>JAJPUD010000103.1:601938-745316 GCA_023553655.1 Myrmecobius fasciatus | reverse complement strand
AAAAATTTCTCTAGCAAAAAAGGGTGGTGAGTAGAAAAAGTTTAAGAAGTTCTGCTCTAGACTTTGGTTCTGTTAAACCTCTAACCCCTACCCAATCCAAGTATCAAGCTACTACCCCTAATAAAGCAACAGCAACAAGTCTCTGACACTATCTCTTCCAGGGAAATGGATGAAGAGTAGGCATGATGGACAAGTCTGGGTTGAGGGCTAAAAATAAGATTCTAATGCTACCTCTAGCCATTGAGATGTTAGAGAATTCATTTCACCTTTCCAATGTGTGCAGAATAAAGAGGAAATGAAGGTTATATGGGGAGGAAATTTCAGGAGTACCGGATCTCCAAGCTGTGAATGAAACTAATTTTTTTTTTTTTTTTACTCAACAAAAGCATTCATTAGGGCTGCCCTGAGCTAGATATCTTTGTTTCCTCACCAACTCCTTTTTTTTTAATGTTGTCTTTCCCCCATAAAACACAAGCTCTTTACCATTTTAGGAAGAGAAGGGAAAGAGAGAGGGAGAAAAATTAAAACCCAAAATTTTGTAAAAATGATTATTAAAAACTGTCTTTATACCATAATTAGAAAAAATACTATTTAAAAAAAACTTTTTGAGGGCAGAAACAGTCTTTTCAATTTGTATTCTTAGCATGCTTACTCAGCACCTAACATAGTCCATCATATAGTAAGCATTTAATAAATTCTTGTTGCCTAAATATTTTTCCCAGTTTAAAGTCAAAGCAAATTCTTTACAATTCAGAAAGTCACAATCTTCTAGTGCGCCACTGCTCTCCCCAACTCTTCCCCTAATTATTTTTTAAAATCTCTTTACGCTAATCTCTGAGGAAGAGCTAGTCTTTATCCTTTGAGAAGCCAAACCCCTCTACTTATAACCTTGGTCCAATCCTCATTGTATACCCCTCTTGCTTATATTGGATCCTCATATACTGGTTCTTTTCTCACTATTCATGGTCAAATCCACTATAATCTGAGAAAAATCATCACTGAACTCTACTGCCCACTCAAACTCTCAAGTTGTATTTCTTCTCCCTTTAAGGACAAAATTTCTAGATAAACTGTCTCTATTCCTCTTCCTCAATTTCCTTACCATGCACTCATTTTGCAATTCTTTACAGTCTGGCTTTAAGAGTCCAATTTTAGACAGGAATTGAACATTCCAAGATCACTAGATTGATGGCCTTTTCTCAGGCCTCATGCTTGATCTTCTGTGGCTTGACCCTATCCTAGAAATTCTCACCTTTCTTGTCTTCTGTCCTTATTCTCTTGCTGTCAAACTGGTCCTGTTCAGCATCCTTCATCATCCATCTCCAGTCTCTCTTAGCATAGAGGAAGAGGAGGGAAGAAGGGGCTCTCCAGAGCTCTTTCCTGGGTCCCTTTTTCTTCTTTCAATAATCTTGTTTCTTCCCAAGGATTAAAATATTATTTTTATGTAGGTCAGTCCAATCTACTCCTCAAAGAGCTTACATTCTACTGGAGGTTAGGGAGATAGAATGTGTAACATACATAGAAGTATAAGATATACACAAAATCAATAAAAATAATTATTTATACAGTTCACTAGGGTAATCAGGAAAAGCCTGTGGAATGAGCTTACAGTTTGATTGTTATTATAAGTGAAGGTGAGGAAGGAGAAAATTCTAAGGATGTGTAACAGCTTATAGCATGAACCCAGAGGAAGGAGATGTAATATCACATTTATGGTAAATAGCAAGTAGGTAAGTTTGGCAAGAACATAAAATGCATGTAATTAAACTAGATAGACTAAAGCCAGATTGTAAATGGTTTTAAATACCAAAGTAATTTATATTTTATCCAGAAGGAATAGGAAGTCATTGAAACATATTGATCAGGGAAATGACATGGCCATATTTTAGGAAGATCAATTTGACATTACATCTCCTGCCTCTGGGTTCATGCTATAAGCTGTTACACATGCTTAGATTTGGTAGAGCTATGTGGAGGATGGATTACAGAAGAGACTAGATGTAGGAACACCAGTGGAAAGATCGACAATTTGCTAGGCAAATGGTGTACAGGTTATATATTCCTAATATTTCTTCTAAACCTTAGGCACTTAGAGTGTTAACTGAATGATTTTTCCTGTGTGACTTATAGGCTACTCCAAATCAACAAATCCAGTGCCTGGTACATTAGAGGCATTTAATAAATGCTTCTTGATGAGAGGAACTAATGATCTTCTTTAAACATACTTCTACACCTTCCCTATTTCAGTTGAGTACAATGCCACAATCTCTATCATCCAGACTCATAAACTGAGTCATTCTAGACTCACCGTCTTCCTCATCCCTCATGTCTAATCAGTTTCCTACTCTTGTCAATTCTCCCATCTCTTACAACCATATCCTTCCCTCCACTCACATAGCAAACACATTAGTTCAGAACCTCATTTCCACCTTGGACTACTATAATAATCTCCTAATTGATCTTTCTATTTTTATTCTCTTCTCTGTAAAACTGCTAAAATGATCTTCCAAAGAAAGGTTTGACCACATTGTCCTTTCTCTGCTCAAAAATATCATCAGTTCCCCATTGTTCTTGCAGAAAATACAAATTCCTCGATATGAAGCCCTTTAAAATTTGGCTCCAACTTCATACTTCATACTACTCCTCTTCAAACTGTATTCTAGTCAAATTGCACAACTAAAAATTTCCTAAATTCAAGTTCATACACATAAATAACTGTGTCAAATCGCTTACCTTCTCAAGGAGGGAGGAAGGGAAGAAGAGAGAATTTGGAACATAAAATTTGAAAAAAAATTAAAATTAATTTCCAATTATTCTGATTAAAATTGTTTTTACATGAAATTGGGGGAAATAAAATATTAGGTTTTTTCAATAGAAATAAATTGTAACAGTTTATTTCCCACTTCCTTGTGTTTGTATACTCTCCTTCATACCTAGAATATACACTCTCTTTATCTCCGACTCACAGAATCCTTATCTTCCTTTAAAACCCAGCTCAAGTGTCACTTCCTCTAGGAAGCTTTCCCCGATCTGCCATCATGATCCAAATTGTTAGTGATCTCCTTCCCAATCTTTCCTTGATGATTTTGGTTTTTTTATGTTTTGATAATCTATTATAATGTGAGTTCTTTTAGTTCAATAACAGCACAAAACAGCAGAAAGAATACTGGCTCAGGCATCAGAGGACTTGGGTTCAAATCCTACATTTATCATGTGGGTTCTTTGTGTTCTTGAGCAAATTAGCAGATCTCAGTTTCAATTACAAAAAAAAGAGATTTAGATTCTCTGATCTAAGGCCACTTCCCTTCCATCTATGAATCTATTGAGTGCCTCGCACATAGTAAACACTCACCATGTTATGTTAGCTGGTCCTAAAGACAAACCTAATAAAACAGAAAGAGTATCAAAGGAGCCCCCCCCCCCCCCAAAAAAAATGAACTTAAATCTCTGATGTGACCTTAGGCAAATTCCATCCTTCCTTTCTTCATTCCAAGCAATATGATTTCCTGATTCACTCAACTGATACTGCTCTCTCTTTAATACTACCAAAATCTCATAATTCTGAAATCTGATTGTTTTTTACTTTTTTTTCTGTCTGCATCTTTCTTGATCTCTCTGAAGAATTTAATACTTGATAAACCCCTCCTCTTGGATTTTCTTTTCTCTGGGCTTTGGGAAACAAGAACTATTCTTTTTTAGTTCTCCCACCTGTGTAGCCACCTGCCGCCTCTTCTCTGTCTTCTCATCAGGCCTTCTAACTAGGTTTTATCCTAGACATTTTCCTAGGTTTTCGTCTCTTCTTTCTCTATATTTTCTCTTAATGACTTCATCAAAATCTATTGATCTAATTATCCTTTCTATTCAGATAGATAGATAGATAAACAAATGATATGTAAACATCTATCTACCCACTATCTATTTAGATCTCCTAGATCTATATATTCATATATCAAGCCCCAATTTCTCTCCTAAACTTCAGCCCCATATCAAACTACTCAAACATATTGCACAGATATCCCAGACTCAAGATATTTAAAATAGAACTTTATCTCTTCCCTTTCCCCAAGCCTACCATTCTATCAAACTTGCTTATTTCTGTCGAGAGACACTATTCTTCTAACCTCCTAAATTCATAACCTCAGCCTTAATATTGACTTCACATCCTTTCACTCAAAATATCCAAACAATTGGCAAATTCTGCCATTTCTACAACCACATCATTTCTTACAGCTGCCTCTTTATCTATTCATAACCTTAATTCAACCCTCCATCACTTCTCATCTAGACTCTTCCTTCCCTTCCTTCCTCCCTCCCCTGATTCATCTTCCCTACTGCTGCCAGTAATTTTCCTAAAGGACCCAACTTTGTCATTCCCTTTCTTAAACTTCAGTTTGAAATTCAAAACTCAATGATTCCTTATTGCCTGTAAAATTTAAATATGAACTGCCCCTCTTTGCTCTTAAAACTCCTCATAACCTGGTCCCAATCTACCTTTTTAGTGTTAAGATTAGCTGCCTTCCTATACTCTATGGTTTGACCATGCTAACCTTCTTTCTGTTCCTCACACAACTCAGTCTTTTCATCGGCTGTCACTCATTCATGCCTGGAATGCACTCCCTCCTCACCTTTACCTCATAGGGTTACTTGCTTCTTTTAAAATTCAGTTCAAAACCTATCTTATACATAAACTTTCCTGAACTTCCCCATGCAATTTTCTTCCCTCTCTAAATTCTGTGTGCTGCACCTCTTAAACTTTGTAGAACAAGTCTAAACCTTCTTCCATAAAACATTCCTTCAAATAAAGACAGGAATCATATGCATCCCAATTCTCTAGTTCTACAGAGAACTAATACCTCTACTTCCTTCAACTGACCCTTATATATTAGGATTTTTACTCCCTAACATACTGGCACTCTCTTCTAAACATACTTAGGCTTCTCAGTGTCTCCCTAAAATATAGTGCCCACAAATAGTCTGACCATGGAAGAGAAGAGTGGAATTATCAGGCTATCTATCATCTTCTTTATAGATGGCCTATTTTTAAAACTATATCCCAAGATGAAAGGGTTTTTTTTTTAACCTGTGACAATATGCTAGTGACTCCCATTGATCCAGCAGTCCACTAAGACCACCAATTATTTTTCACATACCTAAATTGTGCCTTAGTTCCTGGTGACATTTCCTCCTGATGACAATTTCTACATTTGTATGTATCTCTTATTTCAATGTTGCTTTGTATCATTTTAAATCTCTTCAAAATCTTGTCAATCTTCTTAACTTTTACTCTTCTCCCTGCTATCCACCCATACTAACCCCTCACTAATCCTCATAAATTATACTCCATCTCCCATTTTTTCCCATATATATATATATATACACATATATATATATAAAATATAATATATATATATCATATAACTCTATAATGTGTATGTTGATAGTATATGCATACTGTCACCATCATTAGAATATAAGCTATTTGAATCACCATTTTGCTGTTCTTCCTGTTATTGCTATTGAGTAATTTCAGTCACATCATGATGATTTGGGGGGTTTTCTTGGCAAAGATACTAAAATGGTTTGCCATTTCCTTCTCCAACTCATTTTACAGATTAGAAACTTGAGGCAAACAGGGTTAAGTGACTTGCCCAGATAGTAAGTATCTGAAGCCAGATTTGAAAATTCCTTATTCTGAGTCTGGTGCTCTGTGTACTATGGCACCACTTAGAAGACCTTAGATTCTTTTAGTCCAATATTAATGTCTAATAAACTTCCCTATATCCCCAGGTCTCTGCATATCAGTAGCTCCATTCATTTGTGGATCATAATGAAAAATCATGCTTGTTTGCCTTTATGTACTTTGAACCCTCCTTTTTCTCCTCATAGTAAAATTTTGTTAGAATAGAATTATAGGTAAATTTCAACACCTTTTCGCAGAAAGGCAGGAAATAACATTGACTCCCATTTCTAGAGTATTTTAAGAATTACAGTGTTTTCCTCAAAATAATCTTATATGGATAATAATAATATATGTCATATAATTATATATGAAATAATAAATAACATAATAAGAATTATTATACACATTTTACAAATACAGAGAAGTAGAAGTGACTTGCCCATGGCCCCATAGTTAAAATAAGACAGAAATCATATTTTAAACGCAACCCTCTTGATTCTAAGATTAATGTCCTTTGGCACTGTTTCTTTCTGATGCAAAAATTAACCATTTTATCCATTATAATTGTTATTTTCATACATGATTAAAAATACATTCAAAAATCAAAGCTATGTGGAGAAAAGGTATCCCTCTTGTGTTTGTAGTGAGATTGAATACTCAATTCAGGATGGGAAAACTCACTATCATGAGTCTATTATTTAAAACTATTAATGATAGGAAGAGTTTTGGGGATGACCAATGAAGTAGTTCAATATGTATCTGAAGTTCAAAAAACTAAGATTATACATCAACCCTAGCCTTTAGGATCAGTAAGCCTCTGGTAGACATGTGATCAATCTTGGCCATAGAAACTGAGCTGAAAAAAGTCTTTTTTTTCTTCAGTCAACATCTTTTCCAATTCTTAAATGGATCATGATTTTAGTGATTTGGATGTATCTCTAGTGATGCAGCTATTGCTTATCCATGCCTCCCTTTGGGACTCTCCATTTCTTCCTATAAGTCTCTCACTCAATAAGCTGAAGACCTTTCTTTCTTATACTTCCCACGTGATCAGTCTATCTTTTTTAACTGTCATACATTTCCCTGAATCTATTCTTACTCCAAAAAAATCTTCTTGCTCACACCTACTTTGCACCTTTCCACCATCTTCATGTGATACTAATTTTAATTTCTTATTTCACATCTCACAACCATGCAATGAAATTGTTAGACATTTGTAATAAAAATCATTCTTTGTTTCCAGAAACTTGGGATTCATTCAAGGAACTCTGCAATTTCCTAAAGCCAGTTTTATTTTCTTCCTCCTATTTAAACCTATACCCAAACCAATGTCCATTTATACTAAATGTCCAAGATGTACATACTGATGAATAAGCTAAATGGATTGTCCATTCACCCATCAGAATTACTTTAAAGCTAAAAGAAAGAACAGTTGTGAGGAAAAGATGCCAAATGAAAAGCACTCAATACTGAACTATTTAAACAAGTAATTTAGAATGAAAAATAATTAATGGACAACAGAAAGGACATAAACATTGTTAGAATTTTATTCACAATTTTAACTGATAATAGGTAACATTTGTATTATACTTTACAAAGCATAAGTACAAGTACAAGTTTACAAAGCATTTTACATACATTATCTCATTTGTTCCTCACAGCAACACTGTTGTTCGAGGTCATATAGGTAGCAAATAATTGAAGCAAGATTGAATTAATTTCTTCCTGATTCCAAGTCAAGCATTCCATCTGCTACACCACCTTACTGAAAATCAATCTACCTAACAAAGGGACTAGGATTTTAAAAGCATCTTAGTCAGCAAACACTTGATTTCTCTCTCTCTCTCTCTCTCTCTCTCTCTCTCTCTCTCTCTCTCTCTCACACACACACACACACACACACACACACACACACACAAATAGAGATGGCAGTGAAAGGCAACATTAGTTTAAAATATAAATTCATTTGTAAAATTTTATAAAGGAGGACACTAGATGATTATGAGTAGTATCACTTTATAAAACAAAAATAATGGAGGGTAAAGTAATTTAAAGAAATCTTGGCAAGAGAACAAATTAAGCAGTTACAGAAGAAAATGGTGATTAATAAGCAAAAACTTTTACAATAAACTTCCCACTCCTAAGAATAATAAATTCACCACATTTGAATACCATCATCACAGTCCTAGATGTATAGAAGAGAAAAGAACAAAGAGAGGAAAGTGGCTAGATTGAATCAATTGTACATAAAGGAGATCCATGCTTGAGACAACATAGTTGTGAGGGCACTGAAAGATTAAAGTGTGTATGTGAAAGAGAAGAGACCAACAGGGAGGGGGAAAATCCTTATTAATAGGGTGGGGGGAGGCAAACAAAGGAACATCAGTAATGACCAAACTACATATCTACTTTCCCATGTATGAAAGTTTGTTTCTGAGATTCATCCTACAGAATACATTGAAGGCATTCTTCATGGGGCTACCCATAGGAAACAGGCAGGCTTTTGCAAGCAATATTCAAAAGTGGACCACATCTTTACTCTCATAAAACTGGCTGAAAGATGTAGAAAATATCAGACCCCACTGTGTTTATTGATCATTGTTTTTGAAAAATCATTTGATTCAGTAAAGTAAAATGCTTCTTTAAAGGACATCTTCAGAAAGAACCATGTTCTATTTTTACTGACAGAGTAGAATATTAATTATTAATTAACATTAATATTTTGAGAAATTACACATGGGACTGTTTTTAAAAGTAACTGCATGCAATATCTTCTGAGTTACAGTTATAACCACAAATTCACAGAGGAAAAGTCCATGTTTTCTACTTAGTTCCATTTCCCACAGCATTTGGCATAAACATAAGTGCTCAATAAATGGAAACTAAAAAACACCAAAGAGGCCTCAGAATTCAAGAGTTGAAAAAGCCCTTAGAAATCATGGAGTCCATAATTTTCCACATGAAGAAAATGAGGCTTGGAAAGAGAAGTGAAGCCCAAGGTCATATAGCCAAGAATGAGCTGTATCTAAAATCCAGATCACTTTTGATTCCCTGTCATGTATTCTTCCCAAGGAAAGCCAATTGATATCTCAGGAGCTGGGAAGGCCTTCTTTATTGATTGATCAATTGCCTATTCCAAGATACCTATACGATCATAAGAGCAGTTCACAGGACTCTGGATTTCATAATGAGCTGTCTCAGTGACATGATCAAGACCACAGATCAATTAACAATATGCAGAGTGAGGAATACCAGCACAAAGCCAGACATTCTGAGAGTCACAGGTTCCAGGCTGTAAGAAAGAGGCTAAATTGAGGGTGTAGCTTCAAATTGTACTCTTAATATGGCTTGTTTCTTTCTTATTTTTTTTTCATAACCACCACTCACCAAACAGCTTCTCTTCCCTTTCTTCCTGGAATCCTCCCTGCGCCCAGGGATGGTATGCTCTCCCTGCTGCCATTCCCTGGAGTCTCAGGTCTCAGCCACTAGGGAGTGGGGAACCACAGAACATAAAATGTCAGAGCTGGAAAATGGGACTCTGAAACTATCTAGTCCAATCTATCACTTTGAACAGGAAACAGAGACCCAGAAGGAGACATAACTTGTTTATAGTCACCTAGTCAGTCCATGACAAAGTTTAGAATTCAAATCTCCTAGGCAGGGCTCTACTCACTATACTATAGTGTCTTAAAGTTGGACACTTTACTAGCATGTGGCAAATCACTTGATCTCGCTGAAGAATCTCAACTTCCTCATCTGAAAAATAAGGATGATACTAATGTGCATGAGTAAAACATGTTTTAAACATTAAATAGTACATAAATGAGCTGTCATTTTTATTATGCCAAGAAGAAGATGGGAGAAATGTCAAAATTGAGACTTAGTTTTCCTAAATCTTTCTAAATAGACAATTCAGTGGTGTAGAAAAATCACCAAATTTGGGCTTAGAATACTTTGATTCAAAAATCTGGGTCAGCCATTTATTCACTAGTATGGCCCTAGATGTATAGCTGGTGATGTAGTACCTGGAATCAGGAATGCCAGAATTAAAATCCAGCCTTAACTAGCTGTGTGATCCTGGGCAAGTAACTTAACCCTGTTTACCTCAACTGTGCATCTGTAAAATGAACTGGAGAAGAAAATGGCAAACCACTCTAGTGTTTCTTTCTCAAGAAAACACCAAATGAGGTCACAAAGAGTTGAATGCAACTGAATTTCAACAATAAAAATGACTATAGAATAGTCACTTTATTTCTTACTTGTCTCAACTATCAAACTGTGGATAATGCACTTATCTGCTTCACTGGAGTATTATGAGACAGGGATGTAAAATGAGATAATGGATATAAAGTACTTTGTAAACTTTAGAATACTATAGAAATGTCAGCTATTAGTATTTCATTAATTATATATCATTTTGTAGAATTATTATTTTATAGACTAGCTGACATTTCTATAGCGTTGTAAGATTTGCAAAAGTCTTTTGCATCCCTTATCTCATTTAAATCAAGCAATATTGAGAAGCAGGTAAGTCGGACTACTGGTATCCTTATTTGAAAGATGAAAAGCTCAGTTAATTTCAATTATTTGCCCATAATCTCTGTTACTTAGAATCAGAATCCAGACTTAAATCTGGGTCTTCCCTGAAGCTCATTTCCAGGCTCTACCAGCCAGACCTTAATACCTAAAAAGAAAAGAGTCAGGAGAACTGAGTTCTAGCATGTGCTCTACTGAAAACTAAGCTGTGTGATCATGGCCAAGTCATAGAATCCTAAAGCTATAATAATAATAATAATAATAAATATAACAACAGTGATAATAGCAATAACTAGTATTTATATAGTATGTTAAGAGATGCATAATGTCTTACCTATATCATCTCATTTGACTCTCACAATAACCCTCTGAGGCAAGTGCTATTATTTATGACCATTTTACAGATGAGGAAACTGAAGAGAAAGGTTATGTGATTTGTTTTGAATCACACAGCTAATAAATATCCTCAGTGGGTTTGTCCTAAATATGAAGCATGAATCTCCTCTAGAATATCTCAATAACTAGTTTTCTAGTCAATGTCCATATTTGGGGGCAATGTTATGTCAACTATTCCCACATCTTCTTAGACCATTGAGGGCCCTTAGCCAAGGTGATAAATGCAGATTTATAAAGGGAAATAGTAGTAGTTCCCTAAAGAGATTCAAAAAAAGAAATCTGATGTAGGAAAGACACATATTCATAGACATGCCTCCTAACACAAAAAGCCAGTGAAACCCCAAGGGAGAGACCCAATACTGATATTCTATCCACTCCACCAGACTCACTGCTACCCAACAGCACACACAGAACAAAGGCAAAATAAGGCTGATTCTATTGGATATATTTAGTCTAATAATTCATTTTAATGTTTTTGATCAGTTAGAAAGACTAAGGTGAGGTAAATTCTGCTTCAGAGACTAGTTGTGTGATCCAGGTCAATCTCAACTCTATAACTCAGTTTCCTTATCAGTAAAAAAAAAAAAAAAGGAAGTTGGACTTCAAGGTCTATTAAATCTCTTACAATTCTAAATCTAAAATTCTTTGATCCCAGTAGGCTCACGGCAGGATTATTTATTTGTTCATTATCATTCACTTTTTCTCATCTAATTAGTATGTACTCCATTATTCTGGTTCAGCTTTTTTTTTTTTAACTTTGCATTCCAATTGTTTTTTTAAATGCATAATTCCTGGGGCAAGGCTTACTAGTCAAATGAATTACTTTCCAGCCTCTTCAAATGTATATCTGGTCCTAGGTCCAAAAGTAAATGCCTAAATAAAATTTAAGAAAAAATAAAAAAAAAAATCTCCCCATCACTAACATCACCACCACTTTCTACTTCCAAAATTTGGTACAAAAATAAATCCTTACATGCACATTAAAAAATTTATGGAAGGCTTCACCCACTATAGGTTCTCCAAGGCCTTGCCCATAAAAGTTCCAATTCTAGCTGAAAAAACTTTGGTCCTAGTTATAAGTTCAAAGACCAATTTAACAAATTCTAGCACCCTACAAAGGCTCATGACTAGAAGAAGGTCAACAGGGCAAATAATTCTTGGGAACTGGTAAAAGATAAAACTGTAAAATACACCTCAAAACTGCTGCCTCTTTCTGTTGTGCCAGTGAAGGAAACTGAAAAGGAGACAGTGAATATTAAGAATTGATCAGTTGGGAGAGCTAAGTGACACAGTGGATAGTGCACCAGCCCTAGAGTCATAATCCACATTCAGACATCTACTGTCTGACTCTGGTCAGTTGCCTCAGGGGAAAAAAAATCAGTCAGTCAAAAAGCAATTATAAAGTGCTTACAATGTGTCAAATAGGGCAAAAACAGTCCCTGCCCTCAAAAAGCTTGCATTCCAATGTTGGAGACAATATGTAAAGTACAAAGTGCATAATAGATATTTACAGATTAGATACATATCATTAGCAACTTGGGAGGGGAATGGGAGAAAGCAATGAAAGATTTCCTAAAGGTGTGCATTGAGCTAAATCTAGAAAGAATGCAGGAAAACTAAGAGGGGTGAGCTAGTAGAATATTCCCAAGTATGGAGGATAGTGAATTTGAAAGAAGGAAACAGGAATGTGATGTCACATTCAAGAAACATAAAATAGGCCAGGGTAGCTGAATCATAATACTTAAAAGGGAGTCAAGAGCAAGAAGACTGGCAAGGTAGGAAGAGGCCAGGTTAAGAAGAATTTCAAAATACCAACAAAGGATTTTATATTTGATTCTGGAGTTAATAGGGAGCCACTGGAGCACAATTGTTTGGAAGGAGTGTGGGAGGGTGACACTATAGAAAATTCAGTTCAGTGAAGGATGGATTGGAGGCAGGAAAACTAGTTAGGTTATTGAAATAGTTCCAGCAAGAAATGATGAAGGTCTAAATTTGGGGATGGTATCTATGTAAGCTGAGAAAAGTAAAGACCATCTTACTCATTATTGTTCAGCCATTTCAGGTGTGACTGACTCTTCTTGACCTCAGTTGGGATTTTCTTGACAAAGATAGTGGAGTGGTTTGCCATTTCCTTTTCAAGTTCATTTTACAGATGAGGAAACTGAGGCAAGCAGAGTGGAAATGACTTGCCCAGAATCAAAGCTAGTAAATGTCTGAGGCAGCATTTGAATTCAGATCTTCCTGATTCCAGGTGTGCTTTCTATGCACTTCTCCACCTAGTGACCTAAAGACTGTCAATAGACATTAATTAAACAGTTGGAATTCTTTTCTCCAAATGCCAGAGCTCATAATATCGGATCTTTATTTAATGGCTTAAGCCTTAGAGTTGACAGAATACTGGAAGTATTAAATCACATAACAGAGCAAAGAGTCTAATAAATATAGCAGGAGCCAAATAAATGCTAATTGACTGACATAAGTATTACAATATAAACTGGTTTTATTTTCATATCCTCAGCATTTAGGTATATAGTGGACACTTAAGAAATGTTTATTGATTGATGAAAAGAACTAGAGGACAGACTCTAGGTCATGGAAAAGATCCACTAAGGAGGGTTTATGGAAACACATGAACAAGAATTACACAAGATGAGGAGGTGTGGATGAGTTATAATCTACTTTGGTGAAAGATGCACTCACATCAATGAGCTCATAAATCAAGTCAAGTGGTAAATTTTAAAGTTTCCCTCAATGCATCTTATTGTGTTGTGCCCCCAAGCACACACCTACCTAACCTCTCCCAGAGAGCCTAGTCTGCCCTCTCTCTTTTGTCTTTCAGGAATGGTTCTGCAGATCCAAAAGAACATTTTCCTGTGAGTGAATCTCCTCTAAATCAGAGGCTGGCATGAAGGAGAAAAATTGGTAGAAGAGTCATACAAACACACTTGCATTCTAGAGTTCTAAGATTCCTGACCTAAGGGCTCCCTAATAGAGACTTCAATCCAATAAACAGGGGCTGTAGTAAGTGCTAAAGGTACAATTAATAAAAGACAGTTCCTGCCCTCAAGAACTATAATCTAAAGTGAGAGAAAACCACAAAAGGAGACAGGAAAGGGCATAAGGGAAATAGGGGCACAGAAGAAAGTTTAGCTCCAAATGTCATTTGGCCAACAGGTCCTAGGTTTGTTTGCTGTTTTCCTAACTATAGTTTGAAATTTAGAAAGATTCATCCTAGAAAGGATAGGTCGGGTAGAAAGAAGCTCTTTTATTTGGAACTATGCCTAAAAAGCAATCAAATTGTACATACCCGTAGATCCAAAAATATGCTCTCTTTGTGGTGGCAAAGAATTAGAAATTAAGGGGATAGTTGAACAAATTGTGGTATATAATGAAATGGAATATATTGCTGTGCTATAAGTAATGATGAGCAGGCAGATTTAGGAAAAATCTGGAAAGTCTTCCATGAACTGATACGAAGTGAAGTAAAGAGAGAACCAAGACAACATTGTACACATTGATAGCAACATTGTACGATGATCAACTATGATAGATTTAGCTATTCTCAGCAATATAAATATCTAAGACAATTCCAAAGCTCCCATGAAGAAAACTGCTATTCACATCCAGAAATAGAATTGGAGGATCTATATGGAGCTGAATGCAGATGAAGTATACTATTTTCATTTTATTTTTTATCAGGTTTTTTTTTTGTCTATTTCTTCTTTCACAACATGACTAATCTAGAAATATTTTACATGATTGCACATATATAAACCACATTAAATTGCTTACCATCTTAGGGATAGAAGAGATAGGGGAGAAAGCGAGAAAATTTAGAACATAAATTTTCAAATAAATGTCTTTGCATATAATTAGAAAAAATACTATTTAAAAAAAAAGAATGTCCTTGTGGTGATGCAAGAACTTGAAGGAAGAGTTAAAAAGATAAGGAAGAGACAGAGAGAAGGTAAGCATTTTACTAAGAATGATTCTGGAGATAGAAATTGTAGAAAGGGATTAAAACTGCAGAAGCAAAGGAGTTCTGAGGTAGAGAACTTTTCCGAGTCTAAATATCCTTCTCTTCTTCTAACAGAATCTGACTTCTTTGGAATTCACCAAAAACAACCTTCTCTCTAGATTCTTCTACTTAAACCTCAGATTTCAGAATCATTCTTAACTCTCCCATGTAATCAAGTCATACTCAGATAACTTGAGATTTTAAAAAACATGTACTTTCCTTACTTATTCATCATTCCCCCATAATACTCTACTTCAAGCCTCACCAGCTCTAGCCCATGTAATTCCTATAGCCTTCTAATGGAAAAAAGGAGTAGATAATGGAGTAGCTAGGTTAGTTCCAAGGCTGACAGCAAGTACAATAGCTAGCATTTACATAGATAATCTTAATAGTACCTACAAAGGCTAAAAGCTAAGTATTATCAGTTGATCCCAACAAAAAACCCTAGAGGTAATACCATTATTGTGTCCACTTGATAGTTGAGGAAACTGAGGTAGACAGAGATTAAGTGACTAGCCCAATCACACATAGCTAGTAAGGTCAGCTTAGAAAGTAGATTTTCCTGACTCCAGACCCAGTGCTCATTTCACAGCACCAGCCAATAAACATTTATTAAGCACTGCTTTGGGGGGAATAGGGATGGGAATGGGAAGAAAATGCTCCAAATAGGGTCATGATGAATAGAATTCAAGAAGTGCTATCAGGTAGAAATTAAAGAGATGGCTGGTCTGGATGCTTTCTTTAAATAGAAGTTCTGGGAGTAGCCCTCTACTTTCCAATCAGAGGTATAGGGCACAGGATACAAATAAGATATGAGTTACAGGGCTGAAATGGTCAACTAAGATGAAGATCGTGATAGAGCACATGATCAAAAAGTCCTGAGAAGTACATCCTGGTGAAAAATGAAGATATAATGTGGAATTTGGATTCAGGAAGACAGAGTTCAAATCTTGCCTCAGACACTAAATATGGGACCCTGGGCAAGCACTTTAATTACCTTCTATAGTTTTCTCATATGTAAAATGAGAAAGTCAATCTCAATGGACTATTGTGGTCCCTTACAGGTGTAAATCTATGAATTATGATCCCTCCTGCTATCCCTCTCTTCTCTAAACCAACCTTCCTAATGCACAAATCTCTGATACTGTTATCTTCCTCCTACTTGAAACCATTAGTGGCTCACTATTTCACTATGGGAAAAACACCTATTTCCTTTCTCAGGTTATCTATGTCTTCTACAATATGGCTCCAATCCTATCTCCCATATAGCATTCGACTCCCATCTGAAACCACTCTGGTCTTGGATTAGCCAAAGGTTACATCCTATAACATTTCCTCAGCTTGAAAAACCACTCCCATTTGCTTATCTAAATTCTTCCCTTCACCTCCAGTGCTACCCAATATTTCTCAAGTCTTTTAATAGTCTCCCTCCCCACCTCTACTTTCAGTACCATTAGCACTTCCAGTCTGTATCTTCACTTGCCCCATAGCACTACACTATCTTGTATTATTCACCTCTTCTTGATGGTATTCATGGTTTCTCCTACTAAGGAGGCTCTTAGAACTCATTGTGGGTTCCCTTCCCTCCTCCCAACATTCCCCTTCCATGCCTAACATAGTTCCTACTTTCATAATAGATGCTCAGTAAATACTTGGTGATGGGGAGTGTTGATGGAGATGATAATGCAAGTGAATGAAAGTAGATCAAGAAAGATCACAGAACAGTTCTGCTGATACTAGAGGCCAACTAAATACCTCTCATTTTATGCCCTTTTCTCTGTAAGCAATTCTGAGCCAAGTCAAAGTTGCCCCAGTGGATCAGGTACCATAATTCCTTGTGAGCAACCAGCAACCAGAAATCAAGGAGGTGAGCCACCTTACGTTGCCAGGGCTATTTGCCATAGCAACCTTGAGGAGCCAGCTCCGGGACCAGATTGCTGGCAGTCTCCACTGGGTAGTGTTTCTAAAGCTCACTCATTCTCTCTGTGCTAAATTATTGTATTCTGCCAAGAAGTCACAAGAAATAAACACAATAGCTGGGTTGCCATGAAACATAGATCTAAACCGAGCTGAACACCCAAATGCTGATTCCCTAGGTAGAAGGATAGGACAGTGAAAGAAGCAGCTACTTAGGAGCTATCTAGCTCTGCTATTTACTAGCTATATGACTGTTCAAGTCACTTCCCTTCTCCTGATCTCAATTTCTTTATATGTAAAATGAGGGAGTTGAATAGGAAATCTCTAAGATTCTTTTCTAGTGCTATCATTTTATTTTTCATTTTCTAAATTCCCTTCCCACTCTGATTTTAGGTTCTCTAGTCTCTAAGTTAGGACCTACTATGTTCTGAAAAAGGCTCTTTCCTAACTGTCGATAGCATAAAATACTTGGGAATCTATCTGCCAAGGAAAAGTCAGGAATTATATGAAATAAACTATAAAACACTTTCCACACAAATAAAGTCAGACCTAATCAGTTGGAAAAACATCAAGTGCTCATGGGTAGGCCAAACAAATATAATAAAAATGACAATACTACCCAAATTAATTTACTTATTTAGTGCCATACCAATCAAACTCCCAAGAAATTATTTTACAGATTTAGGAAAAATAGTAGCAAAGTTCATTTGGAAGAACAAAAGGTCAAGAATTTCAAGGGAATTAATGGGAAAAAAAAAAAAAAAAGGCTGATGAAGGTGGCCTTGCTATACCAGATCTAAAACTATATTATAAAGCAGCAGTCATTAAAACCATTTGGTACTGGCTAAGAAATAGAGTAGTCAATTAGTGAAATAGGATAGGATCACAGGAAAAACCAGGCAATAACTATAGCAATCTAGTGTTTGACAAACCCAAAGGCCCTAGCTTTTGGGATAAACTCTCACTATTTGACAAAAATTGCTGGGAAAATTGGAAACTAGTAAGGAAGAAATTAGGGCTTGACCCATACCTAACACCATATACCAAGATAAGATCTAAATGGGTTCATGATTTAGACATAAAGAGTGATATAAGCAAATTAGAGGAACATAGGATAGTTTACCAGACCTGTGGAGAAGGAATTTGTGTCCAAAGAAGAACTGGAACTCTTAATTGAATATCAGATAGATAATTTTGACTATATTAAGTTAAAAAGTTTTTGTACAAACAAAACTAATGCAGACAAGATTAGGAGGGAAGCAATAAATTGGGAAATCATTTTTACATTTAAAGGTTTTGATAAAGGCCTCATTTCTAAAATATATAGAGAATTGTCTCATATTTATGGACAACTCTGAGATACCAATACACACCTGTCAGATTGGCTAAGATGACAGAAAAAGATAATGACAAATGTTGGAGGAGAAATGGGAAAACTGGGACACTGATACATTGTTGGTGGAACTGTGAATGGATCCAACCATTCTAGAGACCAATTTGGTACTATGCTCAAAAAGTTATCAATCTGTGCATACCCTTTGACCCAGCAATGTTTCTACTGGGCTTATATCCCAAAGAGATCTTAAAGGAAGGAAAGGAATCCACATGTGCAAAAATGTTTGTGGCAGCCCTTTTTGTAGTGCCTAGAAACTGGAAACTGAATGGATGCCCATCAATTGGAGAATGGCTGAATAAATTATGGTATATGAATGTCATGGAATATTATTGTTCTGTAAGAAATGACCAGCAGGATGATTTCAGAGAGGCCTGGAAAGACTGGCATGAACTGATGCTGAGTGAAATGAGCAGAACCAGGAGATCATTATACACAGCGACAACAAGACTATATGATGATCAATTCTAAAGGATGTGGTTCTCTTCAACAATGAAATGTTTCAAAACAGTTCCAATTGTTCAGTGATGAAGAAAGCCATACACACTCAGAGAAAGGGATATGAATGTGGACTATAACATAACATTTTCATGCTCTCTATTGATGTTTGCTTGCATTATGTTTCCCTTCTCAGATTTTTTTTCTTGTAGAACCTATTTTTCTTGCACAGTAAGATAACTATAAAAATATGTATACACATATTTGATTTGTCAAGTGTTTTAACATAATTAACATGTAGTAGACTTCCTGCCATCTAGGGGAAGGGGGGTTGGGGGGGGGGGAATTTGTAACAGAAAGCTTTGCAAGGGTCAATGTTGAAAAATTACCCATAGATAGGTTTTGCAAATAAAAAGCTTTAATGAAAAAAGAAAAGAAAAGAAAAAAGGCTCTTTCTAGATCTAATATTCCATGTACTATATGTCTAACCCTGTTGCCTGAACTGGCAAGACAAGAAAGAAGAAAAGCAATAAGGCAATGCTAAATAATACTTTTGTCCATGAAAACCTAGTTATGGGCTTGGGAAGAAATTCTGATCCATAGGATTCAGGGAGCTGGAAGGGATCTTTTGTGTCCAGTCCCCGATATCCATTTTCTAGAGAGGAAAACTAAAGCCCAATGGCTACCATGTCACTACTGGCCTACCTGGGTTCTCAAGTCATAGGCTACAACTAGAAAGAGTGAATTGGTCATCAGCTAGTAGCCAATTTTGCCTCAAGTACATTAATCAAACAAGTCTATTGAGTTCCTACTCTGAAGCCAGCCTTGTATCCTACAATGAAATAGACAGTCTAGGATTATAGATTCATAGGATTTAGAGCTAAAAGGAAACTTAGATTATCCACTGACACACCTATCTCTCCCACTCATCCTTTACATAGGAAGAAACTAAGGCCTAGAGAAACTAATTTGCCCAAATAATAAGGTAGCAAAACCAGTCTAGTTCTTTTCAAATCTAATGCTATTTTCATGTTATCATCATGCACTAGACTGTTATGATACCAACCAAAAGTGAAATAGGGTTGGAGTAGTCAAGCAGGGTTTCCTGAAGGAAGTGGGATTTCAGAGGAGTATTGAAAAAATGTGTAAACCTCATATTAAATTGTTTAATATGCCCTTTAAAAAACAAATTCTACATACCAAGTTCATGAATTTCAGAGATAATCCCTTTTTTGTTCTTTGTAGAACAAGATGTTCATATTCATGAATGAATGCTAAGTTAATGATAGAAAAAATTTAAATTAAAAAAAAGAATGGTTAGGCTTTAAAAAAGAGTGGGCAAGGGAAATAGTCCAAGCAAATGAAAATAAGCTCAAAATATTTGTAGAGACCATGAACTCATAACAGATACCAATCCTTTCCAGGAAAATTTAAAAACTCTGACAGCCCAAATGTCTGTGCTTCAAGCTGGGTCCCTGAAGCACTTAGGAGTCTCCTGAACTAGAGAGACAGCCTGCAATAACCCAGGCTCAGCCACAAGAAAAGCCTTTTAAACCCAGAGACTGAATTACCTTCTATTCCACATCCCCCAGGGAAGGTGTGAGTCAGATAGATGGGAGATGGAGGGAAGGAATGGAGGTGAAGAGGAATGACCAGTGAGAGGAAATTTAGAAGGGTCTGTCTGATTTGCAAAATGATGTTGATTATCTGCAGTGCCTCATATAGGGAAACAAATCCCATAGAGATAAGACCTGGGTTTCAGTTCAGATTCAGCTACTCTCCTTAAGACCTTTCTTTTCTCTTTTTTCTTTTTTATATCCATTATGTGACATTAAGTGACATCCATTCAAGTACTCTAAATAATGAACTAGAGATGCCAATCAACTAAACATAAAAAAAATTGCAGTTAGAAGGATTTTTGATCTTCCTCCATCTACAAACAATAGCAATAATATCATTTCTCTTCTGGTTCAAAAAAAAAATTAAAAAGAGAAACCAAAACTAGTTCTTCCTTTGCCACACGCAATTGGGAAGCACTATCTATAGAGTATATAGCCACTGACCTTATCACTGCTTAAAACTATATAGAACAAAAAACCCTTTTAAAGAGAAGAAATATCATCAGTCATGAGTCGGTGGCTGAAAATCCTGTTTGGCAAGAAAAGAAGAAAAAGAATCAATATAATTGTAGATCATGCTTAAGGAAAGACTGGACAAGAGATGAAATGGACTATAGTAGAAAACTACCAAAGTAGGAGTCAGGAGGCCTGAATACTAGTGCCTCCCCTGCCATCAACTCATTAGATGATTTGGGGCAAAAACAGAGATGAACTCTCTTGGCCTCAGTTTCCTCATTCATAACAGGAGGGAATTGGAATAGATGGTAATTTTAAGTCCCTTCCAGCAATCACACTGTGGTACAAGTTCTAAGGTCCCTTTCAACTCTGACATTCTGTGTGTTGTGTTTCAAAGTCCTTTCTATTTCTAACATTGTGTTCTAACGTTCTACAGTCCCTTCCAGCCGTAAATCCCCATGTTTTAAGTTCTAAAGTCCATTTTATGTTCTATGACATTCTATGTTCTCAGTTCTCTGAGAACGTAGCTCAGTCTATGAACCAACCATTTTTCATTTACAGCAAGGCTGAGATATTTACGATATAATTTCCCGGGTTGTACCAGTAGAGATCACTACACACCTTCTGTTTTACCAAGTGGAGTGAGAAAGATGAAAAAATATGCAGGTTAACTTTCACTAATCCTTTTCAGCTACTATTTATTTATTTACACTTCCCTGAGGGGAATCCCCGACTAAAAAATCTTTTGTAGAATTGCTAAATAGATAAGGAAGATCTATGTAAATAATAAAATTACAAAGCCCCTAAAGATCTCTATGACGACAGTCTCCCTCACCTTTTGGCACTGACAGGAGAATCAGTAAGGCCAATGCCAATCCCAATTCTTCCACTAAACTCACTAGTTAATCTTATGTAAATTACTACCCTTTTCAAATCAAGTCAATTCCACAAACACTTATTAAGCGCCTACTATGTGCACCTGTGCTAGGCACTTTCCTCCCCCATAACAGAAGAGTGAACTATATGGCATCTAAGACTCCTTTCAAGCTCTGACATTCCGGGTTCTACATGTAATGTCCTATGACTTTTACCTCCTTACTTGGCGAATTGGGTCTGGAAACTGTGCTAATAATGCTTCATGGAAAGCTCCGTGACTCCCCAGTAAGCCAGGGGACACAGTAATCTCTTACAGTGTAGTCCAGGGCGGTCCTTGGAACCCGCCTCCAGACTACAGCTACAACAGCAAAGCATGTGACAGCAACGCCGGCGACGGCAGCAGAACCGAGCCTCCGCTGCAGTTTCGTCAGAGGTAAAGGTAGCACACAGCAGAAGCCTGCACAGCTTGCGCAACCCTCACGAGCGCGCGCACACATAGTGACATACATACCCACACAGAGAGGTCGGCAGACGAGCACATAGGCGCGCGTCATACACCTGCACACATACCCAGGCACACTCACGCACCACCACAGACCACCGTTTCTCAAACGAAAGCACAGGTCACATGCCGCTGGATCTCCTTGCATCAGATTTTAACCCTTCTAGGATAAGAGGATGCGGAAGGGAGAGGAAATGCCTGCGCATGCAGGCCAGCTACAACCCGCAAAGCGGACTGCAGAGCCCAGTGAACTGAGCGGATCCGAGCTAGCCAAGCAGAGCATCCCTCCCGGGTCTGCAGCAGCCCCAAAGGCCTCATGTACAGCCTTCTTGAGGTTCACACTAGAGTGACTTCAGCAGTAGCTTTTTCCTACGCTAAGGCTCTTCTACCCACTGTGCTCTACAGCATTTCTAGGAGAGGCCCCACAGCAGTAAGCTGTCAGCAAAGCCGTTACAAGCCGGAAGGCTAGAATTGATAACTTCGGGAAGCCTTAGGGCAGCACCCCCCCCCTTTTTTAATCTTTATATATCACATTACATAAAACTGGCCGGCCAGCATTTCTCCAATATTGTCTCTCCACACACCCACCGGACATCAACCCCATCAGATCAGCTCCCAAAAGACTGTCAGCTCCTAATAAAGTTTACCTTTCCCTTCCTTCCCCTTCTCTCCTCCCCACCACCCCGTCCAGAGTGTTATGCAAAAGCGTATTTTACACAGTAGGAAGAGAAGTGACTTAAAGCTGGCCAACACGAAAGTCGTCTAGTTTAGCCCACCAGCCCAGCAGGCCGCTAAGAGGGCGGGGGTTGGAGGGGAGGAGGAATGGGAGAAGATCCAACTAATGTAGACCACTGCAGAACTGCCTTATTTAACCCTGGAGGCCTGTTCTGAATTCCTGCCTCATGCAGCTGCAGAGTTAAAGCCAACCAGATTCGATGGCATCCGCAATCAAAGCTGTCTATCATCTGCTACCGAGGAAAAGCTTCCTAATCTACCTCAACTTCCCGTTGGCAGCCTGGGCATGAGGTAGATAGCAAAAGGGTCCGTGGGGACTCAGAGATTGCAAATGGATGCACTGCTCCCGGCACCTTCTTTAGTGTCACGCGGGAGTTGCAGCAAATTCCGGCACGTTTCTAACATCCAACTCCTTTAGTAGCTTACCCCAAGACTTTGGGGGACGCTTCCCCCGGCGCCAGGTGCCCGGCTGTCACGCAGCACGTGAGCCGCACGCCGCAGGAGCCGCGGCGCCCCCTCCCCCACCACCACTCGTGTCCACTGCGTCTCCCAAGGCAGGCACACTAACCCCATAGGTTAGTGAGGCTCCCTGCGCAGCCAGACCCGGACACGGGTTTAAAAGGAAATCCCAGAGCTGTGCGACTTCCCTCATTCGCACACCCACGTGTCCCGCAGAAAGCTGAGCGGAATGGGCGCCAAAGCCCAGAGCAGAGAGCTGGTAACTTTAAGGGAACTCTGAGCCGCAAAAAGGTGCAGGAGGGGGCCCGCAAGATGAAACGCCCACCCCAATACCCTAAGGCAGCAGGCGCAGCGCTGACAGTCTAAAGCCGGTCTGGCTTCTGCTAAAGCCGGTCTGGGGACAAGCAAGCGCGTGAAAGTGGATCTGGAAACGGTCCTCTGGCTGTCTGTTTCCTGCCTGCCAGGGTCGCTTCAGGAGATTCTATGCTCCCAGCCTCCTTCCCAGACAGGCAGTTCTACCCTGGGATTGCAAAGAGGCGCAAGGTGCACCGCCCCCCCACCCCCACCCCGGGTCCCTGGCACTGGGTTCCAGGGAACGCAGTGCACAAGATTCCTGACGCCCGGCTTTCTGGCCGTGACTGCAGCAGATGCGACCTCCCCGCTTCCCTCCGCCAGCCCGCTTTCCAGGGGCCTGGAACGCTTCGCTGGAGGGGATTGGGAACGCCAGGAGATGGAGGTCCTCTGTGGCCCCCAGTGACAGCACTCCCCGGGGCGCACGCCGGCACGCCGGTGTCTCCGGCTGTAGCTGGCACTGCCGCAGACACAGCGCCCCCTCCTCCCTTTCTCCCTTCCTTCCTCCCCGGCCCCAGGGAGCTGCGGCGCCGGCCTTCCAGCCCCCGGGGGCCCCCGCCCCCAGAGGCCCCTCGGCTTTACCTGACTGTCAGAGAGATAGTTGAAGAAGAAGGAGGAGAGCTCTTCATCCAGCAGAGCGCCGCAGTCCGTCCCCGCCATCTTCCAGCAAGCAGCCCCAGCCGCGGCAGCGTGGGGGAGTCGGCGCCGAGCAAGCCGGCCGGGGGCGGGGAGGGAGGCAAAGGAGGGGCGGGGAAGGACGGAGGGGGCGGAGCCCCGGCCCCGCGGGCTGCTGCAGCCGCGGCAGAGGCAGCTCGACTCTCTGAGGTAGGGCCCGGGGGTCGGGAACTGGGTCCTAGCCCAGGGGTCCCCTAGCTTCCAGCACGCACCTCTCTGGCGGCCTTGACAGCTCCTTAGCAAGCAATTGACAGTTTCGTCTTCTAGAACCCCCCTTCTTCCTGTCCAGCAATGCAGTCAGGCCTCCCGCTCCCCGGGGCTTTTAGTGACAGTCACCCAGGCAGCCGCCTATGGTGCGATCCAAGAGAAATATCTTTTCTTTCATTCATTCATTCATTCCATAGATATGCAATTATGAGTGTCTCCTGTGTGCCCAGCATTGTGCTAGGCACTGAGAGGTATGAAGAGGTGAACAGGATCGAGTCCCAATCCTCAAAGCTTGCAGTCTAGTTAAGGAAGATAAAACATGAATCACTACAATATAAGACAATATGTGAAAAGCCTCGGAGACTTACAAACAAAAATGCTATAGTAATTGAGAGGAGAAAGGAGATTTCATCCATCTGAAGTCAGGGAGGCAGCATATACTTACAGGTCTCATGGCTTGATGTGGCAGAATGAGCAATGAATAATGACTAGATTTCAGTACTGGTTCTGCCATTAAATCATTGTGTGGCTTTGGGCAAATTGTCCCGAGTCTGGACCTCTATTTCCCCCTCTGTAAAATGAGGAGACTTAACTAGACTCTTAAGGCTTTTTTTTTTTTTTTAACATTATATAAAATTTTTTTCTAGCTCTGGCACTGGAAACACTAGATTCACTTCAATAAGCATTTATTAAACATTACTATGTAGGAGACATTTTATTAGGCCCTGGAAATGCAGAGACTAAATAAATAAATAAATAAATAGCAGTCCCTAACCTCAAGGAAGCTATATTCTGATAAAGGAACATAGCAAGTAAAATACAGAGTTTTGTTTGTTTTTGCAGGAGGAAATCATTGAACTGCTGGGAGGGGAAGGAGTAGGAGTCAGAAAAGGTCTCATATGGAAGGAGGCACATCAAGTGAAGCTTATAGGGAGCCAGAATTCCCAAGAGGTGGAAGGAAAGAGAATTACAGGCATGGGAGACAAACTGTGGAAAGATCCAGAGGAGATAGAATGACATACATGGAGAACCGCAAGTAAGACAATTAATCTAGAAGGTAGAGGAATAAGGAATATTATGAAATAGGTCTGTAAAGATAGGCTGTTAAACTACATGTGAAAGCATTAAAAATCTGAACAAAGGATTTTATTCTTTATTTATTTATCTGTTTTATCCTTCAGCCAGTTAGAAGGCACTAAAGCTTCCGAGCAGGGCAGTGATGTGATCAGAAACAATATTTAGGAATATTGAGTATACAGAATTGAAATAGGAGGCCTTAGTAATAGTGCAGATGAGAAGTGATAAGGGCTAGGATTAAGATGGTCAACAGAGAGAAGGGCACTGATGGGAAGGATATTGTTTAGGTAAAATTAATAGGAATTGGCAAATGATGGTATATAGGGAGGTGAAAAAAAATAGGGTAGAAGATAACATTGTGTGACTTAAAGTTGTGGTTCCTTTTCTGACTCCTGTCTCTTCACCTCCTTGCCATTCAGTGATTTCCTTCTGCAAAAATGAAGTTAGGAGAAAGGGTAAATTGGGGGAGGGTGGAAGAGAATGAGTTTTAGAGAACTAATTCAATTAATCAACAGTCATGTATTAAATGCCCACTCTGTATCAGGCACTGAGGATATGAAGACAAAATTAACACAGTCCCTGCCCTCAAGGCGCTTACTTTTTCCTTGAGGAAATACAACACATTCATAGATAAACAATATCATCTATATCTTGCATATATATATATATGATGTCATATATAACATTTAACATATTAATTTTGTGTCATTAATGTATATTTAATCATATTAATGTATTAGAATTAATATATTAATAATAATTGATGTGTTTATACATATGTAAGTATAAAGTGTTTTCCCAAGGTTGGAGGTGGTAGAGGGTACTCAGACCTAAAGGAATCAGGAAAGAACTCTTGAAAGACATCTGAATCTTGAAGGATATTAGGGATTCCCAGAGGCAGAGTTGAGGAGGGAAGGAATTCTAAGTAAGGGAAGTAAAGGCTACCTTGATATAGGGGATAAAATGCCAGTAGAGGTTGGGTAATATCTAGTAGGCCAATTTGGTTGGAAATAATATGTATTTGAGAGAATTTTGTTTCATCACCCTAGAAAAGTAGGTTGGATCTAGATCAGGAGGGTTGTTTTACATAAAAAGGCAGTGAAGAGCCAAGGAAGCTCCTTCAGCAGGGGAGTCTTATGGTCAGACCTTTAAAAAAAAAAATCAATTCTGCAATTGTGTGGAAGAATGGCTTGCAAAGTAAAGAAGTTAGATGCAGGGGGCAGCTAGGTGGCGCAGTGGATAGAGCACCAGCCCTGAAGTCAGGAAGACTTGAGTTCAAATTTGGTCTCAGACACTTAACATTCCCTAGCTGTGTGACCCTGGGAAAGTCACTTAATCCCAATTGCCGCAGCAAAAAAAAAAAAAAAGAAGAAGAAGAAGTTAGATGCAGGAAAATTAATTAGATGGCAATGGTAATTATCCAGAGAGGAGCGATAAAAGACCTAACTTAGAATGATTGTGGTGTAAGGAGAGGAGAAAGATGCAAAAGATATTTGTTGTCCAAAGACCCCAGCTTTTGGGATAAGTATTCACTATTTGACAAAAACTGCTGGGAAAACTGGAAACTAGTGTGGAAGAAATTAGGGCTTGACCCACATCTAACACCACATACCAAGATAAGATCTAAATGGGTTCATGATCTGGATATAAAGAGTGATACTATAAGTAAATTAGAGGAATGTAATATAGTTCACCTCTCAGACCTTTGGAGATGGAATAAATTTATGTCCAAAGAAGAACTGGAACTCTTAATTGAAAACCAGATAGATAACTTTGACTATATTAAGTTAAAAAGTTTTTGTACAAACAAAATCAATGCAGACAAGATTAGGAGGGAAGTAATAAATTGGGAAATCATCTTTACATTCAAGGGTTCTGATAAAGGTCTCATCTCAAAAATATATAGAGAACTGTCTCATATTTATAAAAATTCAAGCCATTCTCCAATCAATAAATGGTCAAAGGATATGAACAGACAATTTTCAGAGGATGAAATTAAAACTATTTATAGTCATATGAAAAGGTGCTCCAAATCACTGTTGATCAGAGAAATGCAAATCAAGACAACCCTGAGGTACCACTTC
Organism: Myrmecobius fasciatus; assembly: GCA_023553655.1. NCBI lineage: Eukaryota > Metazoa > Chordata > Mammalia > Dasyuromorphia > Myrmecobiidae > Myrmecobius > Myrmecobius fasciatus. The sequence continues at coordinate 717,897 of JAJPUD010000103.1, read as the reverse complement.
ACACCTGTCAGATTGGCTAAAATGACAGGAAAAGTTAATGATGAATGTTGGAGGGGTTGTGGGAGGGCTGGGACACTGATGCATTGTTGGTGGAGCTGTGAACGGATGCAGCCATTCTGGAGAACGATTTGGAGCTATACTCAAAAAGTTATCAAACTGTGCATACCCTTTGACCCAGCAGCATTTCTATTGGGCTTATATCCCAAAGAAATCATAAAGAAAGGAAAAGGCCCCACATGTGCAAGAATGTTTGTGGCAGCCCTTTTTGTAGTGGCTAGAAACTGGAAATTGAATAGATGCCCTTCAATTGGAGAATGGCTGAATAAATTATGGTATATGAACATTATGGAATATTATTGTTCTGTAAGAAATGACCAGCAAGATGATTTCAGAGAGGCCTGGAGAGACTTACATGAACTGATGCTGAGTGAAATGAGCAGAACCAGGAGGTTTTTTTTTTTTTTTCATTATACACGGCAACAACAGTACTATATGACAATTAATTCTGATGGACATGGCTCTCTTCAACAATGATATGTTTCAAACCACCTCCAATTGTTCACTGAAGAAAGCCATACACACTCAGAGAAACGGATATGAAATGTGGACCACAACATAACATTCTCATACTCCTTGATTGATGTTTGCTTACATTGTGTTTCCTTTATCTGATATATCGTTTGTGTAGATAAGATTTTTCTTGCACAACAATGATAAGTTTGGAAATATGTATACATATATTCGATTTGCCAATATTTTAACATAATTAACATGTAGTGGATATCCTGCCATCTAGGGGAGGGGTGGGGAGTTGGGGGGAAAAATTTGTAACGGAAAGCTATGTAAGGGTTATTGTTGAAGAATTACCCACACATATGTTATGCAAATAAAATAAAATTTAAAAAAAAAGATATTTGTTGTGTAGAAAATTACCTTTAAGGATCATTCTGGTTCTATTCTACAATGATAGAGATGGCATTTGATCTCAACACTGAAGAATGGGTAGGATTCTGATAGAGTAGAAGAAAAAAGGAAAAACATTCCAGGGAAAAAGAATACTAAAGAATAAAGCTCAGAGGCAGTCAGATTAGAAAAAGACAAATTTCATTTATGTAGGGAAGTCCTACCTACCTTGAAGGAGCTTTTTATTAAGAAGTTGCCCCATCCTCATTCAAAGATGAGAAGGAAAATAGGGAAATTCTCCAAGTTGGGATCCATTCATGTCTTGAACTCAGGGGTCTGAGCTGTACTTCCCTGTCTTGGTCTCAGGATTTTTAGGCTGCAGTTTCCCAGAACTAAAGATAGTGATTTCATTCTTTGGCTCTAAGCCATAACTGAGCTTTTAAGGAACAATTCGTTTGGACATGGGGTAGAAGAAACAACACAAAGGAACGGAGTAGACCAATCTATTATATTTTTCTCCAACCTCTGGTCCAATGGGGAAGAGGTCTTGCCTCATTTCTAATCTAATTTAGATGTATCTTATCATTTAAATACCTCTTTCCATCTTAGTCCTTTGACAATATCAGTAAAAATATTATCCTAGAAAGGGCAAAGTCTGAAACATTGGTCAGAAATGAGAGTAAGAAACAACATTTAGGGTTATAATCCCTGAAGTTTCCCCTACTACCTCCATCATCAGTGAGAAGAATGAACCAACAAATTGAAGTTAGAAGACCTGAGTTCAACTCTGCTGATTATTCTTATCTAGGTAAGAAAGGGAAAACCCATCCCTTTGAGCCTCAGTTTCTTCAATATGAATAACAATACAGTAGCTAATGGGCTATTATAAGGTATTTTTAAAGCTACAAAGTGCTAGATTCAATAAATATGAGCTATCAGTATTTTCTATTATTTAGTTTTTGTGATAGAAGGGAGTCTGGGAATCAGCAAATCTGGATCCTGATCCCAGCTCTGATGCTTTTTAACTATGTGATCTTGAACAAGTCACTTCCCCTTTTTGTGATTCACTTTGTCTATAAAGAGGTTAAATATCTAAAATTCCTTCTAATTCTAAATCTTATGATCCTTTTAGCTTTGGCATTTGATGACTCTATGAGTTCCTGGTGATCTGCTTACTGTAGAATCCTAGGATTAGAGATTTAAAACTAGAATGGATTTTAGTGGTCAAAGTCACATAAGAAGCAAGTAGCAGTCTGGTTCTTTTCTTAGAGAAAAAGTAAGCATTGTCTATTGAATACTGACCTTCTTACAATGAAAATAAGGTACTATTCTCATTGAGCAAAAAGAAAGATAGGTATCATGATTTCACTTGGTATAAGGAACTACCAGATGAAGTTTCCCCTATCAATGCACCTTCTCATCCCAGGGAGTTGCCTAGATAATTGCAGTGCTAAGTGACTTGCCTAGGGTCACAGCCTGTAGGAGTCCCAGGTAGGTAGGACCTGAACTTAGAGCTTGCTGGTTCTAAGGTTGAGTTATTATCCACCATGGTAAACTCCCTCTTCATGTTAGAATAAAACTGCAAAACCAATCACTCAATTCCATGGGCTAATTAGTCAAAAGCTTAGCTATGTGATCTTTTGGAAAGAAATGGCCTTTTATTACTCTCAAGTTCAAACAGTAACTAGAACTAAAATAGAATGGTATGTCTCATAGGGCAATAGGGGATTTGCTCTAATAACAATATAACAATCATTTGTAATCAGTAGCTTTAAACATTCACCCCTTCCCAATCATGTTTATAGACAGTACAAAGGTAAATGAGTCTAGCTCCTGTCAAATAATCACAAATTTCAACATAGTAGAGTACTTTTCAAATAATAATCAGTGTGGACTTTCCCCTTCCTTCCCCCCCCCCCCCAGCTGCCTCTTACCATGCTTGCCTGTATTCTCTTGGGAAAAAAAGAAACTGAGAAAATGAAATTAAGCAATCTTGAAAATTTTTTAAATAATTTCTCTTATTCAGTTCAATTGTTGCTGATATTCTTCTGATCTACTTTTTAACCAGTACCAAATAGTTGCCTGGCACATAAAAGGCTTAGTAAATGCTTGTTGATTGATTGATTGAGGTCTAGAAGTGCTATTCTCCCTTTATTCCTACTTTGTTTTTTTTTACTTTTCCCTTGAAAATACAGATCTTTTCTTCTTCCAAATGAATTTGATCATTATTCTGTTTAGCTCTATAAAGTATCCCTTAGTAGTTTGAGTGTTCTCATAAGAAATATGTAAATTAATTTTGCCAATATTTTCATTTTTATTATATTGGCACAAAAAAAACTTACTTTAAGTTACTTAGATGAGAAATAGAAAGTGTCATTTTAGGGCTCATAATTAACAGTACTAAGAGGAAAAAATTTGAAACTGAGATGCCAAGCAGAGGACTCTCATCATCTCATTATGCTTAAACTGACTACTGATTCCTGTCTGATCCTGAAAAGAATTGTTGGAACTGAGATGAAGCTACACCAAGGTGTTATATAACAAGGTTAAGAAAGGGAAGATGCTTGTAAAAGAGGGTAATTTGTTTCAATTATTGCAGTCACTGAACAGATTCACAGATGATATGTAATGTGTTAAGGTGTTTTTTGGGGTTTTTTTTCAACTACAAATTACTCTCTGGGTCAGAACAGGATAATTGATAAGGAAAAAAAAAAAGTCAATTCCTGAGAGGACTTTAAATAGCTAAGCCCCAGATATGAAGTCAAGTCAATTTGAATCAGCCTAGTCTCAGAGTAGCATGTGGAGGAGACCTTTGTAATGAGCAGAAGAAGGGATTTTTCTCTTCTGTCCCAGTCAACCATAGTATCTAACAGTAGAGCTGCTGATCTTTTGGGAGATATCCCATCTAACAACTGAAGAATCAGTTTGAAAGAATTCATAACTTAGTTGAAGAAAAAGAGACAAACACTCCAAATGAGCATGGATCTAAAGAGGCATCCATCCATTCAAAGCCAGAAGGGGTTTCTAGGAGTGAGGCTATAGGCAGTAGAAAAGAGGGCCTGATATTCAAAAAATAGCTAGAGTTGAGTTCAAGAGAAAACTAACTCTAGCAACCAAGAACTGGGCTTTAAAGGCAACTAGATGGTGCAGTGGATAGAGCCCTGGAGTCAGGAGAACTTTAGTTCATATTTGACCTCAGAAATTTACTAGCTATATAACTGGGCAAGTCACTTAACCCTAATTGCCTTCCCCTTCCCCACCCCTCCTCCACCACCACCCAAAAAAGTGGGATACAGAGAGGACTGCAGGAAGAGAGACAGAAATGTGAGGCAGTATCAAAAACTGAGTTGCTTTGGACCCGTGGGGAATCCACTATCATTGTGCTTTAAGTTGTACCCACATTTCCCATAGGTGTGTTGTACCTTAATAAGACAATGAGCTCCTGGTTTATGGGAGGAATGTTTTTGTAGCTACTGTCCTTACTATGATCTTAGGTAATGGCTTTACTAAGAGCTAGTTATGCAATCCTAAGATTTCACCTCACACCCATCAGATTGGCAGAGTACACCAAAAAAGAAAGAAAAAGAAAAAAGAAAGAAAAGAGAGAAAATGACAAATGTTGGAGGGGCTGTGGGAAAATAAGCACAGCAATGTACTGGTAGTAGAGCTATGAATTGGTCCAGCCATTCTGGAAAGCAATTTGGAACTATGCCCAAAAATTTACTAAAATAGTACATGCCCTTTGATCCAGAGATACTACTATAAGGCTTATGCACCAAAGAAAGAGGAAAAAGACTCTTAAGTACAAAAAAATATATATTTATAGCAACTCTATTTGTAGAGGCAAAGAACTGGAAACTAAAGAGGTAACCATTAATTAGAGAATAGTTGAACAAATTATGGTTATGAATACAATGGAGTATTATTGTACTATAAGAAATTAAGATTTCAGAAAAACCTAGGAAGACTTCACTAAACTGATGCAGAGTAAAACAATGAAGAAACATGTTGTGACCCTCCAACAGAGAGGTCATGAATTGAACATGCAAAATGTGACTTCTATTTTTTTCACATGGTCAATGTGGGGGATAGGGGAAGAAGGATATATTTTGTTTTACTACAAACTAGTTATATGGGTTTTCTTTTTCTTTTTTTTCCCCAAAGGAAGGGAGGTATGGTGAGAAAGTATGAGGGAAAATAAATGCTTGTTAATTGGGCGGTAAGGGGGTATTGTTAAAAAACAAACAAACAACTAATTGTATTTTTTGGCTGATAGTTAAGGGGAAGTAATAGAGAATACAATCATCCACAAGAACTCAGTCTATAAATTTGTGAGTGCCAGGTTAGGGAAGTAGACCAGGGGTATGTGTGAACTTATTGAGATATCTTCCCTCCCTCCATCCTCAGTGTAAAGCATGTCATACACCTTTATGTTCTTGAATTTTGACAAAATTTTTAGAATTGATTAACTGTGTATCCATATAAATGTGCTTCCTAAATTTTTTAGAGACTTGTTATTTTTTTTAAATGTCAGAGGACATTAAAAGTTCTTACTAGCAAAATGTTTTTATTATTGTTCCATTTTATTTTCATAAGAGACCTGTTAATTTCCTAAAATGTTATAATCTCTATCCCCATTTTATAGATAAGATTCCCAAACTTCAGAGACATAAAATGACTCCTCCAAAATTGAAAAAAAAAAATCCAGCTACTTAGTGGCAAAAGCCAGGATTTAAACCCAAAACCTCTAAGTACTAATCTAGGTGCCTTTTAAATTGGTAAAGTACAAAAACAGAAGCATATTGGACCTGGAGTCCAAAGATTTTAGTTCTATTCTTTACTCTGTCACCAACCATGTAACTTTGGGCCGGTCAATAAGGTCATAATTTTTTGCTCCATAAGATGAGTGGAATAAGCCAGATGATCTTCAATGTCCTTTCCAATTCTGAAATTCTATTAAAAGTGACTGACACAAGGTCATAGCAAGTAAAACTGAAACTAGAGCTTGGTTCCCTGGATTCCTTGTTCAGAGTTTGTGCCACTAGGTTATGTTATCCTTCTGGAAATCATGGCAAAGATAATTCTAATTTCATAGTGGTTTACTAGTCTAGAGACTCTTCAAGTTTCCTATACACTTTAATTCAAGAAACATTTATTAAATTCCTATTACGTATGGGGCCCTATGCTAGAGAACACAGGCAAGCTATTATTTTAGAATAAAATTGTGATTTTATTTCACTGTATATAGCACATACATACACACAAGCTCAGAGGTAATGAAGAGAATTGTGAGAAACAGTTAAGGGAACTAGATTAGGAACCATAGGTTCAAATGATGCCACAGATACTTTGAGCTTGGTAGGATAACATGCAAGTCGGATTCTCAATTCTTTGTTCTGTAAAAATGGGGACCATACTTAAACTAGTTATTTCATAGTGCTGTTATAGAGAAAATGCTATATAAATGCTATTTATTATTATTGTCAGGCTTTGCACAGTGTTCACCTTGCAACTTCAGTTCACATGCCTTATCTATCAGGAATTTTCTCTTCCCCAAAGGCAACAGGTGCTCCTGGTAACACTAAGCTTTACATGCCAAAAATGGTAACTAACCAAGCAGTGCTCAGCACCTGTGTTTAAACTTCCCAGTAAGACGACAGATCCAAGGATAGAAGGACCTAATATTTCATTGCTAATTCTAATCTAGGCAGCTAGTAGTGCAGCAGATGGAGTTCTGGGTTGTGAATTCAAATCTTGCCTCCGATACATACTAGCTGTGTGACCCTGGGGAAGTCACTTTATCCTGTAAAGTTTCCTCATCTATAAAATGAGCTGGAGAAGGAAATGGCAAGGTTCTCCAGTATCTTTGCCAAGAAAACTCTAAATGGAATCATGGAGAGTCAGGCATGACTGAAATGGCTAAACAACTAATGTCAGACATTGTGTTACATGCTGAAGATATAAAGAATGGCAAGAATATTTCCCTCCTCTCAAGCAGCTTATAGTCTAATGGGGAGACAACATATAGAAAATCACACCTATCAGATCTATAATATCTGAGGTCATCTGAGAGAGAAGACATTACCAGAAGGTGTGGTAAGAGTCTGGAAGGTAGGGCAGGAGCTAGGCAGAGACTTCTCATAGAAGAGGAGGTTTCAGTTGAGTTCAAAGAAACTAGGGAACCAGAAAGTGAAAGTAAGGAAAGAGAACATTCTTGGCATGGGAGAGAAACAGTGAAAAGATTCTGCATTAGGGGATGGAGTATTGTATGTGAGAAAGAACAAGACAGGCAGTGTTGTTAGTCATCTGGAAAGCCAAAGAAGAGAAATAATGGCGAAACAAAATGGAAAAGGGGATGAAGCTTATTCTAATAGACCACAGAGGGGGTGACGAGTCCATCCTTTTCACCACCAGTCAACTAATCATTGGAAAGCTGCTTTGGTCCCTGAAATCCAATCAGTAAACTGCCAGAGAGTATATCTATTTCTTGGTAGGAAGTACAGTGGATAGAGCACCCGAGCCTAGAGTCAGGAAAACTTGAATTCAAATCTGGCTTCAGATACTTTCTAGCTTCATGACCCTGGGCAAGTCACTTCAACCTGTTTGCCTCAGTTTCCTCATCTGTAGAATGAATTGGAGGAGGAAATGGCAAACCACTCCAGTATCTTTGCCAAAACCAGCAAACAAATCCAAATGCAATCATGAAGACTTTCCCCAAAAATACTCATTGATTTGGGGGGGGAGGGAGAGAGAGAGAGAATGACTCATCAATATGAACCAGTGCTCTCCTGGTCACTCACTACATAGCTAGGAAAGCTTATGTAGTTCATCCAATCCAAACCCCTCATTTTGCATATGAGGCAACAAATCAGAGCTCTTGCACAAGATCCCACAGGTGCTAAGTAGAAAAGCCAAGATACTCTGCCTCCCATTCCAGTTCTCTTTCCACTATAACACATAGTAATTACACTAGCAAAGTTTTCTAATCCTTGATCTTCCGGGGTCATTGGTATATTACTTTCCACACTTTTCTTGTCCTGCTTAGATACCTTAATTGCCTGCTGTGCTCTCTGAGCAATATACTTAAAACCTCAAAAGTTCACTGTCCCATATATACAAAGATGTTTATAGTAGCATTTTTTAATATATAAAGGGAAGATTGGCTAATGAGTCCAATCTTTATGAGAATGTCCACCATGATCCAATATTACAATTCCATCAAGACTTCAGATCATTCACAGGTACTGCAGTGTTCATGAAGAAGAACCTGACAATTGACTACTGAATTAAGGATAAATTCAAACTACATTAACTGGTCAAGACGATTTCTTTTTCCTGCCTTGTTACCTTTAAATGAAGAGTCAAGAACTGCTGTAAGTCTCTATGAGAAGGGAGTCCTTTATCACCTCCTTTTTAGCTTGCTGCCATGTGATTCATGAACTGATAGCCCTGATGCTGCTTCTGCTTCTGTTCTATCCAATCTATCCTTTCTTAAGTGAAAGGCTATGTCTATTTTAACCATTCTTGAGAGATAAAATACACTTGGCTGTGACCTTATAGGATTTCAGAGTTCAGGAGAACAGACTTCCAAGAAATCCAAAAGTAAAGTCTTAGCCACTGTTTGTTGTCTAACAACACAGCCCCCAGGAATTCTCAGGACCCAGTCCAAAGGTGGATTGACCCCACAGTCAAGATGCCAAGGTCTTACAAGCAAAACAAAAACTCTGTACATTCACTTTGCCAAATTCAGAAGTGCAATTAGGAGGAAAGCTTTGTGGCAGCTTATATTAAATGTGATCCTACTCTCACCATTGATCGTATTAGGGGATAGAATATTGCATTAAGGAATAAAAAGAAGGGCAGCATCTGGGAGGTCAAGTAAGAGAGGGGAGAAGGGCAGGGTGAGGATAACAAAATGAAAAAGAGAAAGAGATCTTCATTGCTCACTCCAGTAGACCATGGAGGAAATGGTTCCTCTAAAAGAATCCACACTTCTATATTCAGTCATCTAATCATCAGAAGAGTACCTCAGTCCCTGAAATCCAATCAGTAATCTTTTAGATAGCATATTTATTTTTGTGGTAGGAGGTACAGTAGATAGAATTCCTGGTGTGGAGTCAGGAATATTTGGGTTCAAATCTAGCCTCAGATACTTTCTCTCCTAGATGGTAGGGAATAAATATTTTGTCATTTGTTTCTCAATAAATATCCTTTTAGAAATTGGTTATAATTAAATGATATTGGGGCACTAATCATTGAATGCTAACATTGAAATAAGGGAGATGCTCACTGTAACTGATGTTAACTATGAAAGGACATATCAAAATGGAAACTTGATCCAATAGCATTATGGAAAGACATCCCTTAGCCCTCAAGAACACTCCTAGAATCCACAGGAAGGCAATAACCCTACTTTAGGAAATCTGAATCAGTAGTATGAGTGACAGTTGAGAAGAAGTTCCTCAGAGCCTAGTATGTTAAAAAAAAAGTGGAAAAAATGCATATTTACTCATTGGAAAATCATTTAACAAAATATGCCATATAAATATAATCAGATATTATTTTTGTTGTTTAGTCATTTTAGATATGTCTGACTTGTGGGCTTTTCCTGGAAAAGATAATTCAGTGTTTTGCCATTTCCTTCTCCAGCTCACTTTCCAGATGAGGAAACTAAGGCAAACAAAATTAAATGATTTTTCCAGAGTCACATAGCTAGTAAGTGTCTGAGGTCAGATTTGGATGCAGGAAGATGAGCCTTCCCGATTCCAGATCCGGTGCTCTCTCCACTATGCCCCTAGCTGTGATATGTAATTGCATGGTAATAAATGACAAATATAAAGAATTCAGAGAATAACACTATATGAACTGCTATAGGATGGAGTAAGTAAAAACAATGGAACAAGTCACACAATGACCAGCAATAAATAAGGGAAAACAACCTGAAAATATAATGACAAATCGACCCAGAAGACTGACACAGAAACATACCTCATCCCTCTTAGCAGAAGAGTATAAAATGAGGCAGCCCTGTCTAGTGTTCTAGGGGAAAATAATGAAAAAGACCTGAGGGTGATACAGTTCAGTGGATTGAACTTTCAATATGATCCAATGGTTCGATGTGACAGTCAAAAAAGTGACTGCAATCTTAAATTTAAAGGAATAGAAATGCAATGTCTGAAAGGAGAAAAGTCCCCATTGCAGATTTCACTGACCTGATCAAATCACATGTGGAATCTGTCCAGGTATAATGGAGAACCTCCTAAGATTTGTCAGACCTGATTACTGACACCCATTTTTGATGATTCACATAGGCTCAAATGATACTGCCAGAAGGAATCCAAGAGGTACTGCTAAGGATTATGAAAACTTGAGTAAGAAAGTGAAGGCCTTGGGGGCATACGTAAGGTTTTCATCACTGCTGCTTACTGAAGGTGAGACTCTGATCAGAAGAGAAAGGCAGATGGTTTGGAAGATGGTATCTGAGAATGGATTTTGGATTTATGAACCATGGCTTAAACTATAAGAATGATGAGATATTGGCCAAGGATAGAGTATACTTAATAAGGTAAAAATGGATTTGTCTGCAGTATTGCAAATCTAATCTAAAGAGCTTTAAGCTGAAGAGGAAAAAGAAAGGAGAAAATATGGGCAAAAAGCAAGGTGAACCAGGGCAGTTAGGTAATACATGGTGGAGAATAGAGCTCTGACTCTGGAGTCAGGAGGAGCTGAGTTCAAATCCAGTCTCAAATACACATAGTAGCAAGTCATTTAATCCTGGTTGTCTCAAAAAAACAAAAACAAAAGCAAAAAAACCTCAAAACAAAATAAATAGGATATACCAAAATCAATTAATCAACATTCACTAAGCACCTACTATGTGCTAGGCATTGTGCAAAGCAATGGGGATACAAAAACAGGTGAAACAGTCTTGAGGAGCTTATGATTTCCAAGGGGAGACAATATGCAAGTAAATATATATATATATGATAAATAAGAAATAATTATTAAAGGGATGGCACTGCAATTGAGAAAGGCTGGGAAAGGCTTCTTGTAAGAGATGGGATTTTAGTTGTGATTTAATTGAAGCTAGATAGGTCAGGAATAGGAGACAGCCAGAGAAAATGCCCAGAGATGAGAGATAAAGTATCTTGTTTGTGGAATAGCCATCAAAGTGCTTTTTTCCCCTACAATTCGGGTGTGACCACATCCCTCATTACTCACTCCAACCCACCCAATAAACTTCAATGACTCCCCATCACATTCAGAATCAAATACAAAATGCCCTGATTGTAATTCAAAGCTCTTCACAGTCTAGTCCCTCTTACCTCTGCAGGCTTCTTTACATCTTCCTAACCAACACATACTCCATGACTCTCAAGCTTCTTCAGATTTAAAATTATGTGCAAGAGATAAAGCAATTTCAGTTGTCTCCATGAGGTAGTTTTGAAACTTACTGCCTAAAACTGCCTAACAAACAAACAAACAAAAACCCAAACACCTCTCAACTGTGGCCAGAATTAGATGAAAATATAATTGGGGGCAAAGTCAAGATGGCAGATTAGGGGAAGCCACCCAGCTAAACTCTCCCAACTCTTCAAAAACTTTAAAATAATGTCTCAAATCAAATTTTGGAGCAGTGAGCCAACAAATGGTCAGGGTGAAACATTTTTCCAGCCTAAGAGAACTTAGAAGGTCAGTAGGAGAAATCTACAGGGGAAGACAAGGAGGCCTGTCTGGAGCCCACACATGGTGGCTCAGCAACCAGAAATAACATTGAAAGTTTCAGCCCAGAGACCCCTTATCAGAAAGAAATTCCAGGGAACCCTTTGCTAGCTCTGGGTACAATTGATACTAATTGGAAACTCTATTGCCCATACACTGTCCTGGGTCACAGGTCCACAGTACAGAGGAGCACTGGTGGTGGTCACAAAGGAACATAGGCCCTGGTTATAATTTTAAGACAAAGAGGAATGCCAGTGTATGCAGTTTCAAGGGACCAGGGAATGTTCCTAGGTAAAGACCAAAGTGAAGTCATGGAGAGCAATGCCCACACATCTCCCCAAATCACATCACCTTAGAAGCATCTAAAATTTAAAGACCATTGGAACTAGCTCTGAAAACAGCAGCATGAAAAAGCCTGAAATTTAGGATAGTGCCTCACCAAACCCAGGTGAGGCTAGCCCAAATTTAACATAAAGTTTAAAGTCAAGAAATAGGCTAGAAAAATGACCAAACAACAACAACAAAAAGAATGTGACCATAAAAAGCTACTATGGTGTCAGGGAAGATCAAGTCATAAACTCAGAAGGCAACATTGTGAAAACAGCTACCAAAAAAAAGCCTCAAAAAAGATGACAATTGAACCCAAGCCCAAGAGAAATTCTTGGGATAAAGTTAAAGAAGATAAGAATGATAGAGGAAAAAATGGGGAAGGAAGTGAATGATGCTAATAATCAATGACTATAGAAATCTAGTGCTTGACAAACCCAAAACTCCAGCTTCTGGGATAAGAACTCATGTGACAAAAATTGCAGGGTAAATTGGAAATTAGTATGGCAGAAACTAGGTATTGACCCCCACCTAACACCACATACCAAGATACAGTCAAAATGAGTTCATGATATAGACATAAAGGGTGATACTACATAAATTAGGAGAACAAGGGATAGTCTACATCTCAGATCTGTGGAGAAGGAAGGAATTTATGGCCAAAAAAGAAATAGAGAACATTATGAAATGCAAAATGAATATTTTTGATTATATTAAATTTAAAAGTTTTTGTACAAGCAAAACCAATGCAACCAAAATTAGAAGAGAAGGAGAAAACTGGGGGGAAATTTTTTACAGCCAAGGGTTTGGATAAAAGCCTCATTTCTAAAATATATGCAGAAGTAATTCAAATTTATAAGAATTGAAAACATTCTCCAAATGATAAATGATCAAAGAATATGAACAGACAATTTTCAGAAGACATTAAAAACATTTCTAGTCATATGAAAAAATGCTCTAAATCACTATTGATCAGAGAAATGCAAATTAAGACAACTCTGAGGTACCACAACATACATTTTTTGTTATTGTTTGCTGGCTTGGCATTTTCTTTCTCATATTTTTCTTTTTTGATCTGATTTTTCTTGTGCAGCATGATAATTGTGGAAATGTTTTTTTTTTAAATTAAAGCTTTTTATTTGCATAACATACATATGGGTAGTTCTTCAATATTGACCCTTACAAAGCTTTCTGTTACAAATTTTCCCCCCTAGTCCCCTCCCCTCCCCTAGATGGCAGGAAGTCCACTACATGTTAATTATATTAAAATATTTGACAAGTCGAATATATGTATACATGTTTCATACTTATCTTGCTGTGCAAGAACAATTGTATCTACATGAACAAAAAATATCTGAAAAAGGAAACCCAATGCAAGCAAACATCGATAGAGAACATGAAAATGTTATATTGTAGTCCATATCTCATATCCCTCTCTCTGGGTGTATATGGCCTTCTTTACTGAACGATTGGAACTGGTTTGAAACATTTTATTGTTGCAGAGAGCCATGTCCATCAGAATTGATCATCATATACTATTGTTGTCGCCATGTATAATGATCTCCTAGTTCTGCTCATTTCACTTAGCATCAGTCCATGCAAGTCTCTCCAGGCCTCTCTGAAATCCTCCTGCTGGTCATTTCTTACAGAACAATAATATTCCATAACATTCATATACCATAATTTATTCAGCCACTCTCTAATTGATGGGTATCCATTCAGTATCCAGTTTCTTGCCACTACAAAAAGGGCTGCCACAAACATTCTTGCACATGTGGGGCCCTTTCCTTCCTTTATGATCTCTTTGGGATATAAGCCCAATAGAAACACTACTGGGTCAAAGGGTATGCACAGTTAGATAGCTTTCTGAGCATAGGCCCAAATTGCTCTCCAGAATGGTTGGATCTGTTCACAGTTCCAATTGTGGAAATATGTATAAAAGAATTGCACATATTTAACATATATTGGATTACTTGCCATTTATGGGAAGGGATGGGAGGAAGGGAGGGAGAAAGAATTTGGAATATGGGGTTTTGCAAGGGTGAATGTTTTTTTGTTTGTTTGTTTTGGAGGGGTGGAAATATAATATTTATTTTTGTTTGTTTTTATTAAAACTTTTTATTTGGAAAACATATGCATGGGTAATTTTTCAACATTGACCCTTGCAAAGCCTTCTGTTCCAAATTTTTCTCTTCTTCCCTCCACCCCCTCCCCTAGATGGCAGGTACTCTAATATATGTTAATTATATTAAAATATATGACAAATCAAATATATGTATATACATATTTATACAGTTATCTTGCTGTGCAAGAAAAATCAGATTTACAAGAAAAAAAAATCTGAGAAGGAAAACAAAGTGCAAGCAAACATAAACAGAAAGAATGAAAATGCTATGTTATGGTCCACACTCATATCCCACAGTCATCTCCCTGGGTGTATATGGCTTTCTTCATAACTAAACAATTGGAATTGGTTTGAAACACCTCATTGTTGAAGATAACCATGCCCATCAGAATTGATCATCATGTAGTCTTGTTGTTGCTGTGTATAATGATCTGCTGGTTCTACTCATTTCACTTAGCATCAGTTCATGCAAGTCTTTCCAGGTTTCTCTAAAATCATCCTGTTGGTTATTTCTTACAGAACAATAATATTCCATGACATTCATATGCCATAATTTATTCAGTCATTCTCCAATTGATGGGCATCCATTCAATTTCCAGTTTCTAGACGCTACAAAAAGGATTGCCACAAACATTTTTGCACATGTGGGTCCCTTTCCTTCCTTTAAGATCTCTTTGGGATATAAGCCCAATAGAAACACTGCTGGGTCAAAAAGTTTGATAACTTTTTGAGCATAGTTCCAAATTGCTCTCCAGAATGGTTGGATCCGTTCACAATTCCACCAACAATGTATCAGTGTCCCAGTTTTCCCACATCCCCTCCAACATTTGTCATTATCTTTTTAGCCAATCTGACAGGTGTGTAGTGGTATCTCAGAGTTGTCTTAATTTGGATTTCTCTGATCAATAGTGATTTGGAGCACCTTTTCATGTGACTACAAATAGTTTTAATTTCATCCTCTGAAAATTGTATGTTCATATCCTTTGACCATTTATCGATTGGAGAGTGGCTTGAATTCTTATAAATATGAGACAATTCTCTATACATTTTAAAAATGAGGCCTTTATCAGAACCCTTAAATGTAAAGATGATTTCCCAATTCATTGCTTCCCTCCTAATCTTGTCTGCATTAGTTTTGTTTGTACAAAACCTTTTTAACTTAATATAACCAAAATTATCTATCTGGTGTTCAATTAAGAGTTTCAGTTCTTCTTTGAATACAAATTCCTTCCTTCTTCACCGGTCTCAGAGGTAAACTGTCCTATGTTCCTCTAATTTGTTTATAATATCACTCTTTATGTCTAAATCATGAACCCATTTTGATCTTATCTTGGTATGTGGTATTAGGTATGGGTTAAGCCCTTATTTCTTCCATATTAGTTTCCAATTTTCCCAGCAGTTTTTGTCAAATAGTGAGTTCTTATCCCAAAAGCTGGGGTCTGCAAGGGTGAATGTTGAAAATTATCTATGCATATGTTTTGAAAATAAACAGCTTTAATTTTAAAAAAAGGAGCTAGAACCAGAAATACAATATTTGCCAAGACAGCAATAATGTAAAAAATTCAGAGAAGTATTATAACTCATGCAATATACAGGAAATAGAATCAAATCAAAGGATATGAACAGACAATTTTCAGATGGAGAAATTAAAAACATTTTTAAAGTCATAAAAAATGCTCTAAATCATTATTGATCAGAAAATGCAAATTTAAGGTAATTGGAAACTGAGTACATGTCCATCAGTTGGGAAATGGCTGAATAAGTTATGGTATATGGATGTTCTAGAATATTATTGTAATTTAAGAAATAATCAGCAGGATGATTTCAGAAAGCTCTGGAGAGATTTACATGAATTGATGCTAAATGAAGTGAGTAGAACCAAGAGAACACTATATACAGCAACAAGATTATGTGATGATCAATTCTGATGGATGTGGCTCTTTTCAAAAGTAAGGTGATTTAGGTCAGTTCCAATAGACATGTGATTGGAGAGAACCATCTGCATCCAGAAAGAGAACTGTGGGGATTGAATGTGGATCGTAACATAGTATTTTCACCTTTTTTGTTATTGTTTGCTTACTTTTTCCCCTCATTTTTCCCTTTTTTATCTGATTTTTCTTGTGCAGCATGATAAATGTGGAAATACGTATAGAAGAATTGCACAAATTTAACATATATTGGATTACTTGCTATCTATAGAACAGGGTGGAGAGAGGGAGGAAGAAAAAATTGGAACACAAAGTTTTGAAAAGGTCAATGTTGAAAACTATCTTTGCATGTATTTTGAAAATAAAAAAATTTTATTGAAAAAAGAAATGAGTGATGCAATAAAATTGTAAAAGGAAAATTAACAGCTTTGTAAAACAAAAAGGCACAAAAAAAGGAGAAAAGAGCTTCTTCAAAAACAAAATTGGCTGGATGGAAAGAGAGGTATAAAATTTCACTGAAGAAAATAATTCCTTAAAGATCAAAATTGGATAAATGGAAGCTAATGATTCCATGACATGACAAGAAATGATAAAATAAAGTCAAAAGAATGAAAAGAAGAAAATGTGAAATAGTCCATCAGAAAAACAAATGACTTAGAAAATAGACTGAGGAGAGATAATTTTTAAAATTATTTAACTACCTGAAAGTCATGATCAAAGAAAGAGCCTAGATATCATATTTCTTTCTCTTTTTTCTTTTTCTTTTTCTTTCTTTTCTTTTTTTCTTTTTTGTGCTGAGACAATTGGGGTTAAGTGACTTGCCCAGGGTCACACAGCTAGTAAGTGTCTGGGGTCAGATTTGAACTCAGGTCCTCCTGACTTCAGGGCTGGTACTCTATCCATCTAGCTGTCCCTAGATATATTTCAAAAAATTATTGATATCTTAGATCCAGAGGGTAAAACAGAAATTAAAAGAATCCACTAATTACCTCCTGAGAGATCCTGAGAGAGATCCCAAAATGAAAATTCCCAGTAATATTATAGCCAAATCCCAGAAGTAATAGGACCAAAAAAAATTTTTTTTTCATTCTTTCTAGTGAGCAACTGGGATTAAGTGATTTGCCTAGGGTCACACAGCCAGTAAATGTTGTGTCTAAGATAAGATTTTAACTCAGGTCCTACTGTCTTCAGGGCCAGTGGTATATCTATTGCGCCATCTGACTGCTCCCAAAAGAAAACATTTCAAGCAACTAGAAAGAAACAACTCATATATCATGAAGTCAAAGTCAGGATCACACAAAATTTTAGCATCTTCCATATTAAAAGAGCAAACCACTTGGAATATGTTATTCCAAAAGATAAAGTAGCTAGGATTACAACCAAAAATCACTTACCCACAAAAATGGATTTGGAATCCTTGAGGAGGAAATTTTGATATTTAATCAATTTAGAGAAGTAATTATTTGATTTAAAGAAGACTTTCACTGATGGAAAAGTCTAGATGGAAAGACTAGAATTGAAAAGAAATTTTGACATTCAAATACAAGACTTAAGAGAATCATAAAAAACATAAACATGAAACAGATATCACAAGGGACTAAAAAAGTTAAACTGTTTACATTCCTATATGGGAAGATGTTACATATAAATCCCAAGAACTTTATTATTATTATTATAGCAGTTCAAAAGAGTTTACATAGACAAAGGGTATGAGTATGAATGTATGATAGTGAAATATTTTCCCTTTCCCCCCAAAAAAATGAAGGGGTGAGAAAGAGGGAATCACTGAAAGAAGGAAGAGATCAAATGGGGAAATTTTTCTCACATAAAAGAAATTCACAAGGAAATGCTTTTACAATGAAGGGGAAAATAGGAAGGGTGACAGGCAATGCTGGAACCTCACTTCCATTAGATTTTGTTCAAAGAAGAAAACATATACACACTTAGTTGTGTAAAGAAATGTAACTTACCCAATAGAAAAATAGAAGGGGAAGAAGATAAAAAGAAAAAAATGTAAAAGAATTAGGGGATCATAAAGGAGAGGGCAGATCAAGGGAAGCAGTAAATAGAAACAAAATAGATTTTTGAGGTGTGACAAATAAAAAGAGCAAGCAAGAAAAGGGAGATGAAGGAATGGAGAGAAATACATAGCAATTATAATTGTGAATATGAATGAGATGAGCTCACCCATAAAATGGAGGCAGATAGTAGAAGGGTTTAGAAACCAGAATTCAACAATATTTATTTACAAAAAACGCCCTTAAAATAGAAAGACACACACAGAGATAAAATAAAGGGCTAGAATAAAATCTATTCTGCTTCAGCTGAAGTAAAAAAGCTAGGGGTAGAAATCACGATCTCAGATAAAGCAAAAAAAAATTGACATAATTTAAAAAATTACCACAGATAATGAAATTGTGAAAAAAATTAAGCAAATTTTTTTCTAATAAAGAAATCATTTCTCAAATATTTGCTAAGTATAGAATTGAATCAGATTTATAAAAATAAGTCATTCTCCCATTGATAAATGGTAAAAGGATATAAACATGCAGTTTTCAGAAGAAATAAAAGCTATCTATAGTAATGTGAAAAAAATGTTCTAAATCACTAATTATAAAAGAAATGAAAATTAAAACTACTCTGAGATACAACCTCATAACTATTTAAAATGACAAATGCTAGAAGGGATGAGGGGGAAATAAGTATACAAATTGATTGTTGGTGAAGTTGTGAACTGGTCCAACCATTCTAGAAAACAATTTGGAACTATGCCCAAAAGACTATAAAATTATGCATAGCTTTTGGCTCAGCAATATCTAGGGTACTACTAGCTCTGCATCCCAAAGACATCAAAGAAAAAGGAAAAGAATATATATGTACAAAAATATTTATAGCAGCTTTTTTGTGTTGATAAAGAATCAGAAATCACAGGGTTGTTCATCAATTGAAGAATGGCTGAATAAGTTGGGGTTATATGATTTTGATGGAGTACAATTGTACTATAAAAAATGAAGAGGGGATTGGTTTCAGAAAAAATGTGGCAAAGACCTATATGAAGTGATGCAAAGTGAAATGAGAAGTATAATATTATTGTGTATAGTAATGGCAATGTTGTAATGATCAACTGTGAATGATTTGGTTACTCTGATACAGTGATTCAAGAAAATTCCAAAGGATTCATGAGATGAAAAAATTCTATTCACCTTCCTAGAGATTACTAATAAACTCTAAGTACAAATTGAAGTATAATTTTCTAACTTTATTTTTCTTGCTTTGTTTTGGAAATATGGTTAATATGAAAATATGTTTTGCATGATTTCACATGTACTAATATCATGTTGCTTGTCTTCTCAGTAAGTGGGAATAGGGAATAGGAGAAGGGAAGAATTCAGAACTTAATTTTTAAAAAAAGTTTAAAATAAATAATCATTTTTAAATTAAAAGGCTAGTTTGGGAAATGTTTAATAAAAAATAAAATATAAAATAATTTTAATTTGTATTTTTTCTAAGTCAATAGGCTTCCTCAGGCATATATTTTTATGTAAATTTGCATCAATGATATAGAACACATTAAAATCCAATGGATTAACACCTTGTTGTTGTCCACTTGTTTCAGTCATGTCCAACTCTTCCTGATCCTATTTGGGGTTTTCTTGATGAAGATACTGGAATGGTTTGCTATTTCCTTCTCAAACTTATTTTCCAAATGAGGAACTAAATCAAAAAGGTTCAAATGACTTGCCCAAAATCACACAAATAGTAAATGTCCGAGACCATACTTGAACCTTCCCCCTCCAAGCCCAACACTCTATTTACTGAGTCACCTAACAGTCCCCTACAACAGACTAACAGCAGAAAAGACTACTAATCCTTAAGGGGCTAATTCAGCACCTTCTCCTTTACAACCTATTGTGGGTGACAGAAGCTTACCAGCAGGACAAAAGCTTCCTTTGTTACACCCAAGCTCAACAAGGTGAATTGAGGAATAGGAAGCATTGGGGCAGCATGCTTTCAAGAATACTTTCATGGAATTCCACTGAGTCTGAGCAAGAAAGCTAACCATCCAATTGGTACAAGTTCTGTCCCTCAATTAGAACACAAATTGAGGCCAGTGAAAGGTGAAATGCTCTGAGTAGAAGAAAATTGAAACAGCTTTGAAGTTCAGTTCCCAAGGAAACAACAATAAATTCATTAAAATAAAATCCTAAATAAAAAGTGGGTTATATCATATAAAGAAATGATCATTATTTGAGAAAAAATAATGAATCAACACAATAAAATATTTTGGATATAAATAAAGCAATCCTCAAAAGAAAAGTTATATCCTTCCAAACACAACAACAAAATAAAAAGAGAAAATTAATGGACTGAATATTCATTTTTTTTAAATTTGAAAATCAAAAAGTACTTAAATTCAGAACAAGAAGAAATACTAAAAATTAAAGGGAAAAACAGCTAAACTGGAGACAAAAATACAAATAATAAATTAAAATATTTCTTTGAAAAAACTAATAAAATTGATAAACCAATTAAGCCAACACAATTTTAAAAAGAGAACAGAAAATTAAATTAACAAAATAACAAAGTGAATCACAATAAAACTAGAATAAAAAGAATTGTTAGAATATACTATGCATAATTGTAAATTGTCAAAACTGAGAACAAAAAAGAAAGAAAATGCCTTTAAAAATATAAAATAAACTAATAAAAGATAAAATAAAGATCTTAAGTAATCCAATCTTGGTAAAGGAAATAGAACTGTTTAAAAAAAAAAAAAACTACCAAGAGAAATAACTTTTGATCACAATGGATTCATATGAGAGTTCTATCAGGCTTAAAAAAAATTTTGTAGTCAAACTGCACAAATTATTTTCAAATAATTTTAAAGAAAGCACATCACCAGATTAGGAACAAATAAAATCCTAATATCTAGACCAAGGAAAGATAAAGAACGCATACACACACACATACATACACACATACACACACATAAAACTATTCAAAAACTTCAAATACATTGCTGTAAAACAACTGTGATTCATGTAAGAAGATATGCTTCAAATTAGAGGAACATAGGATAGTTTACCTCTCAGACCTGTGGAGATGGAATAAATTTATGTCCAAAGAAGATTTGGAACTCTTAACTGAACACCAGATAGATAATTTTGACTATATTAAGTTAAAAAGTTTTTGTACAAACAGAACTAATGCAGACAAGATTAGGAGGGAAGCAACAAATTGGGAAATCATCTTTACATTTAAGGGTTCTGATAAAGGCCTCATTTCTAAAATATATAGAGAATTGTCTCATATTTATAAGAATTCAAGCTACTCTCAAACTGGAAACTGAAAGGATGCCCATCAATTGGAGAATGGCTGAATAAATTATGGCATATGAATGTTATGGAATATTATTGTTCTATAAGAAATGACCAGCAGGATGATTTCAGAGAGGCCTGGAAAGACTTGCATGAACTGATGCTGAGTGAAATCAGCAGAACCAGGATAACATTATACACAGCAACAAGACTATACAATGATCAATTCTGATGGACATGGTTCTCTTCAACAATGTTATGGTTCAAACCAGTTCCTATTGTTCATTGAAGAAGATAGTTATATACATGCAGAGAGAGGCCTGAGGGAACTGAGTGTGGACCACAACACAGCATTTTAACGCTTTCTGTGAATATTTCCTTGCACTTTCTTTTCCTTCTTAGGTTGTTTTTTTTTTTTCTCTCTCTCTTTCTAGATCTGATGTTTCTTGTGCAGTAAAATAACTGTATAGATATGTATACATATATTTGATTTGTCATATAATTTAGCATATTTAGCATGTATTAGATTACCTGTCATCTAGGGGTGGGGGGTGAGGGGAAGAAGAGGAAAAGCTTGGAACAAAAAAAAAAGTTTTGCAAAGGTCGATGTAGAAAAATCACCCATATGTTTTGTAAATAAAAAGCTTTTTATAGGAAAAAAAAAAAGAATTCAAGCCACTCTCCAATAGATAAATGGTCAAAGAATATGAACAGACAATTTTCAGATGATGAAATTAAAACCATTTCTAGTCACATGAAAAGGTGCTCCAAATCACTATTGATTGGAGAAATGCAAATTAAGACAACTCTGAGTTACGACTACACACCTGTCAGATTGGCTAAAATGTCAGGAAAAGATAATGACGAATGTTGGAGGGGATGTGGGAGAACTGGGACACTGATGCACTGTTGGTGGAACTGTGAACGGATCCAACCATTCTGGAGAGCAATTTGGAACTATGCTCAAAAGGCTATCAAACTGTGCATACCCTTTGACCCAGAAGTGTTTCTATTGGGCTTATATCCCAAAGAGATCATAAAGGAAGGAAAGGGACCCACATGTGCAAGAATGTTTGTGGCAGCCCTTTTTGTAGTGGCTAGAAACTGGAAACTGAATGGATACCCATCAATTGGAGAGTGGCTGAATAAATTATGGTATATGAATGTTATGGAATATTATTGTTCTGTAAGAAACGACCAGCAGGACGATTTCAGAGAGGCCTGGAGAGACTTGCATAAGCTAATGCTGAGTAAAATGAGCAGAACCAGGAGATCAATGTACACGGCAACAACAAGACTAGATGATGATCAGTTCTGATGGACATGGTTCTCTTCAGCAATGAAATGTTTCAAACCACTTCCAATTGTTCAGTGAAGAAGGCCATATACACCCAGAGAGAGGGATATGAGATGTGGACCACAACATAACATTTTCATGCTCTCTATCGATGTTTGCTTGCATTGGGTTTCCTTTTTCAGATATTTTTTTTTTCATGTAGATACGATTGTTCTTGCACAGCAAGATAAGTATGGAAATATGTATACATATATTGTACTTGTCAAGTATTTTAACATAATTAACATGTAGTGGACTTCCTGCCATCTAGGGGAGGGGAGGGGACTAGGGGGGAAAATTTATAACAGAAAGCTTTGTAAGGGTCAATGTGGAAGAACTACCCATACATATGTTATGTAAATAAAAAGCTTTAATTAAAAAAAAAAGAAAATATGCTTCATAGCCAAATTGGATTTATAGTAGGCGTGTAAGATTGATTCAACTTTGAAAAAACAATTAACACAACTAATCATATTTTTAAAAAATACCCCAAATTCCTTGATTATCTCAATAGATGTGGAGAAAGACAAAATACAATACTCATTTATTCTAAAAACTCTATGAAGTACAAAGGGACTTCTCTGTAAGAATATCATACAAGTATCTATCTAAAACCAAAAGTAAACATCACATATAATAGAGATGTACCAAAATCTTTCTCAATAAACACAGTAATAAAGCAAAAATTCCCACTCTCTCCTCTATTGTGTGAAATTACTCTAGAAATCCTAACAAAAGCAATAAGACAAGAGAAAGAAATAAAAGTCTTAAAGAAAAATAGATGAAGAAAAGTTAAAACTGCCTGTTTGTTAATGATATGATAGTTTGCTCACAATAATTTAAAGAATCAACAAAAATACTAATTGAAATAATTATAGTTCAGCAAATTTAGAAGCTACCTTCTTAAAAACACACACACACACACACACATTGGTATATAGAAGGGCGAAAGAGCAGGAAGAGGAGAATTTAGAAGGTAAAAATTAAAGGTGAAATCTTATTCCAAATAACTACAAATTGCATATAGTATCTGGCCATTAAACAATGAAAGCACCTAAAATTGTACAGATTCAAGTTAAAGTATTCTTAAAGAACAACTCAAATAGTTGGAGGCATATGAAGTATTCATGATTGAGTTATGCCAATATAACAAAAATGACATTACCATCAAAGTTAATTTACAGTTTTTTTTCCTATACCAATCAAATTATCAAGGGAATATTTTATAGAACTTGATAAAATAATAACAAAATTCATTTGGGAAAATAAATCTAGAATAAATAAATACATCTAGGACATCAAGGGAAGTTATGAAAAGCTATAGGATCAATGGGGGAAATAGCAGTTCTAGACCTCAAACTAGTTTATTAAAGCAGCAACAAATCAAAACCAACTACTCATGTTTTTTTTTAAAAAAGAGATAAGTCAAAGGAAGATATTAGACATGGGAGAATTAGAAAAAACTCAGTAATGCAGTATTTGATCACTTGGAAAATATAAATTACTTTAAAAAAGAACTTTCTATTTAATTAAAAAATACTGGGAAAGTGGAAGGTGGATTGGCAGAATTTAGGATTATACTAATACCTTATATCATATAGAACAATATATTCTAAATTATATTCTATCTTAAATCTAAAGATAACATTATAAAAAGTTTGAAAAGAAGCTGCTTATATAATTCTCAGAATTATGGGTAGGAAATATATCCTTAACCAAACAAGAGAGATAATTACAATGGATAAAATAGATATTTTTTATTATATAAAACTGAAAAGCTTCTGCACAGAAAAAAAATTAATTTGTTTAGGATAAAAAGAGAAGTAGATGAATGGGAAAAGCTTTTTTTAAAATCACATTTCTTTGATAAGGATTTGGTATTGAAGATAAATAAACAAGGAACATATATATGTATATATATATATACACACATACATATTCATATACAAAGATTACAAAAGATGAGAATAGTCAATGTTAGAGGGATTGTGGGAAAATTGACATATTAATACATTGCTAGTGAAGTTTTGAATTGGTATGATCATTTTGGAAAGTTATTTGAAATAATGGAAATAAATTGATTAAAAGCCATACTTTGTCCTAGGGATTCCACTACTAGGCTTATTCCACAAGGAAGTCATTGGGAAGAAGAAAAGTTTTGTAAACACCAAAATATTTATAGTAATACTTTTTGTGATAGCAAAGAATTGGAAACAAAGTAGATGCTCATTAACTGAAGAATACAAATTGTGGTATAGAAATGCAATGGAATGTTACTGTGATTTAGGAAATTACATTATGATGAATTATGTTGAATACAGAGAAGCAAGGAAACATCTGCATAAAATGATGCAAAGTGAAGTAAGCAGAATCAAGAAAACAATATACATAATGACTAAAAGGATGCAAATAGAACAACCAAACACACACAAAATTAAAAATAAATATTATAAATTATAAAATAATTATGAAGTATAGGTATGGCTCCAACAAAGAGACAGGAGAATACACTCTTATCCCATTCTTTGTAGAGATGGGAGATCCATAAGTGCTGTATATTACATATATTTTTAGGCTTTTTAAAGATATTGATCAGTTATACTAGTATTTCATCTTTTTAAATTTTTTTCTTTAAAAATGTTAACTGATATACAGCATACTTTTCTGAAAAGGGGAGACAGAAATTATGAAATTTTTTGAAATTTATTTTTAAAAAAGAAAGATTATAGAAAATTCTATAGGTATCACAAGTCAGAAGAAGGGCAAACATTGTCCCAAATTTTTTTTAAAAGGGAAGAGGAGAAACTGAAAACTATTAGCCAGTGAGTTGGATTTTTATTCCCAGTCATGTTCTAGAAAGTGTCATTAAGGGATTGTTAGTGGATGTCTAGAAGATGAAGCAGTGATCAAAAAGAACTAGTTTAACTATCAAGAATAGGTCATGATGGATTAATCTCAGTTCCTGGTGTTTTGTTTTGTTTTTTAGGTATTAGACAGGTAGGGCTCGGGAATGCTGTAGTTGTAGTCTGCCTAGGTTTTAGGAAAGCATTTTACAAAGTCTCTTAGGTTATTGTTTCAGGGACTATCCCATGAAGCATGATCAGTTGCTCTTCCTGGTTCCAGTTGATCATGTGGAAGCTCTGGAGCCAGCTTCCAGTCATGTGTGACTAAGGGCTAAAAAGCTTGTATTTTTGAGATAATGAAGAACTATTTTACTGGTAACAGAACCAGAAGAGTTGATGATTTAATGCACTTAAAAGGAGACACTATTTTCTCAATCTCTCCTTTTCCTTTATGTCAGGACTGTTCAAGCATATCACATGTGTATTAAATTTGGTGCCTAAAAGGCAGTGGAGGAGAGTAGTGGCTTTCCTATTCCATCTTCCTCTCTCATCATCTCCCTTTCATGCCTTTATTCTCTATCTCCATATCCAGGCCTCCATATAGCCATGAACAAATGACATTTAAAGCATATGTTCTGCTTTGGCGATCCTGATTTGAAAGGTCTCTTTTATGCTTTTTTTTTTCACATTTTAAGGAAATATGTACCTAGTAGAAGACAGGAATGGCCAAGATTAGAGGAATTTTGTGAGTTCCAAAGGTCCAGAGCTAACATTGGGTTAGACCTGAATGATGAAAGGGAAGTAGACTCCAATAACTACTCCAAGACTCAGGATAGCCACCAAGAGAAGTGGTCCAAGCCTGGCTATTTTACTACAAGACATATATTGGGAATTGTTTGGATCATTCAGAGCTCACTTGAAATATAAAATGTCTAATTAGGAATCTAGCAAAGTGTTTTGTATTCTGAAGTTTAAGATTCAGATTATCAGCATATTATGAATAGTTACAAGTTAGATTGCTGTAAGTCATTCATGTGCTATCAATCTTTATGTTTTGCCCTATTTTTTGTATGTGGAAATACACTACCTAGGCCATATATGAGCCACATTGTCCAGAGAGTACATTTTTCCCTCCCTCATTTTTTTCAAGGAGAACCATAGATGTGAGCCAGAACTATGAGTAAATTAAACCCAGGGTTCAAGGATAATGATTTAAAAAGCCAAAAATTATAATATAGCCCCTCTTGTTAAATATCAGACCTAGAACTGAATCTGGCACCAGAATAGGAAGGAATAATTGTCCCAGTTCCTCAGGCTCAGCCGTAGTTCCTTTAAAAAAGATACTTCTTTTGGAAAAGATGAGAGAGTTGTGAGCTAAGCAAAATGAAGGTTAGGTAGATTTAGAACTAGTTTGTAAACCAGACTAGAATATGTCATTAATAGTACAATGCCTACTTTGGATAACGGTCAAGTTCTAAAAATATATCAACATTTAAGTGACTCAGATAAGGCATGCTACATGCCTATCAAATTTACAGATGGTACAAAGCTTGGATACATCATTAGCATAATTAACACATTGAATGTCAATCAAGGTCCAAAAATCTATCAACAAAATTGAACACTGTACCAAATGTCATAAATATAAGATGGAATTTCATAAACAAATGTAAAGTCTTGTGTAGGTTCAAAAATCAAGCTAAGTACAAAATAGCAAGTTATGGCTAAATAAATTATCTGAAAAAGACTAAAAGTCTTTTAGTGTATTGTTAGTCTAATATAAAAAAATAGTATAGAATGGTAGTAATCCTCCTCCTCTCAAAAAAAAAAAAAATGCAAAACACAATGTATACTTAAGGAGCAATAGAAGTCTGTTATCTAGGACCAGGCAGAGAATGCCATTGTATTCTATTTTGATCAGACTATATCTGACATATTAACATAAAATACAGTATCATATTTTAGGAAGAGCTTTGAGATTCTGGAGATCATCCAAAGAAAGGTGAGTAGGTTGCAGGGCCTTGAGATCATATCATATGAGGTTCATTTTAGAGAACTGAAGATGTTTAATCTGGAAAAAGTATAGGGAGAATGTGATAGACATTTGAGGGGCTTCCATGGGTAAAGAAGGTTTAACTTGTTTTATTTGGTCATAGAGGATATTTCTAGGAGCAAAAGGTGAAAGCTACATAGAGGCAGATTTAAATTTGATAAAAGAAAAAACTTCCTAACAATTAAAGCTATCTATAAATGGAATGAGTTGCTTTGGGATGTAGTGAATTCCCTGTTGCTAAAGATCTTCAGGCAAAGAATTCTCATTCAAGAACAATTTTGATAGGAAGGATGCCAAAAAGACGGCTAACAAAATAGTAAGGACATAAGAATCTATGTCACAGAAGAATTAGTCAAAGGAACTGGAGTTGTTTAGCCTAAAAAAAGGGAGCTCTCAGCAAAAATATGATCATTCAATACTTTAGATCAAAGAAACCAACTCATGGCATAAAGATAGCAAGCAGCTAGGAAAACTCTGAAGGAGCTAAAGCAGATTAAAAGGTAAGTAAGAAATGCTTATCAAAATAAATAAAAATAGGGCAGCTAGGTGGCGCAGTGGGTAGAGCACCAGCCCTGAAGTCAGGAGGACCTGAGTTCAAATCTGGTCTCAGACACTTAACATTCCCTAGCTGTGTGACCCTGGGCAAGTCACTTAACCTCAATTGCCTCAGCAAAAATCAAAAAATAAATAAATAAATAAATTTTGTACCCTGATTGATCAACATTAGTAATCAGTCCAGAATTACTAATCAGAAAGCTGTCAAAAAGAGTTTTTGCTGTGGTAAAGCCAACAAATATGTAAGTACTTTCTATGTGCCAGTCCTTAGTACTAAACAAAGAATGGCAAAAAAAAAAAAAAAGAAAAAATAATAATCCTTGCCCTCAAAGAGTTCACCATCTAATAGGGGAGAGAATATGCAAACAATTATGTACCAGTAATATATAACTTGTACAAGTTTAATGTATCCATGAGTACAGTGACTCCTTGCTTGTTCAAAGTTTCTAGGGCTGCATTTTCCTATATTAAATCAAATTATTGCCCTCCCTTTTTCTGTAATCAACAAATAATAAGCACAAGTAGATCTTGAATTCATTGTTGATTTAAGTCAGTTTTATGACTGTAAAGATTCAGTCTGTTGTAGAAGATTTTTTTAAAAAGTGTATCTGTTTTGTTCTCATGTTTTCATCAAGGATAATATCAACCCTTGATACATTCCTACTAACTATTTCCCAAGCTCACCAATCCATTTCTTGCCTCCATGCATTGGCACAAGCCATTTACCATGCCAATAGGTACTGGACATGATGAGTATTGAATAATATCACCAAAAAATTAATTTATTTTATTTTAATAAATAAGAAACAACTCATTACTAATGTGAAAGTTATTTCCAAATCAGTTGTTTCTCTATATAATCAGATTTGTTAAAATATAACTTAAAAATACAAAAATAGAAGAATAACAATGAGAAAAAGATGGGGCATACAATGAAACTTCTTTTTCCAATAATTCTAAACAAGCTACTGATTTTGAAAAAAGGAATATTAATGGCAGAAATAACTCACACACAAAACTTAACAATTTCATAGCAAAGTTTAATTGATGTAAATCAGTGACCATAAAAAAAGATATAAGGAGTTTTTAAAAGTATTTTAATCAAATGTGGAAATATTCATATGATGGCATATGCATAATCTATATCAGATTGTTTGCTGTATTAGGGAGAAGGGGCTGAAGGGAGAGAGGGAGAAAAAATTTGGAACTCAAAATTTTATTAATAATAAATGCTGAAAACTATTTTACATGTAATTGGAAAAAATAAAATACCAATTATGAAAAAAGGTATTTTAGTCAATAAAAACTTGATTTATTTGCCATGTAGAGAGGTGCATTGGGCAAAAGGTATTGGTATTGGTATTGATGCAGGCAAAAAAATTGCCTGTCACTATAGCTCAAACATCAGTCCTGTAGGGATCACACTGGCAACTGAAATAAAATAGTACAGAACACTCCAGGGCCCAACATTTTTCCAACGCAGATAAAAGAAGGGAGAGGAAAGTATCCATCCTCCTAGTTCAGTTCTTGGCACCTTCACTATGAATGAATGAATGGTGATTTTCAGACATCTAGACTCCTCAGGAATGAGCATGCAGAAATGAAAAAAGAGACTATCCCAACCTGGCAGTTTTTTTTTTTTTAATTTTTTATTTTATTTGCATAACATATGTGTGGGTAATTCTTCAACAATAACCCTTACATAGCTTTCCGTTACAAATTTTCCCCCCAACTCCCCACCCCTCCCCTAGATGGCAGGATATCCACTACATGTTAATTATGTTAAAATATTGGCAAATCGAATATATGTATACATATTTCCAAACTTATCATTGGTGTGCAAGAAAAATCTTATCTACACAAACGATATATCAGATAAAGGAAACACAATGTAAGCAAACATCAATCAAGGAGTATGAGAATGTTATGTTGTGGTCCACATTTCGCATCCCTCTCTCTGGGTGTATATGGCTTTCTTCAGTGAACATTTGGAGGTGGTTTGAAACATTTCATTGTTGAAGAGAGCCATGTCCATCAGAATTGATCGTCATATAGTACTGTTGTTGCCGTGTATAATGATCTCCTGGTTCTGCTCATTTCACTCAGCATCAGTTCATGTAAGTCTCTCCAGGCCTCTCTGAAATCATCTTGCTGGTCATTTCTTACAGAACAATAATATTCCATAACATTCATATACCATAATTTATTCAGTCATTCTCCAATTGAAGGGCATCTATTCAATTTCCAGTTTCTAGCCACTACAAAAAGGGCTGCCACAAACATTCTTGCACATGTGGGGCCTTTTCCTTCCTTTATGATTTCTTTGGGATATAAGCCCAATAGAAATGCTGCTGGGTCAAAGGGTATGCACAGTTTGATAACTTTTTGAGCATAGCTCCAAATTGTTCTCCAGAATGGCTGTATCCGTTCACAGCTCCACCAACAATGCATCAGTGTCCCAGCCCTCCCACAACCCCTCCAACATTCATCATTAACTTTTCCTGTCATTTTAGCCAATCTGACAGGTGTGAAGTGGTACCTCAGGGTTGTCTTGATTTGCATTTCTCTGATCAACAGTGATTTGGAGCACCTTTTCATATGACTATAAATAGTTTTAATTTCATCCTCTGAAAATTGTCTGTTCATATCCTTTGACCATTTATTGATTGGAGAATGGCTTGAATTTTTATAAATATGAGACAATTCTCTATATATTTTAGAGATGAGACCTTTATCAGAACCCTTAAATGTAAAGATGATTTCCCAATTTATTGCTTCCCTCCTAATCTTGTCTGCATTGATTTTGTTTGTACAAAAACTTTTTAACTTAATATAGTCAAAGTTATCTATCTGGTTTTCAATTAAAAGTTCCAGTTCTTCTTTGGACATAAATTTATTCCATCTCCACAGGTCTGAGAGGTAAACTATATTATGTTCCTCTAACTTATTTACAAAATCACTCTTTATATCCAGATCATGAACCCATTTAGATCTTATCTTGGTATGTGGTGTTAGATGTGGGTCAAGCCCTAATTTCTTCCACACTAGTTTCCAGTTTTCCCAGCAGTTTTTGTCAAATAGTGAATACTTATCCCAAAAGCTGGGGTCTTTCCAACCTGGCAGTTTTTAAAGACACAGCTTGTTCTAGCTATGTTGTCAATCAAAGGAGATTCCTCTCAACTGCATGGTAGGGAACATAGACAAGTAAGGTGCCTCCATTTTAGGCAATCTGAGAATGCTCTAAGATCCTCATTCCATATGCATTGAGAATATTTTCACTGAGGATGTTAGTAGCTACCAGGTAGGATATTGCAAGCAATATTCTCAATAGTTCACATCTCTTCCACTACACAATTGGCTAAAAAATGGAGAGAAAACAAGATCTCATTGTACTTACTGTTTCTGATAATTTTTTTTTAAACTGACTGTGGTAGAGAAGAATGCTTTTAGACTGTCTTCCAACAAAGTGCTGAGATTCCTTGAAAGGCAGATATCGAGACTAGATATATGATTTCTGTGGTATAGGGAACTTCTGGGTGGAGAAACTTTCAGTTTGTGTTTGCTTTTCTGTAACATAGTCTTAAAGAGTTTCCAAAATCACCAAAAGGTTGAGACTTGACCAAGATTGCACTCTCAGTAAGTGACAGAAGATGGCTTTGAATCCAAGTATTCCTGTCTTTGAGGTCCACTCTTTATTCATTCCACCATTATCTTGTTCTCCTTCTCTTCTTGTTTCCCTGACTCTGTCTCTCTCCTCCTCTGTTTCTGTTTCTCCCTCTTTCTGTTTCTAAATCCTCTCCTTTTCTCCCTTTTTCTGTCTCTTTCTCTATTTCCATCATTTTCTTTCTCTTACTGTTTCTGTCTCTGTCTCTTTTCCCCCCCTCCACAACTCTTTCTCTTTCTGTCTTTTTCTCTGTTTCCTCCCTCCCTTTCTCTCTGTCTCTCTTTCTCTCTTTCCCTTCCTCTCTTTCTCTCTTCCTCTTTCTCCCTATGGATGGTGACATCTTCCAGATGCTTCAATTTGCAGATGTGATTGTGATAATTGTATCAAGACTTTGAACTTTATAGGGAATCTTGGATGAGAATTTGAACCACTTAAAAGTTTGACCTAAGCAGCCATAATATAAAAGTCAAGTGAATGAAAAATGGGAAAACAGTTTCCTCTATTATCCAGATCATAACATGCAATTGCCTAAAAAGCCTGTATTCATAGATAGATAGACAGATAGACAGGTAATCTTGGACAAACTCTACAAATAGACAATAAATTAGGTCCGGAATTAAACAAGTAGAGGAGCTAGAGCTTGATTGTTTTTGGTAAATTGCAAAATTTATTTAATGACCCAAACTTCTAGAAATAATGGACCACCTTTTTTAATACCAATATTTTGCCTGTGTTATTGTATGACTGCAAGAAGATATAATGGATAGAGTCAGCCTTGGCATCAGAAAGGTTTAAGTACTGTTTCTTACATATTTTGGCTGTGAGATTGAACAAATCATTTCATCTCTCAGTTCCATAGACCATTCTGTAAGACTAAGTTTCAGAGTAGGTATCTGCTTGCATTGGTAGAAGGAAATTGAGTTCTAGTTGCATAATTATAATGAGTGCAACTTTCCTACACTAATAAATTAACATTGCTGTCCAAACAAAACAAAATAAAAAACAGAGGCCAATGAAGGGAACAAAGAACTCCAAAGAAACACTTAAATAAAGGATGGAATTTTTAAAAAGTATGTTAAAGAAAAACAAAACACCTGGCTTCTCATGTGGTAAAAATGAGGGATAATGGGTCACAATCCATGCCTTTAACTCTCATCCTTTCAACATCAGGGGAAGGTGAACAAAGTATCTGACATTTAGAGTGTATGTAGGGATGTGCTAGAGCCTGTTCTAATTCTCATGAGAACCAATTGTTAAATTTTCAATGTAATAATTTACATCTTGGAAATTGGCAAATGCTATTAATCAGGGTTTGAATGATTGTCCAGGATTTAGAAAGTAATTGAGAAAATCTTATTAAAACAGATTAAACTTAAAAGTATATCATCTGTATTGATATTTTTTTTGGAGAGTAAGTCACCCACAAAACACTGGGTGTACTATTTGAGCTGAATTTATGGGATAACTTGGAAAAGAATTGTGCAGGTTGGGCAGACATGAATTGTTTGTACTGTGCATTGTATATTCACATGAATAAGATTGCAGATGCATGTGAGGGTTTGAATATTTGAGTGGAAGAAGGGAGAAATGGAGAGAGAAATAGGGAGATGGAGATAAAGAGACAAAGAAATGGAGGAATAAGGGCAAAAAAGAAGGAAGCAAAGAGAAAAGAGAGATGGATAGAGACACTGACAGAGAGTAGGCATATGGAACAATCGGTACCAATATCTCCTTGATCAACTTTCTAAGGTAATAATATCAATATTTATGTCTTTTCCCCTTATTTTGGCATTTTCCCAACTGTTAAATCATATAAAGCCAACCTTCAATGCTTAAAATTGTGTTGCCTACAGCATATATTTCAACAGTATACTTGACTGGTTGGATTACTCTTCCTGATTTCATCTTTCTAAGTCTTATTTTTATTTCTTTGTACAGCTCAAACTTTGGATCTAAATGTGAAAGTTTGAAAAAAAATGATAAATCTGCCTTTTTTCTTTGTCTTCCTATCAATTTCATTTATGAATATTCTTGGGATTATAGCATAATAGATTTAGGATTTGAAGAGACCTTCCAGGTCATCTGATCCAACAGCCTCAATTTTAGAAATGAAGAAACTGAAGCCCTTGAAGGCTTAATGAATAAATCCAAATACAATGATCTCTGATGGGACTCAATTGGGTATGAAATCAATCTTTCTGAGGACTTGTTTTCCTACCCATTCCTTTTCTTTTCTTTCTTTCTATTTTTTTCCTCTTTTCTCTTTTTTTTCTTCTTTGAAGCAAATAGGATTAAATGACTTGCCTATATAGCTAGTAAGTGTCTGAGGCCAAATTTGAACACAGATCCTCCTTATTCAGGTCTGATGCTCTATCCAATCCTCTACCTAACGGCCCCTGTTTAGTACTTTTCTTTGTTTTGTGGTATGTTACTGATCATAATTTTCTCCCAAAATTTTTTAATAATGTTTCCCAAATAACTCTAAACTCTAGAACACTCTGCTATCTTGGGTTCAGTATAAAAATATCTTGGGCCTCGAAAAAATAGGAGCAAAGTTCATCTGGAAGAACAAAAGGTAAAGAATTTCAAGGGAATAAAAGAAAAAAAATGCTGATGAAGGTGGCCTAGGTGTGCCAGATCTAACACTATATTATAAAGCAGTGGTCATCAAAACCATTTGGTACTGGCTAAGAAACAGAGCAGTCGATCAGTGGAATAGGATAGAATCACAGGACAAACTAGATAATAACTATAGCAATCTAGTTTGATAAACCTAAAGATCCCAGCTTTTGGGATAAGAACTCACCATTTGACAAAAAATGCTGGGAAAATTGGAAACTAGTATGGAAGAAATTAGGTCTCGACCCACACCTAACACCACATACCAAGATAAGATCTATATGGGTTCATGATTTAAATATAAAGAATGATATTATAAGAAAATTAGAGGAACATAATAAGATAGTTTACCTCTCAGACCTGTGGAGAAGGAAGGAATTCGTGTCCAAAGAAGAATTGGAACTCTTAATTGAACACCAGATAGATAATTTTGATTATATTAAGTTAAAAAGTTTTTGTACAAACAAAACTAATGCAGTCAAGATTAGGAGGGAAGCAATGAATTGGGAAATCATCTTTGCATTTAAGGGTTCTGATAAAGGCCTCATTTTTAAAATGTATAGAGAATTGTCTCATATTTATAAGAATTCAAGCCATTCTCCAATCGATAAATGGTCAAAGGATATGAACAGACGATTTTCAGATGATGAAATTAAAACTATTTGTAGTCACATGAAAAGGTGCTCCAAATCACTATTGATCAGAGAAATGCAAATTAAGACAACTCTGAGATACTACTACACACCTGTCATATTGGCTAAGATGACAGGAAAAGATAATGACAAATGTTGGAGGGGATATGGGAAAACTGGGACAGTGATACATTGTTGGTGGAACTGTGAACGGATCCAACCATTCTGGAGAGCAATTTGGAACTATGCTCAAAAAGTTATCAAACTTTTTGACCCAGCAGTGTTTTCATTGGTCCTATATCCCAAAGAGATCTTAAAGGAAGGAAAGGGACCCACATGTGCAAAAATATTTGTGGCAGCCCTTTTTGTATTGTCTAGAAACTGGAAACTAGGTGGATGCCCATCAATTAGAGAATGGCTGAATAAATTATGGCATATGAATGTCATGGAATATTATTGTTCTGTAAGAAACAACCAACAAGATGATTTCAGAGAGGCCTGGAGAGACTTGCATGAACTAATGCTGAGTGAAATGAGCAGAACCAGGAGATCATTGTACACAGGAACAAGAAGACTATATGATGATCAATTCTGAAGGACATGGTTCTCTTTAACAATGAGATGTTTCAAACCAGTTCCAATTGTTCAGTGATGAAGAAAGCCATATACACCCAGGGAGATGCCTGTGGGATCTCAGTGTGGACTACAACATAGCATTTTCTCACTCTCTATTGATGTTTGCTTGCATTATGTTTTCCT
This sequence comes from Myrmecobius fasciatus, assembly GCA_023553655.1. NCBI lineage: Eukaryota > Metazoa > Chordata > Mammalia > Dasyuromorphia > Myrmecobiidae > Myrmecobius > Myrmecobius fasciatus. The sequence continues at coordinate 682,113 of JAJPUD010000103.1, read as the reverse complement.
TCTCAGATTTGTTTGTTTGTTTTTTTCTTGTAGATAATGATTTTTCTTGTACAGCAAGATAGTTGTATAAATATGTATACACATATTTGATTTGTCAAGTATTTTAGCATAATTAACATGTATTAGACTTCCTGTCATCTAGAGGAGGGGGGTCGGGGGAAGGAGGGAAAAATTTGTAACAGAAAGCTTTGCAAGGGTCAGTGTTGAAAAATTACCCATGCATATGTTTTACAAATAAAAAGCTTTAATAAAAATAATTTTTTTTAAAAAAGACTATCTTGGGCAATCATCATTAGGCAAATAGAACTAAAACTCCTATTCAGTGCATTTTTTATCAAATAACAGTGAGCTAACACAACAGCAGAGCAAAATAAATAACACACAAAGAATCAAGCAGTGGAATTTTTCTCAGTACTCCTACTCATGAAGGGATATAATCTCCCACAGACTACCATTAGAGTGAAAAAAGAAACACTCCTTGGAAAGCCCATGCTTCTAAATAAGGCAGGATTATTAGGTGAGTTAGTATTGACTTAGAATTAGAAAGACCTGGGTCAAACTCTTACCTCTGGCAAGGTAAGCTACAACCTCTTATATTCATTTTCCTCATCTATAAAATGGTTACATATACATATGTAACTATATGAACACATATAGTCACATATATATGGTGTACCAAAAGTCTTAACGCATTTAAAAGCTTTAATAGCTTAAAACTACATTAAGACTTTTTGACTACCTTGTATATTTGGAGATGGTGTGTGTGTGTGTGTGTGTGTGTGTGTGTGTGTGTGTGTGTGTGATTTATTTTGCTTTGTAAATAGCTTTGGAAACTTTCAAGTTTTATACCTAAAAACAAACACACATTTGGATAAATTCTATTCTTTCATTTGTATAGGGAACTTTTGTTTCTGTTCAGTCAACTCTTCATGCCCCTGTGGACCATTTTTGTCTATGGGGCTTTCCTTGGTAAAGATATTGGAGTAATTTGCCATTTCCTTCTCCAGTGGATTAAGGCAAACATTTGTTTCTTAAGTGATTTGTTCAGGGTCACAAAGGTACTGAGGCCAAATTCAAACTCAGGTCTACTGAAGTTAAATGGCTTGTCTAATGTCACAGCCAATGTTAATCAGAAGTGGGACTTGAACTTGACTCATTTTTTTTTACTCCAAATCAATCCTTCTATTTATTATAGTCACCTGATTCTCCTATTAGACAGATATTAATTATTGTTGTTTTAAATGAGTCAGGATTGCATCATGGCTGTAATACCTCTGGCTTCTGGCTGTTGGCCAAATCCTTATGTCTCCCTTCTTTTTGTCCTAGAGCACCTCATGACACTGCTTCTCTACTCCACTTCCAGAGCTATTCTGAAATTTACACCCCCTTATCTCCCTTTCCGTGAGGCTTCTCCCTTCCTCTGATTGGAGAGAGTAGAGAGTGGTCAATAGATATCTCTTCCTAGTTCCTCCATTTAAGGAGGGGGTCTATGGAAGCCTCTCATCATTTCCTATACATCTGTGCTTACAGACTTCATTATGCCATAATGCTAATTGCCCTTTCTCAGATGTCACAGGCTGTATTTTGCCTTTCCTTATACCTCAGGTTTTAGCACAGTGTATGGCAGATAGCAGGGGCTTAATAAATGTTTATTGACGATGTGTTTTCCATATAGTCTATTATGGTCTCTCAATATTTCTGAGACTGAGAATAAACATTTGTACTGCTTTTCATTTGCCCTTTCATCTGCAAACTATACTAACACACAGGCCAAGCCAATTGCCTTGAAGCTATGATAATCCTCAAAGATCATGTTTTAGTAATTTAATAACATTGCAGAAGGAGGGGCAAATAGGATGATTGTCTTGAATTTCTTTCTTTGGGACAAAGAAATAATATCATGCTTACATCCTCCCTATAGGAAAATGATTTGTAGCCCCTGAAAAATCACAGTTCTTAGTTTCATATCTAAACATACATTAATGAACTCATATCACAGAGTTGAAGAAGCGGATACTATGACTATCAGAAATGACTACTGGGTAATCATTAAATAACCATCTCGAATTTGGCACAAACTTTGCTTACAAAATCACTCCAAGGGGAATTGCGAATTGATCCAAGCACTGGAACTATGCTTAAAGGGCTATGCAACTGTGCATACTCTTTGATCCAGCAATATCACTGCTAGGTCTGTATCCTAAAGATATCATAAAAAGGGGGGGAGGGAGAAAATGATCCACATGTGCAAAAGTATTTATAGCAGCTTTTTCTGAAGTGGCAAAGAATTGAAAATTGTGGGGATTCCCATCGATTGGGGAACGGCTAAACAAGTTCTGATATATGAATGTAATGGAATAGTATTATTGTGTGTCTATGTGTTGTTGTTGTTGTTGTTTTTAAAGAAAGGAAGGAAGAAATACTATTGTTTTATAAATGATGAGCAGGTAGATTTCAGAAAAACCTGGAAAGATTTACATGAACTGATGCTAAATGAAGTGAGCAGAATCAAGAAAGCATTGTACACAGTAAGGGAAAGATTATGTGATGATCAACTATGATAGACTTAACTTTTCTTAGCAATTTAGTGATCTAACAATTCCATCACTCATGATGGAAAATACCATCTACATTCAGAGAAAGAACTATGTTGTCTGAATGCAGATGTTTTCACTTTTTAATTTTTTTTTGTTTTTCTCTTTCTCATAGTTTTTTCTTTTGTTCTGATTTGTCTTTCACAACATGACTAATACAGAAATATGTTTAACATGATTATACATGTATAGTCTATATCATGTTGGTTGCTATCTTGTTGAAAACTATCTTTATATTTAATTGGGAAAAATACTAATAAATGCAAAAACAATTAAACAAACAAAAGCACTTTAGGAAATTTTCCAGAACAATCCACATAGGAAAATATGGAATCAGACCCAATCTTGCCACATCTGCATTCACATAATCAGGCTTGATTCAGGATAAATAATGTACACCTTTAAAAGACCCTTACAGGAACATTTTTCCTTCCCAGTATTTCCCCAAACAAACCAAATTATCCAGCTGTTCCTTTGGAGTCTGAGCATTTTGGAAGGAAAGGAAATAGGGGAAGATATATATATATATATATATATATATATATATATATCAATTAATCAATAAATATTTATTAAATATGTACTATGTGCTTGTCACTGGACAGCTCCTTTTAAGTAGCCCTGCTCTTAAATAAACCTTAAATAAATGTCAGTTTTAGAAAGCTAAAGCTATCCCATGTAAACCAAAATATTCATAGCAACTTTCATAACAATTTTTTTTGTAGTAGCAAAGAATTAGAAACAAAGTAAACCATCAATTGTGGAATGGTTAAACAAGTTATGGTGCAAGAATATAATGTAATATTATTGTGTCATAAGAAAGAGCAAATACAGAGAAATATGGAAAAGCTTCAGTGTATAGATGCAGAACCAGAAAAAAACAATATATACAATAATCACAACAGGGTAAATGAGAAAAGGACAGCAACAACAAAATCAAATTGAATCTAATTGTAATGATCAATCTTGGTCCCAAAGAAGAGACAAGAAAATGAAACATATGGCCTTGCTGTACCAAATCTAAAACTATATTATAAAGCAGCGGTCATCAAAACCATTTGGTGCTGGCTGAGAAATAGAGCAGTCGATCAGTGGCATAGGATAGGATATCAGGACAAGCTAGGTAATAACGTTAGCAATTTAGTGTTTGATAAACCCAAAGACCCCAGCTTTTGGGATAAGTACTCACTATTCGGCAAAAACTGCTGGGAAAATTGGAAACTAGTGTGGAAGAAATTAAGGCTAGACCCACACCTAACACCGCACACCAAGATAAGATTTAAATGGGTTCATGATCTAGATATAAAGAGTGATATTATAACCAAATTAGAAGAACATAGGATAGTTTACCTCTCAAACATGTGGAGATGGAATAAATTTATGTCCAAAGAAGATCTGGAACTCTTAATTGAACACCAGATAGATAACTTTGACTATATTAAGTTAAAAAGTTTCTGTACAAACAAAACTAATGCAGACAAGATTAGGAGGGAAGCATCAAATTGGGAAATCATCTTTACATTTAAGGGTTCTGATAAAGGTCTCATCTCTAAGGTATATAGAGAATTGTCTCATATTTATAAGAATTCAAGCCATTCTCCAATTGATAAATGGTCAAAGGATATGAACAGACAATTTTCAGATGATGAAATTAAAACTATTTATAATCATATGAAAAGGTGCTCCAAATCACTATTGATCAGAGAAATGCAAATTAAGACAACTCTGAGATACCACTACACACCTGTCAGATTGGCTAAAATGACAGGAAAAGATAAAGATGAATGTTGGAGGGGATGTGGGAAGACTGGGACACTGATGCATTGTTGGTGGAGCTGTGAATGGATCCAACCATTCTGGAGAGCAATTTGGAGCTATGCTTAAAAAGTTATCAAACTATGCATACCCTTTGATGCAGCAGTGTTTCTATTGGGCTTATATCCCAAAGAAATCATAAAAGAAGGAAAGGGCCCCACATGTGCAAGAATGTTTGTGGCAGCTCTTTTTGTAGTGGCTAGAAACTGGAAACTGAATCGATGCCCATCAATTGGAGAGTGGCTGAATAAATTATGGTATATGAATGTTGTGGAATATTATTGCTCTATAAGAAACAACCAGCAGGATGATTTCAGAGAGACCTGGAGGGACTTGCATGAACTGATGCTCAGTGAAGTGAGCAGAACCAGGAGATCATTATTCATGGCAACAACAATACTATATGAGGATCAGTTCTAATGGACATGACTCTCTTCAACAATGAAATGCTTCAAACCATTTCCAATTGTTTGGTGAAGAGAGCCATATACACCCAGAGAGAGGGATGTGAAATGTGGACCACAACATAACATTTTCATGTTCTCTATTGAGATTTGCTTGCATTGTATTTCCTTTATCGGATTATTCTTTCTTGTAGATACGATTTCTCCTGCACAAAAAATGATGCAATAACTATACGTATATTCGATTTCTTAAGTATTCTAACATAATTATCATGTAGTGGATATCCTGCCATCTAGGGGAGGGGTGGGGAGTAGGGGGGAAAATTTGTAACAGAAAGCTTTGTAAGGGTTAATGTTTAGGAATTACCCATACATATATTTTGCAAATAAAAAGTATCAATCAATCAATCAATCAATCAATAAATAAATAAATTAAAAAGAAAAAGAAAAAAAAAGAAAATGAACCATATTTCTTTCATTGATAAGGTGGGACAAAATGAGAATGTAACATTGCATTTATTGCCATATACATTGTTTCATTTTGTGAAATCCTTTTTTCTCTTCTTTTATTCATTGTTCAAAGGGATAACTCCATGAGTAGAAAAGAAGAGAAAAATCTTGAAAATGAAAGCAAAATAAAAGACAAAAAGATATCAATAAGGACAAAAATAAACAGTTAATAAGAAAAAGAAAGAGAAAACAAAAAACCTGTGGCTGCTTCATTTCCATGTTCCAAATGAATGGTACATGCAGTCTTAGTCAACTGCATATCCATACATGCATGAATATACATATTGGATACATAGTCCACATGCAAAACTATTAGTACAGTTGCACCAAGTATAAGTCACATACAAATGCATGGTAAATAGTATCACTTAGTAGGGTGGCATACAATTAAACCAAACAGAAATATCATATACAAATATGTAGCATTAGAGCATCAAATAAAACTTCATACATTAAACCAAATAATAGTCATCATATTAATATATAATATTATATGTTGGAGTTACATACAAAGTATTTATTATAACAATGAATACTATTTAACAATATGTAGTTTCTTGTAATATCTTCTCTGGAATATATGTCAACCAGTTGACTGGTTTTCATATTATTGTATGAGAGGAATTAGTCAATATGAGAGCAGAGGGAAAAGGAAGGAGTCTGATAGGATATGCAGCTTTCTATATACATATTCCTTCATCTCCAAAAATTAGAGACATTTTCTCATCTCTTCCTTGGGTTCTAGCTTGAACATAATCATATGATATTCAATTTCTTTTGTTGTTTTTTTAAAAATTTACATTATTGTTGCTATAAATATTGTATTTCTGATTCTATTTTTTTTAAATTAAATCTGTTTATTTCCAAAATATAAGCACAGCAAAAATGTTTGTGGCAGTCCTTTTTATAGTGTCTAGAAAATGGAAAATGAATGGATGCCTATCAGTTGGAGAATGGCTGAATAAATTATGGTATATGAATGTTATGGAATATTATTGTTCTCTAAGAAACGACCAGCTGGATGATTTCAGAGAGGCCGGGAGAGACTTACATGAACTAATGCTAAATAAAATGAGCAGAACCAGGAGATCATTACACACAGGAACAACAAGATTATATGATGATCAATCCTGATGGATATGGCTCTCTTCAACAATGAGATGATTCAAACCAGTTTCAATTGTTCAGTGATGAAGAAAGCCATAAACAGAGAGAAGATTGTGGGATCTGAGTGTGGACCACAACATAGCATTTTCATGCTTTCTGTTGATGTTTGCTTACATTTTGTTTTCCTTCTCAGTTTTTTTTTCTTTCTAGATCCGATTTTTCTTGTGCAGCAAGATAATTGTATAAATATGTATACATATATTAGATTTATCATATATTTTAACATAGTTAACATGTATCAGACTACCTGCCATCTAGGGGAGAGAGTGGGGGGAAGGAGGGAAAAATTTGGAATAGAAAGTTTTGCAAGAGTCATTGTTGAAAAATTATACATGCATATGTTTTGCAAAAAAAAAGCTCTAATAAAAATAACGGCAATATATATATGTATGTATATATATATGCACAGATAATTTTCAACATTCACCTTTGCAAAACTTTGTGTTCCAAATTTTTTTTGTTCCCTGCCTCCCACTCCTTCCCCTAGATGGTGAGTAATCCAATATGCTAAACATGTGCAATTCTTCTGTACTTTTCCCCACAATCATGGTGCATGAGAAAAATCAGATCAAAAAGGAAAAAAAATGAGAAAAAATAAAATGCAAGTAAATAATTTTTAAAAAGGTAAAAATACTATGTTGTGATCTACACTTGGTCCCCACAGTCCTTTCTCTGGGTGCAGATGGCTCTCTTCATCAAAGACAATTGGAACTGGCCTTAACCACCTCTCTATTGAAAAGAGCTAGGTCTGTCAGAACTGATCATCATGTAATCTTTCTGTTGTTTTGTATAATGTTCTCCTGGTTTTATTTACTTCACTTAGCATCAGTTCATATAAGTCTCTCCAGGCCTCTCTGAAATCATTCTGCTTATGATTTCTCCATAATATTCATATACTATAACTTATTCAGTCATTCTCCAAATGATGAGTTTCTAGTTTCTTGCCACTACAAAAGGGGCTGCTACATTTTTGTATACTTGGCCCTTTTCCCTTTTTTTTATTATTTCTTTGGGATATAGGCCCAGTAGAGACATTGCTGGATCAAAGAGTATGCACAGTTTGATGGCCCCTTGGGCATAGTTCCAAATTACTCTCCAGAATGATTGGATCTGTTCACAACTCCACTAACAATGCTTTAGTGTTCCAGTTTTCTCAAATCCCCTCTAACATTAATCATTATCTTTTCCTGTTATCTTAGTCAATAGGTAGTAGTATCTCAGAGTTGTCTTAGTTTGCATTTCTCTGATCAGTAATGATTTAGAGCATTTTTTCATATGACTATAGTTTTAATTTCTTCATCTGAAAATTGTCTATTCACATCCTTTGATCTAATTCTATTTCCTGTACATTGCATTAGTTACAATGCTCCTCTGAATTTTTTATATTCATTATTTTTTTTACATTGCAGTAGCATTCCATGATATTCATACACTACTACCTGGTTGACCATTCTCCAATATGGACACCTATTTTGTTTTCAGTCTTTTGTTAATAGAAAAGTACCCAATGTTCTTTTCTTTATACCAGGAGTTCTTAACCTGGAGTCCATCAATAGGTTTCAGGTATTAAATTTGGATGAGGAAAAATATATATTTTCTTATTTTCACTAATTTCTAACAAATTTAGCATTTCCTTCAACTGTAATTTTTTTTTAAATCATCATTCCAAGAAGTAGTCATAGGCTTGACCAAACTTCCAAATAATCCCAAGATATACCAAAAGGTTAACAACCCCTGTTCTAGACTTTTATGACCTATGTTTGGTCTGTAGTTCCTTCTAACATTTAGTGGGGCATGAACCTGTGCCTTTCTTCCATATCTGACCTCAATGTCAGAGTATTCCTAAGGAATTAGCTAGTTGGATCCATTATGGTATAACCCTTTTCTTTTATAGAAAATAATCTTTCCAGCCATTAAGCAGACTATCTAGAAGTGTTTTTTTGTTCTTGGTCTTTATCTCTGTTGAGGCTGGCCTGAAATAGTCTTCTATAAATATCTGGGATACAATGAGCTTTCATTAATTACAACATTGCCAGTCTCAATATAGAAATAAAGAGGTTATGCTTAGATGATAAAAAATATTAGCCTCTTCAGTAAGAAATTCTATTTCCACCCTTCTTTATACAGGGACTGAATAAGAATGGCTTACTTCACTGGCATTGAACTTCCAGCTGCTCCTTATATTACAAGAAACTCAGGGTGGCTAAATGTATTAGAAGATCCTTCATGATTGATAGTTCAAAGGTCTACTCAGTTATTAGCTTATTAAATTCTTTCTTCATCTACAAGAAGAGCCACAAGTTCTAGAATATCAAATATATTCACCTTTTTTAGGGCTCTTCTAGATGTAGGGATTCTGCAACTATTGGTTACACAAGAAAATTTTAGCCTTAAGCCTTAGAGGATCTAGGTCAATTTTCTAGAATTCAGCTTCTCCTTATATCTAATCTAGTCAATCATTGCCTTTGACTCCAGTACTTTCACCTTTTACTATTTTCTAAATCTTCCAGGAGCACAAAGTTAATTTGGCTTCCAAGGTTCAGAGATCTGCTCCATCCAGTTCCCCACTTGCATTTATTTTAGCACTGTCTCCATAACTGGATGCCCTAATCTGGATATCCATTTTTTCTCTTTTTTTTCTAAGCCCTGTTGACTAAATACTCTAGATCATAAGAGTAAATTTTCTAGGTTTTATTTATGAAGGAATAGAGAATGTACAAATTCTGAAACAGAAGTATCTAAAATTTCTTTTTCAAAAAGATACATTCAATGATATCATTTTTATATCCTCTAAATTTATTCTTGCATCTCCCTTCTCCTGAAGAACCATCCTTACCACAATAACAACAATAAAATTAAAGAAAAGGAAAAGAAAAAAAACATAAAAGAATAGCATAACCAAGCAATACATTGGAAACAATTTGACAATATATAGTTATGTATATTACCCTGGGCATGACACTTAACTTGTTTGCCACAGTTTCCTCAATTGTAAAATGGGGAAAATAATAGCACCAACCTTGCAGAGTTTTTGGAACGATCAGATGAGATAATATTTGTAAAGCATTTAGTGCAGTATTTATTCCTTTTCCTTCCCTCTTTCATACACTTGCCCAACTTTTCAAAAGAGGTGGGGGAACATATCTTCTCATATCTCTAATTTGAAACCAAGTTGATTCCTTGTAATTTTGCAACATTTATTTTCAATTGTTTTGTAATGATTGCTTATTGTGTATATTGTTTTCCTGGTTCTGAAACTTCATTTTTCATTACTTCATGTAAGTCTTTCTCTGATTCTCAGTGTTCATGGCATTCATTGTTTTTTATGGCAAACTACCTGTCCCTTATATTTATAAGCTGCAAATTGTTTAGCCATTTTATATTTGATGGTCCTCTATATGTGTAAAATATTGTTTAACAATATACTCTCTTTAGAATGACCTTATATAGTAGCCAACTGATGTGAAAACTGAACCTGAAATGACTTATCCATAGTGGCATAGATATGGTAAATGTTAGAGCCAGAATTCAAAACCAGATTTCTATGTTCTGTGTTCTTTTGAGTGCACCACACTGAAGGATAAGATAAATGTGTGACAAAAGAAATACTATATAGTCCTAGACTAGGTAGTTTTTAAATTTTCTAAACTATTTTTAAAATTATTCTATTCAACTACATTTCTACTTGCTATTAGAGTCAGGATCAAGACCTTCTCCAGACTGGAAGACCCATGTCATGATTTGGTTTCCTCTGGGTCCAAGAAGAAAATAGTATCTTTCAAGCTAAAACATTTCCATATCTGTTCAAGCCACCACAACTCTCCAAATTGGATTCATTGGCACATTCTATAAACCTTTCAATCAGGTAGGATCTTGATAGTATGATGGGTACTCTAGCCAATCACTAAAATCTCTCCCACTTGAAGGAATATATTGGGAAACACAAGTAGGTTCCGATATCTCAAACACAGAATATATCTCTACCCTGAAAGTACTCATCGACAGAGGCTTTGGCCCTAATTCACAGATAATAAAACTGAAGGTCCAGGGCTATTCATATAGAATTGTAATGGTTAACAACCAATAGCAGAGAGCATGATCTGTTTTTCTTCATCAGAATCATAAGGCAGTTAGATGTCAACTACCTTTTTGTCCTTTATGAGTGGAAACAAACTCTCTTTAATTATCTAGTAATATATTTCTGCCTCTTAAGTCACCCATCTTGTTTGTTTCACCTTAGCTACTTCCATTTATACTTTCAAGATATACTCACTGAAATTCTTTTCATAAGGTTATTCTTTTATCAATCAATCATTATGAATTTATTCATTGTTTTCTAAGTGCCAGATGATGGATTAGGCACTGGAGAGACAAAGATAAAAGTGAAATAATTCCTGTCTTTGAGGAGTTTGCATGCTAGCCAGGGATGACAATAAGTGCATATACATAGGTATTTACATGTAACATCAACTTCAATAACCTATCCCACAGAAAATATAGATGCTATTACTGTATCTTTAAGAGATGTGCTAGAATCTTGAAGGAACAGACTAACATTCTATGATTATACAGCAATGAAAAATCCATTTTCTTTTTATTATTGGAGAGTGAATGAGATGTGGAGAAGGAGGATGAAGAAGACTTCTTTCCTTATGAAATTCTTTTAATGTTTATCTTGTGAAAAAATTTTATCCTGAAAGAGCTAGATGATGTGAGATCATTCTCAGAAGTGAAAAAGAAGTCATCTGCCTTTATTTACCATGAGGGTTTGAGGTGACTTGGACTGTGATCATTATCACAGCTAAAATATTGTAAATAGTTTTCAATGTCTGGTTTATTATTCATTTCTATGTTAATGCAATGTATATTCAATATTTTAAATACTTATTTAATTTCTAGGAAATAAGGGGATTTAAACTTTTAGCTACATTTGAGTAGCAAATGTTGGGAAAAGTTTCTTCAGTTTTAAAAATAAATAATATATGATTAACTGGGGTGACTTTCCATTTTGTTCATTGAGCTATATGTTGAAATATAGAGAAAATATAGAGAAATACCCCTAATTACCCAAGAATTTGGAATGGTAAGATTAAATATGAAAACAAATCAAGTAGTATACTGAGGGATAACCAAACAATATGAATAATCTCAAACAATTTTGAACCTTGTTAAATAGAAAAAATATATAATTTAGAGACAAGATAATTTTTAAGGCATCTCTAACAGATGACAATGAGGGTGGGAATCTTGCCTGTCACATAGTAGTAATTTATCAAATGCTTACTGATTGATTGATCAGGAAAGATTGCATGTAAAAGATGGCACTTGAGTTGAGCTTTGAGGAATCAGAGATTCTAAGAGGGAAGAATGAAAGATGGGAGTCTAATCCAGGAATGAATGCAGTTAATATAAAGGCATAGAGATGGGAATTGGATGAAAAATATATGAAAACTATATTAGCTAAACTGTAGTATATGAATGGGAATATTAAACATAAAGCTGGAAAAGTAGGGTGGACTCAGGTTGTAAAGGACTTAAATGTCAAACAAACAAAAATTTTACCTTTGATAAAATTTTAATCAGCAAAAGGCAACATTGGAAGTTGGCCTCAAAGCCAGGAAGAGTTGAGTTCAAATTTTGCCATAGACATTTTTTGATTTTGTGAGCATGTCACTTAGTGGTTCAGTCGTCTAAGGCAATTCTCTAAAACTATAAATTGGAAAGAAAGTATGGATTTAGTAAAGGGAGTAGACTCACCCGGGAGTGCCCCATACCAATGATATCACATGTCCCTATCCTATTCTAGATCCATGATTAACATAAACAAATATGTTACTCTCAAAACAATAGCCACAATAGATCACAAACTGAGCCTTTCATTCAATCTCACTCTAACCCCTCAGGGGGGAAAGGGTAATATTCTTCTGGTTAAGGTTTTATTTCTCTGCCCTTCCCCCACTCACCTTACCCCTGCAAACTTGGTCTGGTAAGGAATCATTATCTGGTTATAAATATTCTTGAATTTAGCAAATGAGGGGAGGGGGTGAAAAATGTCAGTCACTCAAATCCAGCACTTGTTGAAAGCCAGTTTTCTCCTTCATGGCTTAAGGAACCAGAATCCTGTCCTCTGTCTCTGTATTCTTTAGTTGCCCTTCAGTCAAACTAAATGGGACTCCTATCATTCCTCATGCTTTCCAGCTTCTTTGTAAGTGAAAAGACAAATTTCCTTGAGGGGCATAAAGGCAATCCAGGGTATAGAAAAATATCCTTCTTACTCCCTCCATTCTTTTCCCCTTCACCTTAAAAAGTCCTATCTGCAAGTAACAATGTCTTGCTCCTAGGAAAGCTACTGAATGCACATACTTAGTATAACCAGATATGTAGGGGTTATCTAAACCAACTCCTTTTTGCAGAAGAGACTGAGATCCAGAGAGGACAAGAACTTTTCCCAAAGTTGCCCAGCAATTCAGTGGCAGAACTTGAATTGGAACCCAGATTTCCTGACTTGTAGGCTAGTGTTCTTTCCTTTGTACCACCTTGCTTTCCTAATGCAGTTTTATTCTGATAGCTATACGTGGCATTTGGCTTCTCAGTCATTGAACAACATGTGTGAGTAAAATGGTCATGTTCTTGGCAAGAGGGATGATAATCCAGGGGCCCAGAAACCTTACCTGACTCTCTTTGGAAAGATTTCCCAGTTTGTCCAGGCAATGGGACTAGAAAGAGGATTTCCCTATGAATGTCTGGTATTATTCTGTCTGGGCCCCATCTTCTGGATATGCTGGACATTCAGTAGGCTGCAGTCAGCAGGAGGGCTATTTTTGCTTGAGTGATTAATTAATCTTACATAACCCCTAGGTAATTCAGGCCAAGGTCAGTCAGCCTGTTGCATAAAACACACACATGTGTAACAGGCAAGGGAGCTACCACAACCCAAAGCTGCCCCATAGTTTTGGTAGCATGTAGCTATCACTATCACTCTGAATCTCAGGCAGTACAAACAAGCTTCTAAAAGCATTCTTACCAAGCTACTCCTTCCACACAAAAGTCTTCTACCAATTTCTGCTTCCCCGGATTCTCATTCAGCTGATACTCAAGACTAGACCATGGACTCAGGCCCAATGCCATTGCCGGTTCTCTCTCTGGTTCTGTACTGCCCTGGCTACACCTCCTCTGAGTACTATTAATAGAGACAACCTATATGTGCATGTACTGAAAGTATACTCAACTCTCTGTATTAATGTACCATGTCATATACCTAAGAGAGTTGGGTTTAGCCCTGACCAATAATTTCATTAGATGAAAAACCCCTCCACTGAGACAGATTGGCAACTGTTGGTGACTTATAGTCTTAGAAAGTTGCCTGACAGATTAAATGACTTTGTACAAGGTTATACAAGCCATATGTGTAGAGACAAGAATTAAAAAAGAACCCTTGATTCAACAGCTAGTTCTCTATTCACTGTACCACACTGCTTCTTACTTACAACTATGTAAGGTATAATAATGATAATAATGATAAAAGCAACAAAATTTTCTCAAAGAATCCAGAAGAGAAAAAAGAAGAAAATCAAAACCAAATGTGGTCTTTTTGTCATTATTGTATTAAAATTAATATATACATTATAAAATAAATTGTCAATAGTTTGGCATTTATGCTTTCAGGTATGATCATTTTTACATCATTGATTTGAATGATTTGTTTCATTAAACTTTTCTAAGTTTAGAACAAGATAAAAGCAACTTATTAAGTGCATCATATTGGTTCGAAATATGGTCATTCCCAAATATGGCCCCTATCCCTAAAATGAGAACTCTTTGAAAGGAAATAATTACATTTGGGTATACACTGAAAAATAATGCTTTAACCAGAATGCACTCAGGCTTTATCCAAGCCAAAAATTTTAGGGAGAGTGAAGGAAATATGGAACATGTTTAGACCAATATTGTAATAACTGCTCGCATATATGGTACTTTGAAATTTAAAAAAAGCTTTCATTTATAATAACTTTGTGAAGTAGGTAGTGAGAATTTTATTATCCCCATTTTATATGTATGAAAACTGAGGCTCAGAGAGATGGTATGAATTGCCCATAACTTCATGGTTTCAAGTGCCAAGTTCTTTCCCACTGCACTGTTTACTGGTGTCCTCCCAATGTGTAGAGTCATTGTTTTGTTGTTTAATTGTTTTCAGTCATGTCCAACTCTTTGTAACTCCTTTTGGGATTTTCTGGGCAAAGATGCTAGAGTAGTTTGCCTTTTCCTTCTCCAACTCATTTTATAGATGAAGAAACTGAGGCAAACAGGGTAAAATAACTTGCCCAGGAACACACCTAGCTTAGGTCTTCTTGATTTCAAGCCCCACACTGTGCCACTTGGTTACCCCAACTGAGTTGTTATGGAACCACAGTTTGCAATGAAGTTTGTCAGAATGAGAATCTAAAAGGTTTGTATTTGGCATAAAAGGCTTTATGGTATTGTGAACAGGCAGTATAATTAGTGCAGGGCCCTTTAAGATTTCATGGAGCTTTGAATAAGCCCCCATTTTGAGTCAGAGAGGATAGGCTAATGAAGAAGGTGAAAGATGACTGTTTGAAAGGGTCATTGAGATTTCAGACAACTCTGGACTGGAGAATAGTGATAACAGAAAAATAGCTATAGCCTACTTAAAGTAAAACAACCTCAAAGAGGTTGAAAAGCAATCCGTTTTAGGGGCAGAAACTATTATTGCCCAATAAGATTTGGGAGATGATCATAGGACAGAAAAAAGAACAGGGTGATGCTGATCATAAGAACTAAGATCCAAAGGTAACAAATCTGCAAGAAATTATTTGAAGAGATAATAGATATTAGATTATTATTTCAATGTTATTTTCAGTAACTTTATAGTCATATTCTGGAACTGACCTCCCACCTCCCTTCCAGGGCTCCTGACAGTCCAGGTCTCTCCAAAGGGCTACTGCTATATCCCCTCAGGATTTGAGAAGTAACCCTGAGCAGTTGGAGGGGGGAGAGAGGTGTGTTTTTTTCAATACTATAAGTTAAAAGTCCTCCCTTATCTGTTGATATCAATTATTCAGCCAGATTAAATTTGCTTTTATAAAAAGAGGCATTTACTAAAATAGTATTGTAGGAATACCTAGTACCAACCATTATCCTCAAAGGCTGGTGATACACTATCTCATGAATACATACATAATCTAGGAAAAGTGGGCTCAAGTGTTGTTAAAGACATTTCATAGCTACAAGTCCTTTTGCTGAAATCCTCATAATATGTTCTTAGATAAGGTATAATTTTTATGCTAGGATCCTTATTGAGCCTTGAATCTATCATCTGTTCAGTCTATCCTAAGCCCTCAGTGCCTAATACTAAGAGTAGCTGCTGCTGTGCCTATGCTAGGATGCTTATGAAAAACCCAAATCTCACCAGCCCTGAAGTCAGGAGGACCTGAGTTCAAATCTGGTCTCAGACACTTAACACTTCCTAGCTGTGTGACCTTGGGCAAGTCACTTAACTCCAATTGCCTCAGCAAAAAAACAAAAGCAAACAAACAAACAAATAAACAAATAAATAAACAAACAAACAAAACCCAAATCCTCTGGTCCTTCAAGACTCATTCTCTGGTCAAGAGTGAGAAGAGACTGTGGACAAGTAAAAGCATTCTCCTTTCCTCCTCCCCTCAAATGACTCCTCAAGGACTTGGTTAGAATTGGTTTTTTTGCCACTCTACTCACACAAAACTTTCTACCAAGTGACACGTTTCATTAACCAATAATGAAGGTACTAGTTGAGTGAAAGTCACTTAACTTCTGCTTGCCTGTTTCCTCAATTATAAAATGGGGTCAATAATCACACTTAATTCCCAGAATTGTTTTATGATTAAATGAAATGTATCCTTTCATTTTTTCTTCTTTCTTCTCATCCTTCCTTTCTTGTTCTTATTTGGTTAAAATATGAAAGCATTCACTCTCTTTAAGTGGAGTAGTTGATTGATTAACAAGGCTTCTCACTTTACACTCAGTTCTACAGGGTATTTAATATTCTTTTCATTTATTATATATATATATATATATGTGTGTGTTTATATATTATATATGTATATATATATATATATAAAATATATTAATGGAGGCATACATTGAGACTATCTAAATGTAGATGTGACTCATGGTGGGCAATAGTTATATATAATCAGAGATCCAATCTGACCCAGAGCATTGCACTCAGCATTCCCTCTCCATCAGGAATCATGTCTCCCTCAGGCAGATCAAATCTGATCCAGATCCAAATCCAAAGGGATTGCCTTTCCTCCTTTCTACAGAGTAATTGAAGGGACCAGTCAGCATTTTCAGCAGTATAGCTGAGGGGAGGAATAGGCAGGGTCCAAGGCTGCTGAGGCTGGCCATCTCTCAACTAGTTTCCAAGAAGAGCTATCAAGCTAGAATATCTTCCACCCCTTAAGTATTTCTAGTTTGAGAATGATAGATTAAGAACAAAAGTCATTTTCCTTGCTCCCTAGGGGTAGGCGTGGAGAGAGGTAGGGGAGGATGAGGCTAGATAGCTCTTGGCTTAAAATACCCAACTGAATCCTTTCTCACTAAATACTGATTATACCAAAGACAACTGAATATACCAAATAGTATTTAAAGCATGTATCCAAACAAAACAGTAAATAAAAGGCAGGGAATTATACAAAGTAGAATATACCAAGGAAAACACAATGGTAAAAGAGATCTTTGGCTGAGAGTGAAATAAAACACTTCAATTCAAACCAAGAGAGATAAAACTATTTTACCATGAGTAGATTCATTCTCAATAGTCTAGAATAATAAGCCTGGAAGTCAAGGGATGTTTTCAGGCCAGATTCTGCATATGCCTAGGGTATTTCAGTAGTCATTCTCACATTTAGAATTGCCTCTTGAGACAGTTTTTCTCAAAACCCTATCTTGAAATAAATCTGCAGAAAAACAAAAATCCCTTATGGAGGTACAGAGTTTTGTACTCTGCATTCTATCAGCCAATTAGTCATGACTCCCTCAGTATTTATTATACAGTGCAATGCTATTCTTCCTCTACCTTACCTGAGTAATAGTGAGTATTACATATAGTCTAGCTTAATTTTTCCAATCTATCCCTCACAAAACTGCCAAAAATACTTTTCCTAACACATAGGTTTGGCCATATTATTCTATTCTTCAAGAAACCACAAGTAAACTTTTATTTGGCATTTAGAGCTCTGCACAATCTTATTCCAGTCTACCTTTCCAGACACATTACCTCTCTTTATAAATTCTACAAACTCTCCATTTTAGCAAAACTGATTTATAGTCCTGAAGTCAGGAAGACCTGAGTTCAAATCTGGTCTCAGACACTTAACATTCCCTAGCTGTGTGACCCTGGGCAAGTCATTTAATCTCAATTGCCAAAGCAAAAAAACAAACAAAACAAACAAACAAAACTAACTTATTTGCTGTTCCTCATACATCTCTTGATTCTATTCCTTTGCCTGGTTCTATCTCCTATTTCCACATCTTCCATTAAAACTCAGTTCAGGCCACTTTCTCTATGAACCTTTCCTGATGCCCCTAGTTGTTCATTTGTTCCTCATTCCTTTATAATTTATATTTCTTTTATGTGTATTTTTTAAAATTTATTTATCTGTGTATTCAGTATTTCCTTCTAGTAGAAAGTAAACTCCTTGAGAGCAGGGAATATTTAGTTTTTGCTTTTGTATAGCCAGTGCCTAGCACAGTACTTTACACATAGTAGGCACTTAATGAATGTGAAGTAAAGTAAATTGAATTAATTTGTTTATGCATAAAAAATATATATAAGTTCTACTTCTAAACTCTGGGATCTTAGAAACATAATATTTTCACTTCTTGTTTGTTTGTTTGTTTCTTTCTGATGTTTTTCTCCCCTTTTGGTCTGATTTTTCTTACACAACATGACAAATGTGGAAATATGTTTAAAAGAATTACACATGCTTAACCTATTTTAAATTGCTTGATATTTTGATAAGGGAAGTGATAAGGGAGAGAGGGAGAAAAATTTGGAACACAGTTAAAAAATAAATGTTGAAAACTATCTTTATATATCTATTTGGAAAATAAAATACTATTGAAAATTAAAATTAAATTAAATTAAATTAACTCTAGGATCCTTAGAGTTAAATACTAGTCTTTATTTGGGGTCTGGGAAATTTAAGGCCTGTGATAACATTGTCTTTACCCCTAAACTCCTGAAGACTTGGAGAAGATTCACTACAATCTATTCAAACCTCTCCCTTTTACCCCCACCTCCCACAAAAGAAAAAGGCACCCTAAAGAGATGAATTTTGAGTCATGATTCAAATTCTGGACTAGGGTTTAAATTCAGGCTTTGACATTTACTTATTAGAAAGGTGATTCTGGGTCATTGCTCTTTTTGGGATCTTACTTTTTTCTGCAGTAAAATGATGAGATTAGACTAGTTGATGTCTGAGGTCAGTCTTTTCCAGTCCAAATCTATGATCTATGTGGTTAGTAGCTCTGGGATAGTAATTCACATTTCTCTAGTCGTTTTTTTTTTTTTCATTTATTTGAAACAAATACAAAATATAATAAAAAAATTCATTGTCATGTGCACAGCAGAAAATAGGAAAGGATTCAAAATATGAAACAATAAATTTCCATATTAAGAATGCCTATGTAATAAATACTACACATTGTATTCAGAACTGTACATCTTTTCTTTGCTTCCTTGTTCTCTTTTGTGCATTTTTTACTTTATTCCTTTTTTCCCTTTCTTCCCTCTACTTCCCCTAAAAATTAATTAAGCATGGCTCTATTTGCATATGTGTATATATACATGTATTTACATATATACATGTATATACACATACATATACATAAATATCTATAATCATACTCATATATCTATAGTGTTTTAAAGCTGAGAAAGTACTCTTCTAGTACAACCCCCATCAGTTAACTTGGGAAAGAACAATTATTTCCCTTTTAAAGATGAGAAAAGATCTCCCTGAGAAGGTCCCATATCTAATAATGATCTGACCCTGGATTTGATTCAGGTCCAAGCAGTCCTTTGTATTGTAGGATGGGACACTTAATTGTCAGATATCACAATATAGTAGCAGTGAGGCTGAGTAGGAGTGCTTGTAGATGGAGGGTGGGAGAGGGAATATTAAGAATCATTAGAAAGAATGCCATAGGTTCATTCCCCTTCATTATTCTTGCAGTTATCATCTCTGGGCCTTAGGGCCTTTGTGAAATTAACTCTTGTTCAAATTATTATAATAACCTCCTATTCTCTCTGCCTTTAGGTTTTCCTTTAGATTTTTGTCAGTTCAAGCAATCAGAATAATCTTAAAGATCAAATTCCAAATACAGATTTGCTCCTGCTATTCTCTTTAGGCTTCAGTTTGGAAAGAAAATACCTTTAGCTGGAGCAGGTATTAACAATGGGTAGCTGTGAGGATGTAGATGAGGTATAATTTCTGGAAAAGAGTCCAATACAAAGAATTAAGTGATAAAATTTGACTTGGTATCATGTGGGAGGCCCTACTTCAATTCCTTAGGTTAGTGGTAGTACCATCTTAGATATTGCCAAATTCCTTGATGCATTCATCTTTTTCCCATCTTTAGGCTTTCAATTGGTGATTTCCTTCCTTCAAAACTCTGGCCAGAACCATTCAATGACTCCCCACAGCTTGTAGGATAAAGTTCAGGCTCCTGTGATTCAAGGCCTTCTGTGCTCTAACCCTAATTTATCTTTTCAGACTCATCTCTCACAAGTCTCTTTCAAGCACTCTCCACTCAAGTCAATCTGGATATCTCTCTGTCCTCCCAAACACATCCCAGAATTCTAGCCTTCATATTTTTGCTGATACTACTTCCTCTACCTTTTTTACTCCTCTACCAGCTTCACCTGTCCAATTCCTACCCCATTGTCAACCTCAAATGTGCTAGCACCTCCCTAAAACAGTCCCTGATAATCCAGTCAGAAAAAAAAAGTTCCTCTTCAGAACTATTATAGTATTTTGTACGTCTTGTAGTATTTTTACATTTTGCCTTATATTATTTTTATGTCCCTTTATTCAAGTCTTTCTTTGATTAATAGTTCACCCCTGCATGAAGGTGATCCTGAGTTTTCAAAGAAAACTAGCAGGTCCCACCACACTAGGAAGGCAACAAAAATAAGGCTGTTTCTCTTGTTCAAAGACAAATATAAGTCCTTAAAAGTTCATAATCAAAAAATCTAGCTACCAAATAATGAATTTTTAGTCACATCAATTCATTTAAACTATCTATTAGATAGGATATGGATAGGTCCTGATCTATCTTGGTAGAAATCATCACCAGTATTTTAAATAATTCAAGAAATTCCTGTCTTATTGATGAGGTACTGGGTACCTAGGGGGAGTTGGCAGAGAAAACTTGAAGTACTGATAAGATTACTCCCTGAGACAAGCAGGGAAGGGCAACCTTATAGGCCCACCTCCTGTGGAGGTCTTAGAGATCACCTTCCTGTATTCAATCAGATGTCAAACTTCTGAGACTAAATTTCCCTATAAATACCCCTGGTCCATGCCATCTTTGCTGAATCCCTTTGGGGTTAGCCCACCACAGCATTCTGTCTCCTGGTGTCTTCCTCCTCATCCCTCTTTTTTGTCCAATGGTGTCTTTTAATGTGCTAAACTCTTCTATGGATTTAGCCTGCCAATTAATGGAGTACTCCTACCTCATAGAATATTCCCTTTCTCCTGGTTAATTGTGAGTTCCACTGGGGAACTCTTCTCCATTGTTAATAATTAAAACCTCTTTCCTTGCTAACTATATGCTCTTCCAAATCTATTTCAAATTTACCATTCCTGGTTTCTGTTGTATTTTTTCATTTTGTCTATAAGCTTTTCTCATAAATAAACATACCTTTTGCCAAAGAGAAAAGCCATTGTGAATTGACTGAACCCCAAAAGTTGGTGCCTACATCAATCTCAATATTTGATGCCAATTACTCATCTCAATCCCAACATTTGATGCATAAATCAATCTCATCATTATCTCCTCTACCAACATAACCTTTGCGAAGACAAAGATTACGTCTCATTTATGTCCCTCATTGTATCATATATAATGAATGATTCTTAAATGTTTTCTGAATGAACATGTTTATAAAATTGTCTGAGAGTACTACCCCAACTCACAGGCTAAGTCTTTTAAAGTTATTTCTAGGTTCAAGGATCTACATTTGCTAAAACTTCAGCTTACAAACCCCTATATTGTGTCAACCATTAGACACAATTAGGTCTAATTCTTAAGGAAATAGAGTAATTATAAAAAATAGCAACTAAATATTTCCTCCCTAAATATGGAACCGACTTTCCTACAAAAACATATAACCTCAATGAAGCAAGTGTACACATACAAGGAAGCATATGGGGAGACATGTGTGTAGGAAATATATATAGCCAAGGCACATGTATAAAGAAACACACATATAGGAAACATGTGTGACTAGGGTGAGCATATGAAGGAGGGCATACAGAGGAAATATGGCTAGGGCACATAAAGAGAGGGACAGCTCATGTTTCTAGCACTGTATAGTGGTTATTTTCTAGTGATGTTGCTTCTGGGAATAGTGTCTGCTGAACACTGCTCTCCTAGATGCTGCATAGTGTCTGCTAAGTGTTTCATTTCTGGCAGACACAATCGGGTACAGCCCTGCTAGACACTAATATGGCTGTGGAAATTATTGTTGGTCTAACTTTTGACTTCAGCTAAAGTTCTTGGCTATATCTTCCTTGTGAAAGAGTGATTCTGATACAATCTTTCATTTCAAAAGTCAGATGCTTTTTCAAAGGTCTCTTAGAAAACTAGTCACTCCAACCATAAATAGTTTAAGGGGGAAGGGGGAGAAGGAGAGAGGAACAGCCTTGTCAACCTTTTCTCCTTGTGAAGGGACTGGTCCTGTTCCCTTCAAGCTCTTGATTATGAAGTCCCTCACTTCCAGCAGGAGACTTGCATTTCTTTGCACTGTGCCCTTTAAAACAAAAATCAGTGACATTCTTATCAAGGTAGCTATTGTCCTCAGCTTCAAGTTTGTCTTTTCTTCAGATTAGATGTCCCAGTTAACTGAGTTTAGAGGCTGTGAGTGATCTCACTTTAGCTCTTAGTGAACATTCCATATATCTCCTGATTTTAATTTTTGAAGATTATAGTATAATTTGTAATTATCCATGAAGAACTCTTCACCTAATAGCTACCAAATAGCTTTGGGACCAGGGTACCCCAGTTTTTCAATTTCAAGTCTAGTATATTCTCTTCCCTGAAGATTAAGAGATAGAGCAAAAGCCAAGATAAAACTAAAACTAGGTGGGGGAGAGATGTTTTATTTTACTTGGCTAACTATCTTTTTGCGTAGATATGGACAGTATGATATGGACATAGATATGGATTACCTTTTTCTCTCTCCAAGTTACTCCCTGAAACTTCCACCTTGCTAGATGGCTTCAGAGGAGATGCCTCTTCTAATACCTACAGCTTCTTTCAGCCCCATTCAGCTTCTTTGATGGCTTCCTTAATGTAGCTTCCTAGTCTAGAGACAATATAAAACCCCAGCCACACAGAATCTCAGCCTCTCAAACTTGGTGGCTTACAATACCTTATAGATCTAGTGATTAGATGTTTCCATTGCCTTCCAAAGCTGAAAATAAGTGCCACACTGTCCTTGTTTTGGGGGGAGAAAAATGAAACTCCTTTTTAAAAAAATGTTCAGTGGTTCAGTGGTTTCATTCAACTTTAAAATCAAGGCTGAACTAAGAGTATGCTTAGAGCCAAATATATAACTAACAGCAAAGCCTGAGAAAAATGTGAGTAAATCCCTTATAATCATTCTCTTAGTGGGAAAAAAAATTCAATATCTGCAAATCATATGGGAGCACAGCAAGGAATCTGTGGAAAGACAAAACAGCATACAAAATTCAGCATATCTCATTTTGGACAGGTAATGATATGAGATAAATATACTTTGGGGGTGTTGGAGTGTTACAATCATTATAGTAGCTCATAAGTCCTATAGAAAAGCAGACTGTAATTTAATGAACTATCTTGGAAGAGCAATTTATCATTTCATCACAGAGTATGCTATTCTCAAGCCACCAGCCAACTTGATTCCTCTCCATGGGGCACTCAATCCTCATGCACTAACTTCCCCAAAGATAATAGTATCCCAACTGCTTATCAGAGGGGACCCAGTCTACAATCTCATAGACTATCCCTTCTCTCAGGGCTTACGATGCATCTAGGAAGAATTTTAAAAAATTTTTTAAATTTAAATTATTTAAAATTATTTTATTTTATTTAAATTAGGGCATCAGCCCTAAAGTCAGGAGGACCTGAGTTCAAATGTGGCCTCAGACACTTAACACTTCCTGGCTGTGTGACCCTGGGCAAGTCATTTAACCCCAATTGCTTCAGGGGAAAAAAAATATTTTTCTCTCTATGAGTCTCTGTGATTAGAGCGCTGGACCAGCAGTCAGGAAGGTTCAAATCCAGCTTCAGACATTTTGGCATTGTTGTTCAATTGTTTTCAGTCATATCTAACTCTGTGACTCTATTTGGGGCTTTCTTCACAAAGATAATGGAGTGTTTTGACACTTCCTTCTCTATGTCATTTTACAGATGAGGAAACTGAGGCAAATGGACTTAAATGACTTAACTAAGGTCATGCAGCTAGTAAGTGTCTGAGACCAGATTTGAACTCAAGAAGATGAGTCTTCCTAACTCCAGGTCCACTTAACCTCTGTTTGTCTCCATATCCTCAAAATGAGGATAATAATAGCACCTACCTCCCAGGATTTTGGTAAGGATCAAATGAGATAATGTTTGTAAAATGCTTAGCACAGGGCCTGGCATATAGCAGACACTATATAAATGCTGGTTGTCATCATGATCATTATTATGATTGTTATTTAGTCAACTATTCTCACCTATTATAAAGTTGGAGAATTTTTCTCCTTTGTGCTCAATGTAGACTCAATGACCTTAGCTTGCTTTCTTTGGTTCCATCTCCTCTAAATTGCTTCTCTAGTCCTTGTAAGCATTCCTGCCATGTGATTACAAGCTTTTTGACCTTCAGACTCTGTACAATTTCAAAAGTTGTTCCTTTATGGCTTTCTAGCCTCAGTTGTTGCTTAACCCTTTTTTTTTTTTTTTTTTTCTAATTCAGGTGTTCACCAGTATTTAAAAGATTCAGCCTAAGCTAAGTTTCCCATAGCTCTTCCCTAAGGATACATGAATCTTGAAATTTCTTAGTCCATATAGATTCTCATTCCCCTTTTTTTCCCCTCCTCCCCCTCAAACAACAGTGCAAATGATTCAGGTTTAGCACCAACTTCAAGGAATTAGAGGTTATAAGTATCTTTAATTTCTCCTGCCCCACAAATGACTTTTTCTCCTCATGGTTAGTCCTCATGGTTTGTTTCTCTCTCTCTCTCTCTGATTAATAAACTTTTAACTTTATGTGGTATCCTCTTATCCTTGGTAAAAGGTCTACTGATTATTTTCCAAGTACTCTCTGAAACACCTATCTTAGAAAGGATTTTATATCAGTCTTCTAGTTCAGATAATTTACAGAAAACAGGCAGGACTTTTTTCTCCCTGTATAATTTAGTGAGTACTTCATATCTCCTCAAAGAAAAGATAGTATTTCACAGTATCCTCTATCGCTTAAACCATGAGGCACTCCTTTAGTTTGCAGTCCCTCCATGTGGTTTTAGATACATTTTTGCACACTGGCATTCCGATTACTAGATATCCATCCACTATACATCAGCATATAATGGACATAGTAATACCACCAGAATCACTACTTAAGAATACAACAATGAAAATGGTCTGGTTTGATTTGGAAAGGAACTCAATGGTAAATTGACTCCCTAATTACAACCTAGAAACAAAAGAAAAAAGGGGGAAAAAATGACTTACAGTGGTTCCCAGCAATACCAGAGCATTAAAGATAAAGATAAAGATTCTGGATAAGTCTCAATAATAAAGCACCTAAAGGTACCATGCCCCAGTTTGCGGGACATGTTCCAGCAGAACATTTCTCTGAATAACTACCCCAAGTTTAAGATTCTCTATTCATCTGTCCTTACTAAAACCATAATTCACTAGCCCCTATTGATGTATTTTCCTTTAATAGTCAGCCAGAGGACATAATTATTTCAAAGTAAAGGCATATAATAAAATGGTATATTAAGAAAGGAAGCAATGAAACATTTACTCTATAAACCTGGGTCACTCCCACAAGCACACATGCCACTTATAGGAAGAATAGACAGGAGTAAGAAATATAGCCAGAACAGACATGGAAAGAATGCATATAGAAGGTCCACATGTGACCAGATTGTCTGAGTAGAAGGATAGTTTGCACCTCCAACTTTGGAGGATTGCTGAGATTTTTCAGTGATGTCACTGCACTGCCCCATTGAGCCTACTCCATTCAGGCTTGTGTTTGCTAGATGCTTTGCTACTTCACCACCATTGAACTCTGCCCCATTGGATGCCACTTTGATGGACATGTAGGCTCTGCTGTTTGTTCAGTCTTTGCCATATGCTGCCAGGCTTATCCCTGCTGGACACAAGGCTAGGGAGCTTCTTTCCTTCCTACTCTTGGCTTTCACTAAAGATCTTGATCTACTTTTTCTTGTGAGAAAAAATGGATTCTGTTATGCTCTTTCCATTAAAAAAAAGTCATATTTTAAAAAATAGCTCCTAAAACAAATAAAAAAGTCGAGTAGCTCAAATATGGACCAGTAAAAGTCCTAGGAGAAGAGGGAGGAAGAGAAAGGGAACCAAAAGCTTTTTTTTTTTCCCTTGGTAGACAAAACTGTTTTGTTACCCTCAGAATCTTGGCTATGTGGTATAACATCTTTAATAAGAAATCCTCAGCTTTAGGGACCAAAGCTCTTCAGAACAAAAAGAGATACTCCTTCCTATTTAAATAGCCTCATTTGGAACTTTATCATGGAACTTTGTAGGTTATAGAAATGCACCTAGATATACAAATAGAGCCCACAGAAAACATAGGGACAAGCTACCTAGTCCAACTCTTCTGTTCCAAATGAGGTAAATGTGAACTAAAAAGGTTTAAGTAATATGTCCAAGGTGAAAGGCAGGTTCTCTGATTTCACTAATTTTTGTTCTGTTACAAAGTCCCTCTTTTCTGTGCTGAGCTTAGAGATTCTATGCACAGCTTCACTGGAGCTTTTAGTTAGCATCCCACACACCTTTTGATTTTAATCACTGAAGAGTAACCTCATTATTATCCCTGAAAGGTTAATAAATAGCTCTGAAATTTAGGCTTCCCTAATTTTTCAATTCTAAGCCTTTCATTCATATATGAGTTTACAGAGAAAGGACATAAAAAAAAAAAATCAGCTGCCTGGTATAGCAGATAGCAAGCCAGCCCTGGAGTTCAAGGCTGAATTGTTCTGGGTTTAAGTCTCACCTGACACATACTAGATGGATGACCAAGGGAGGGACTTAATTTATCAAGTGTTCCAGGCAATTCTCGAAGGGAGTTGACAGAGTTTCCTCACTAAGAGTTCCCTGTACTGCTGAAATCACAGGTCTGGGACAAAAAAGAAAAGGCAAAGAGCCAAAGAGAGCCTGAAGAACAAGGTTATTGTCTCCTTTACCTGCTTAACTATGTTCCTGAAATTGTATGTTTCAGTCAGCAAAACCTTAAAAGGTTTTCAGCTTACATTGACGGGACCATAAGATTTATTTCATTTTTTTAGGTTGGCATTATAATATTTATTAAAATAATTCTATGTTACTAGAAACAGCAAAGAACCAAAGGATTAAAAAGCAAGTTATGTAAAATCCCAACTAAAACTCATATGGGTCTAATTATTCATTCAGTAGCTAATTAAAAAAAAAACAAGCCCCAAAAAGACAATACTCTCAATATAATAAAGTACTGAAAAACAATTTTCAATTTTCAGTTATCAAAACTGGGGGATGGGGGGTTGGGGTTGGGGAAGCTATGTGGATAGAGCACCAGCCCTGAAGTCAGGATGACCTGAGCTGTGTTCAAATCTGATCTCAGATACTTAACACTGCCTAGCTGTCACTTAACCCCAATTGCCTCGAAAAAAAAAATGGGGGTTGCATTTTATATCTTTTTCTCAATAAAGATAAAAAAAAACTTTTTGAATATTATATTATATATATCTGTGTGTGTGTGTGTATATATATATAACTCCAGATAGAAAAATCTTTTTTAAACTTGTAACAATGGCTTTAAATACATTGTTTTACATGTTTCTCATCAACAATAATAAGTTGGTTATGGTACATACAAAGCAGGAAACTATATGAGAACCATAAGATGTATAGAAGTATGACATATTTGTCAGTTGGCTTCCCAGTCCAAAGATACGATATTGATATTCTGATATGTGTGTGTGTGTATACACCCATAGCTACATAGATATCAAGTCACTAAACTTCTCCTTCCCCCAAAGGACTTCCCTAAGTCTCTGGGTGCCATTGGCACTGAGAAGTCCTTACATCAATAAAAACATAGATTTGGTTTAATTTATTATTTTTTAAGAAAGCAATCATAGGTAAGTCCAGGGTCACATAATTCATAAGTATCAAGTATCTGAGGCCGGTTTTGAACTCAGGTCTTATCCAGGGTCAGTGCTCTATCCACCATGCCACTTAGCTGCCTTGAGTCTAGTTTAATTTAAAAAAAAAAAAAAAAAAAAGATTTAGAGCAGGAAAAGACCTTAGAGATGATCTAATCCAGTCCCCCTCATTTCAAAGTGGGGAAATTGAAGCCTAGAGAAATTAAGTGACTTGTGCAATATCTCTTTACTTATTGGTCCATTATGGACATGGGGTTCTAAGAACAGAAATCCCTTTGGCAAAGGCATTTGAATCTCCAAGTGGAGGCAGAATTCTGAGCTAGATGATGTGGCTTAGATTCTTATGGTCCTTTCTAGAGTTACTAGTACAGTCCTGCAAGGTTGCCCAAGATACAGTAAATAGTAAAGGCAGTGAACTGAGAATCAGAAAACCTGAGTTTAAATGGATGTTCTGTGATATATATATGTGTGTGCAGCTCAGTTTACTCTTCTATATAATAAAGAAATTCTCTAAATCATTGATGTCTACATGATTGCACATATATAATACATATTCAATTGTTTGCTATTTTAGGAAGGGAGAAAGAAGGGGAAAAAATTGAAACTCAA
This sequence comes from Myrmecobius fasciatus, assembly GCA_023553655.1. Classification (NCBI taxonomy): domain Eukaryota; kingdom Metazoa; phylum Chordata; class Mammalia; order Dasyuromorphia; family Myrmecobiidae; genus Myrmecobius; species Myrmecobius fasciatus. Next base: position 653,358 of record JAJPUD010000103.1, on the reverse strand, counting down.
AATTTTGTAAAAATGAATGCAAAAAAAGATTTTTATATAATCGGAAAAATAAAATAGTGTTTAAAAAGGAAAATAAATCAGTGGTGTCAAAGCCTAATAGAGGCCATTAAACAAACTTAAGGTTTCCTGTTGTTGACTACATATTAATTTAGAAAACCATATATCCTATTCTATTTTATTTTTACTTATTTAATTAAATATTTCCCAATTACACTTTAATCTGGTTCAGACAATACTAAGGTGTATTGCCTGCTATATGTTTGACATTTCTTGTCTTGGTAATCTCTAACTTTAAATCTCCTAACTTTAAATTTTATGAACCTATTGGTACTGCAAATAATAGTCTATTCTGCCTAGAAAAAAGGACATGTTCCTCCTTAGTTGGTTGCAATGCTGGTCATTGAATCACCAAGTGTGTTTTGAGTGTAGAACTCTTAGCTGTGGGGATAGGGGCCACCCACTTGAGAGTACAAGAGAGATAAGACCCCACCCCTTTGCTCCCCCATGATACAATGTTGTCTCTGTACAACATCAAGTTTCTTCCAAGGCTAATCTCTAGGAGGAAGGATTTCAACAATGTTGCCTGTAATAAGAGCCTAGCTAAGCCTCTCCAACCCCCAGAGTCATGAGTTAGTGCCTTTGCTTTGGAGAGCTACCTTTGGTCTACTGGGAGGATGTATTTGGACTGATAAAGACCAGGCTATGTCCAGTTATGGGTAGGAATATTGCCCTTGCAGGAGGGTAAGCTATTTTTTACCACATGCCCTATCTCTTATGCGCGCCCGGCAACATCCCACACTATCCAAATATTCTCTGCTGCAGAAGGTCATTGAGTTAAAGACTAGGACTGCCTTTCAGAGAAGGGGACATTTATTATTATTGTCATTATGCATAAGATCCTATGGAAGAGGGCTCCAAATGCCACCATATCCATTCCCCTGTCCTCAGATCTGCAATAATGGGGTGGTGATGGGGGTAGGGAAAAGAAAGTGTCCTTGTTTCACTTTTCTCCTTTCTCCCCTCCTCCTGCTCATGACACTTAGTGTCAATGGATTGTTTGCTTGGCCCAGGGACAGGCTGGCAGCTGGCCACACAGGGCAGTAGTTTATTTTGGGATGCTGACTGCCCAAGAATGAGAGTTAAGGCCTTGTGGGAACAGGAGGTTGGGTGGGGAAAGAACCTTAGAGCTACGAGAACATGGGGAAAGTGACCCTTAAAATTACACAGCTGCTTCTCCTAATGATCCTAAAAGCAGGATAGGGAAGGAATCTCAATTCTGCGCAAAGGAAGTCTTAGCCAAATCTCATACAAATCACCTATCTCCTATCCAACCATCATTTACCTTTCTCTTTACTTTCTTCATCTTCTGTTGACATGAACCCCTCTTCTTCTATTCATTCATCATCAAGCATTTTTAAAAGTCATACTTTATGCAATCCATTATGCTAGCAATCAAGAGACAAAAAGGCATGAAGACATAGCCCTTGCTTTCATGGAGCTCAGAATGAGTAAGTATCGTGGCAGTCATCTAGTACATTCCATACTTCAAATTAACTAGCATTTATTAAATGCCTCCTATATCCTAGGCACTGTGCCGAGTACTTAGAGCAAGATCCCCTCTATATTATAATCCACTAACAAGTGGTCATTCAGTTCTTACTTGAAGGCCCACAAAGACAGGGAATGCCATATCAAGGCATTTCACTTCCACTTAGAGACAGTCCTAATTATTATGAAATGTTCCCTTTTTGAGTCAAAATTTGCATCTATAATGTCTGTACTAGTTTGGTGCTGTGGAATCAAGAAGAACAGGCATAATCCCTTGTCCACATTTTGGCCTTTTCAAATACCTGTCCCTTATGTCTTCTTTTGTCTTGATTTAACATTCTAGTTCTTGTCAGACATAATGGTTTCAAATCATTTTGCTATCCTACTTGTCCTCTTCTAGAATGTCCCAATTAGTCTATGTTTTTTTCTAAATGTGGATTGAGATCAAATATAGTACTACAGATATGGTGTAATTGGAGTCAAGTACAGAGCAATTTTTCTCTCTCTCATAAGAGACCAATAATGTGGTTGCCAGTCTGTCCCTGGGCCAAGCAAATAATCCATTGACACTAAGTGTCATGAGCAGAAGGAGGGGAGAAAAGAGAAGAGAACACTTTCCATTCCCTATCTCTACCTCCATCCCCACCCAACCACTGCAAGCCTGAAGAGCAGCAAATGGATATTGTGACATTTGAAACCTTCTCCCAATTCTAGGATCCTATGCATAATGACAACAATGGCTAACATATTGGCTTTATTAACCACTATATCATATTGCCAAGTCATATTAAAATTGCAGACCACCAAAATTCCCATATCTTTTTTAAAATACAAATTCTTGCTTAGCCGCATTTGAAACTCATTTTTTTTTAGTACAATTAAATTTTATCTTGTTAGATTCAGTCCATCCTTCTAGTCTGTCAAGAACTTTTTAGATCTTGACCAACATTCAGCATAATACCTATCCCTCCCAAGGTTGGTTATTTGCAAACTTGACAATAATGCCTGATGTTATTTCATCTATATCACTAATAAAAATGTTAAACAGCACAAGGCCAGGAACAAATCTCCAGCGTATTTTACTAAAGATTTCCTTTCAAGTTGATATCTGTCCACTAATAACTACTTTGTTAGATCAAATTTAAATCAATTCAATGTTCCTATTATCTAATCCACATTTCTCTATCTTGTCTACACACACACACACACACACACATACACACACACACACACAAACACACATCAGCAAGAGTGAATTCATTAAATGCTTTGCTGATGTCTTCAGCATTTTCCTGATCTACTATACTAGTCTAGTAACCCTAAAAAAGAAGGAAATTAGGTTACTTTAGTATAACCTATTATTGGTAGAGTTGTAATGACTTTTAGTAATAATTACTTTATATGTATATACATATGTATACACATACATGCTTATATACATGCTTACACATGTGCATGTGTATGTGTATGTATGAGTATTATGTGATCTTTGGTGCCCTCCAGTAGCGAAGTCCACTCTTTCAACCTCTGGCTTGCAAATCAGACTGTGCCTAGATTTCTTCTCCTTCAATATCTAAGGAGACAGTAATCACTTGGCCCTAAAATTCCCATTCTTTCTATTTCCCATTTCTTTCATCAACTAGTTCTTCCTTGTGAGTTGAAATCATGTCCAAAGTAGCAGCTTCTTGCGTCATTTTTCTCTATCTCCTGAATAATGAAATTATCATTAAGTCTGGAGAGAAATGTCTCATTGCTTTTATTTTGGTAGAAAGAGTTTTAACAGTTGGGCTTCCCCAATACTCAATCATTCCTCCATCCCTGTCTTTGATCTATTTCTCAAATTCATCTAATTCTTCCTTCTATCCAGATATTCTACAGTATATCCCCATGACAAAAATCACTTTTGTTTTTCCCTTCTTTCATCTCTATTTAAATGCTTGACATTATTTTCTCTTCTCAAGTTCCTAAATATAACTAGGTGGGTTCATTAATTATATCCATCTAATAAAAAAAAAAGGGATTCTACCACTACATTCATCTATTTCTCCTCCACTTGAAAATATATGCATATCTATTGCATATATCTCCCCCCATATATATGTATATACACTTCTAGAGCTGTATTCTAGTTATAAATCTCCTCCCAATCTCAAATGAAATAAAATTTGCCTCTCTATTAAGATCTGCAATTTGCCTATTTATTAACTATCCACTGTGTGTTTGTAAAGAGACATAAGAAGTCATGGACTTCTGACAAAGTTCTTGAATATTATGTTCCATAAATTTTATATAATTGTGCTTGGTATGGTCTATAATAGTAGGTTTGAAAGCTCTAAATAGATAGTTTTCTACTTTCCTCTCATTTTTCAGTTTAAAACCATCCTAATCAGATTTTCAAAATGATTTTTACTTTTTAACATCACATTTTTTGTTTTTTGTTTTTTTTTTTGTCAAAACTTTTCCCCAACATAGCTTTTTCTCCATTCTCACCTTGAGCCTTTTCAGTAAAGAAAAAATCAATGCAAGAACTACAACTATCCACTTATGTCACAGATAGTATCTACTGTTTCCCTTTTTCCCAATCTAAATTTCTCTATGGGGAAGAAGGAAGTGAGCATTAGCATCTGTTTTATGTAATCAGTGTTGGTGGTTGCATTTAATCTTAGTTTAGCTGTATTTAAGTGTTGTTTTGATTTGCACTGGAGTGATTATGCATATTGTTCTCCCTGTTTTAATATACTCTTCATCAGTTCATATGTCTTCCAAAGGTTCTCTCAAGTCTTCACATTCATTATTTCTCACTGAATGGTAATATGCTCTTATTCCATGAGTGAGAAACATATTTATATGACCAATATTTTTTTCAAGTGTTTTTTTCCTTCTTCCTTCCCTCCCTCCCAATGAGTTGGGGGTCAGGAGTGGTGAAGAAGGAAAAGTAAATCATTGTTAATAATAAAAATATTTAATTTAAAAAATCATATGTCAGATGCCCTTCAATTGGAGAATGGCTGAATAAATTATGGTATATGAATATTATGGAATATTATTGTTCTGTAAGAAACGACCAGCAGGACGATTTCAGAGAGGCCTGGAGAGACTTGGGTGAACTGATGCTGAGTGAAATGAGCAGAACCAGGAGATCATTATATACGGCAACAACAATACTATATGACGATCAGTTCTGATGGACATGGCTCTCTTCAACAATGAAATGTTTCAAACCACTTCCAATTGTTCACTGTAGAAAGCCATATACACCCAGAGAGAGGGATGTGAAATGTGGACCACATCATAATGTCCTCATGCTCTTGATTGATGTTTGCTTACATTGTGTTTCCTTTATCTGATATGTCGTTTGTGTAGATATGTTTTTTCTTGCACAACAATGATAGGTGTGGAGATATGTATTCATATATTCGATTTGTCAAGTATTTTAATATAATTAACATGTAGTGGATATCCTGCCATCTGGGAGAGGGGTGGGGAATAGGGTGGAAAAATTTGTAACAGAAAGCTATGTAAGGGTTAATGTTGAAGAATTACCCATACATATGTTTTGCAAATAAAATAAAATTTAAAAAGAAAAGAAAATGCAAGCAAACAACAATAAAAAAATCATATGTCAATTAATATCTATTAGACTTCCTGCCATCTAAGGGAGGGGTTATGGGGTAGAGAGGAAAAATTTGTAACAGAAAGCTTTGCAAGAATCAATGTTGAAAAATTACCCATGCATATGTTTTGCAAATAAAAAGCATATGTCTATGCCACAATTTAGACATGCATTTTGCAACCAATGATATCTATTTTGTTATCAGTTTTATGTTACCACAAAAAGTATTATGTGAATATTTTCTAGATGTGAGACTTTTGTTTTACTTTTACTTTCCTGTCATACATTCCCAGTAATGGGTTCATTGAGTCAAAAATATGAATAGCTTATTAACTTTCCTTGCATAATTTGAAATTATTTTCCATAACAGTTGGAGCAATTTATAATCCAACAAATAGCATATTAAGATGCCTGACTTCCCATGAGAAATCCAACATTGAGTAGTTCAATTTTTCTCAATTTTAGGGGTGTAAGTTAAAACCTCAGATTTGTTTTAATTTGTACTTCTCTTATTATTAATGATTTGTAGTATATTATTATTAATAGCTATACATCCTTGGCATACTTTTCAAGTAGGAAATAGCAATGTGTTTTATATACTTATGCCAATTCCCCACATATTATGCAAATAAGACTTTTAGCAGATATATTTGATCCAAAGAGCATTTGAATTTATGCCAATTCTACTTAATCAAATGCTCTTGATGAGATTGGAAATAGAAGGAGGGCAGCTGGAAAGGAATCAGATTTGAATTATTGAGGTTTTATAAAGCCAATGTAGATTTTGCCAAAGCAAATTGGTTCCCATACATATAATTGAGAGTATAGTGCATTAAAAAAATGAAAGAAAATAATATTCCCAGTCAGATTCCTCTTATGGGCTCAACCAAAAGAAATCCCAACCCTTAAATGAACAAATCACAGTTAAGTTTGCTTTCACTTTCAAACCATTGAGAGCTGCCATTTTTGTTGTATCAGGATTTTAAAAGAAACCTCCTAAAGGAGAACTGAACAAAAAGAAAACCACACCACAAAAGAAAAAGGAAGAAGAGGAAGGAAGGAGGAAGAAGAGTTCCTCATCCCACCCGCAGCACACTAATACTTCAAGTTTCCTTGCTCACTAATACTACTAGTTACTTAAGTTAATAGATATTGCTTGTGACAATGCAATCCCAGCCTTCTTGTCTCCCTTTATTTTTCTATCCTAGATGAAAATCCCCAAGTCTTGGCTTTTTTGTCTTTTTTTTTCCTTTCTGTGATCTTCTTGCTATATTCCCTCAATTCTACACTCACCATCAAACTATCTTCCTTCCCCTTGTTATCCTTAGCCTGATCTGCTTATTTCCCTTTCTTTCTACCATCATAATATTATTATTATTGTTATTATTATTTTAGGGGTATATGGGGCATTAAGTGAGGACTTAAGCCCTCTGGTGTGAGGACTTGCTCTTTTCAGGGCTGCTCAATCACCTTTGGTGCCAGTCATCCAACTCTTACCTGTGGCTCCAAGAAGTAGTAGCATGGGCAGCTGCCACATCCTGGTAAAAATGTCTTAGCAGATGGGCTAAGCAAGTTCAAAACCTTCAGTGAGTTAGAGGAATGTCTACCGCAAGTATGTGAAGACTTTTCCACGTAGAATAGGTTGAAGAAAACATTTTGTTCCAACAGCCATGAAGCTGGAAGAAGCAGGCATTATGGGGGTTCAGAGCTTGGTCAGACATCAAAGATACCAGTCATACACTGAATCCTGGAGCCATTACCAGTCATCTTAACTTTTGTTTTGCCTCTGGATTTTGATGACTCTGGAAGGGAGAGTAAGGCAAATGACTTTATGCAACTCTGTCTCACTTAAATTCAATTCACTTGAAAATCAAGAAGACATCCCCTGATATCATTGGTGCTCTTCAAAAACAAAAGCCAAACAACAATAACAATTATTATTTTTAAACCTTCTTTGCCTGGCCCAGAAGAATGACATATCAGATCCTGAACTCTCTCTCTCTATTTCTATATTTAAATGATCTTTCATGGCATCCCCATTATTAAAAATAATAAGTTCCTTGCTTGCCCTCCTTATGTGTTTTGTTTTGTTTTGTTTTTTGAATCAAGTTTATCTTTTGATTTTCTTTGTTACCTCTTAACCTTTCAATTCTGAAAGAACAATTGTCTTTTCTCTCTTTGGAATTATTCATATCTGTTTACCTTTCTTAAATTTACTTTATCACCTGTCTTTACCATTGGAAAACTATCCAGCTTTGTTTGTTTTCAAGAAAATATAGTATGGGGAAGTTACTGATTCCATTAAGTCAAATTTTTTCCCCTGTAAGGTTATATTCAACTTTGAAAAATAAATAATTCTTGGATATAAGAATTTCCATTTTTTTCCTGTGTTGTGTTCTATTTTTTCCCCCTTTCTTGTTGATGCATAGTCCTGGGATTTTCTGATTGGAGTTTTTTTTTTTGTTTGTTTGTTTTTTGCTGAGGCAATTGGGGTTAAGTGACTTGCCCAGGGTCACACAGCTAGGGAATGTTAAGTGTCTGAGACCAGATTTGAACTCAGGTACTCCTGACTTCAGGGCTGGTGCTCTATCCATTGCACCACCTAGCTGCCCCTGATTGGAGTTCTTAAGAATGAACTCTCTCTATTTCTAGCTGCTTTCAAAAGGTTTTTCCTTCAACAATAAGTTCTAAAGTGGTGTCCAGAATTAAGGTGATATCTGTGAAGTTGTTCATATTTTCTAGATTCTAAATAAATATTTTTATTGGCCCTTATTCAGTATGCTTCATCAATGACCAAGAAGTAAATAAATGCTTTTGTTCACTGTTGAAGGCCTACAAATCTTATTTTGTTCCAATAAGCTAAACTGCTAGGGGACTAGTAGTGTTGAAACATAATGAGTTCAACAAAGTGAAGGATTAGTGCAGAGGAAAGTGAGCCTGGATTCATTTTTGTGATTCTGGTAGTGCTTTTGGTGATACTTCTAGAAATGGTGGGCATGCCTTTTTGTAGTGGCTAGAAACTGGAAGCTGAATGGATGCCCATCAATTGGAGAATGGCTGAACAAATTATGGTATATGAATGTTATGGAATATTATTGTTCTATAAGAAACGACCAGCAAGATGATTTCAGAGAGGCCTGGAGAAACTTGCATGAACTGATGCTGAGCGAAGTGAGCAGAACCAGGAGATCAATATACATAGCAACAACAAGACTATATGATGATCAAGTCTGATGGACATAGCTCTCTTCAACGATGAAAGGCTTCAAACCAGTTCCAATTGTTCAGTGAAGAAAGCCATATACACCCAGAGAGAGGGATATGAAATGTGGACCACAGCATAACATTTTCATGCTCTCTATTGATTTTTGCTTGCATTATGTTTCCTTTCTCAGATTTTTTTTTCTTGTAGACATGATTTTTCTTGCACAGCAAGATGTGTGGAAATGTGCATACATATATTCGATCTGTCAAGTATTTTAACATAATTAACATGTAGTGGACTTCCTGCCATCTAGGGGAGGGGTGGGGACTAGGGGGGGAAAATTTGTAACAGAAAGCTTTGTAAGGGTTATTGTTGAAGAATTACCCAGACATATGTTTTGCAATTAAAAGGCTTTAATAAAAAAAAAAAAGAAGAAGAAATTTTGGGCATGCTGGGAAATAAGAAAATAAACTGATCATGGTCATTCAGTAAGTAGAAAGCAATATTACATACTATGTGTCCCTAAGAATTTTATCAAGAAGATAATTGTGTTAAGCTTTGTTTCAGGTCTACCAACTTTGTTGAACCTGGCAATATTCTAGCCAGGTCATGTAAGCCTCCTCCAAATTTTAATAGGGGACCTCTTCAGAACATATTTTATCTTCAGAACAGCCTACACAGACTGTAAATTTGGGGCAATGAGAAGGAAATTTTCCTTTTATTAGAAAAAAGCTCCATTTTTTTCCAGGACTGGATGCTATATATTGCTAATAGTCATCATCAGCCAATTGCCTTAGAAAATGCTATATTTTGGTAAACTAGTTTTGAATGGCTTTTTGGAAATGATGATGCAACAGAACCAGCAGTCCTCAGTCCTATCATTGTATATCAACATAGTCAGCCATGGAGGGGTGGCATGAGGAACTCCAAAGATAAAAGAATGTAAATCATGAGAGATTCCTGAAATTTTAGGATGTTTAAATAACTGTGCTGAAGAAAGTAGTTTAGTTTTGTTTGTTTATTTTAGAAGAATAGAGAACTACCATTATTTTCTTTTTCACCTAGATTTTGTAGTTATTCTTTGGTGCAAAACATTGGGGTAGATATTTGAAAGGACAAGGTTAAATTTGTTTCAAGAGCCCAGAGAATTTTTCAGAACTGGAGATATGGACCAATGAGACACCTTTACCCCATGTAATTAGCAGAGGACAGATAGGAATGCTATATAAGTTTTAAAAGTATGCATCCTAACTCCTTGTGAACATGAAATGCAATCTCTCTAGTACTTCCAGTGAAGAGCCTCTGAAGAGAACTCAGGGCTCAGAAGGATTTCTCCAACTCTCCAACTTAAACGACTTACATGTGGGAAACATAGTATATGTACTGGCCCAAAGGAGGCTTTAACATTGTTCCTTTTTGTGTTGCTTTGTGTCTTTCCCTTTGAATAGGAGGGCAACTTCAGGTCCCAGCATGGAAGCACAAAAATGCACAGGCCAACAGTAACCCTCCATCCCAGCAAAAGGCAAAGAGATTAGGTTCCAGGAGTAGAAGCTATCCTATCCTGGCACAGGGAGTAATAGTTGATCCCGGAAAAGTGAGAGTTGGGGGGGGGAAGGGAGTAGTGGTCCTAGATACAGGTTTCAGAAGCTCTGCTCAGGAGCAGAGGATATAAATGTGGATGCAGGGGTACTTACCAGGGACACTGAGTTCAGATGCAAGTTCCAAGGGCAGAATACAGAAATAGACAGTAGAGAGACAGGTGGGTTCCAGAGGCAATAGACTTTGGATAGGCTCCTAGGAACAGTAGCTGCCCTGTGGCAAAAATGGACACTGACATGCAGTGGCCAAAGAGCACTGTAGTCTGTAACTTACTGTAATAGAAAATTGATTGGCAAATCCACCTGGCTATCAATAGAATGCCTAACCAAGAATGCTTAGAAGAATGGGGGGGGTGGGGTGGCGGCTTGCATTATGGCAACAAGGGGAGGTGTGAAAACTTGTAACTAGTCTCAGGGAAGAAGGGAGGCAGTCGTTCTGAGGTCTCTCATGGAGCAAAATTTTGAATTCCTGCATCTTCCCTGGGGCTTCTAGGCAGGGTGAGGACCTGGCTAGAGTAGGCTAGGGAACACCAAATCAGTGGTGGTGCAGTACAATTGTCACTGAATTGTGATGAGGGTTGGTGACAATGCAGGAAATGTCATCATCTTTGCTAAACCCCTGGTATTTCTGGTGATGCTCCTGTGGATGTTTGTTTTTTACATAAAAGACATATTGTGAACTGAAATGATCTAGCATCACCTATCACATGAACTTGACTATTAAGACCTAAGATTCAGTAATTTCTGAGACTCTCCCAAATTCAGTCAGTCCTTTACAGAAATATTGTATGTATATTTTGTTCTGTTTCTTTCTTTTATATTTTCTCTTCCTCTTTTAGTGATGCCGGTATTCAACTCCTTGAATACCGAAGTCAGGATTGATTACTAAAATCATTAAAATCATTTTATGTGATGGAATTTGAATAGAAGATCTTACAGAGCTTGCCACCAAAGGGTGGAGGGTGGTAGAAGCAGCATCCTAACCCCTCCCTCAGGCAAGTCAGAATACTTTTTCCTTTAAAAGTATTATAACATTCTGTGAAGACTTGGCAAGCCAGCCCAGAACAAAGACTTTTAGAGAGAATGTCAGAGACAGAGGTACAGTGATTATCCTCTGTGGCTAGAGCATCCCTCTTAGCTTGCTTCTATGTCTGGTAGAGAAATTTCCTATTCTGCTTAGCATAGAAACCAACAGAAATGAACAGAAAGTGAAGTAAGGTTCTGTGCAGAAAAACTATATAAAAATCAGCACAGAATGATAATGGTGGTAGGATCCAAACATCTGCCCATATTATAACAATGAGTGAGAATTCTAGCACCTTAATGAAAATTCTAGAGCCCAGTTAGTATATTGTGATTCACATTCACCTCACTGCTTCTACCTGAACTGTATGAAACTCCACCCCTTTAGGGAACAGAGGGAACAAAATTGATTGCTGCTTTTGATATATTCATGGGTGTTTTTTTTTTTTTCTTACTACCCTTTTATCTAATCTGGTTAAAGTATTTATTTAGATAATGAAGAGGCCAGTGGATGGAGGCCAAATTAAGAGATTTGATTGTTGGACACACAAATGACTCTAAACCCAAGTCAGAATATTAAGAGGAATAGTCATTTTGACTAATTCCCACAGTGCTCTCTGGTGGCAACAACAATTATGCTTGTCACAATAATCTCATATTTGTATAACACTTTACAGTTTATAAAGCACCTCTACATTCATTATCACATTTAATCATCCCTTACAATGATTTTATGAAATAGATAGGAAGGTACAATCAGTTCTGCTATTATTCTGAAAAGGCCAATTTGTTTCAACATGATTGATATATTAGCAAACAATTTGAGCATAACAGGAATTTTGTGTTTGCTTATGCTCAATTTCATCTGTGAGAAAAGTGGGAGAACACAAAACAATAATTTACAAATTACAAACCTTCTGATACCTCCTACTTTCAAGCAAACTTCAAGTCTTTTTCAAGGTAAAGTACCATATTCTGGTGTAGTGAGACCTGTAGACTGAGAGAAGCTGACATTCTCTCTCCTTTACTTTTTACTAGAGTTAATATCCTCCCTTGACTACTGACACCATCCCTTAGTCTATAGGAATTTTACATTGCCAGCTTAAGCCTTTTGGGAACTGGGTTACAAGTTGAACAGATACTACCTCTATGTAGTATTGATTTATTTATTAACCATTTTGAATGTGTAAAATTATAGTTGTTTTTTTTTTACTAGCTTTTTTAATGTGTCACTGATAAAGTTTTTGAGTATTGTGTCCTACCTTCTCTCATAAGCCCTATGGTTTTTATTGCTTGATTTTTTAACAGCATGGTGAATTTTAGAAATCCTTATATCAAATTATAGTAGAACTGACTGTACTGCTCCCCTTCTTTTACAGCTGAAAAAACCAGAGTCATTTCTCAAACATCACTCAACTTGCAGAGTCCAGGGTAGGACCAAGATCTTCTGGCTCCTAGTCTAATCATATTTCTATGGCAACATTATGATTACATATTTTATTTAGAACTGAAGAGACTATAAAAATAATATAATTCAATTTCTTTATTTTGTAAAGATCCAAAGATGTTCATTGACTTGCCAAGAGTAACATGTTACACCTTTACTTCAGTAAGTAGCTTATATGTGTTTTGAACCTAAGTATTTTGAATTCACAGGTAATTAGGTGGTGAAGCAGATAGAACACTGGGCCTAGAGTCAGGAAGACTCATTTTTCTGAGACCATACAGAAACTTCCTAAGCCTCAGATACTTGCTACTTGTGTTACCAAGTCCTTCTTGCCTCAGTTTCCTCATCTATAAAATGAGCTAGAAAAGGAAATGGCAAACCACTTTAGTATCTTTTCCAAGAAAACCCCAAATGGGGTCACAAGGAATCAGACATTGCTGAAAAACAATTCTGAATTTATATTTATATTTATATAATATATATACATATATATAGACCTTCATCCACAATATTATAAATATTATAAATCCTCCTGCTAGATTGTAATCAATACCTGATTTCTAAGAATACTTCCATATCTCAAACCCTTAATTTCTAAGATAAAGCAAATGAAAAAACCCCTAATATCTTAGATAATTCTTCTCCTCTTACTTTACAGATCCCTAAATTTATGTTATTGCTTAATCTAGGGAGATTTTGACAGGGTTAGGAAGGATCATGCTCATAGCTGAAATAGGGAAAGAATATTTTTCTAATCCCAAGCACAGACTCTGGTCCTGAAACTCCATAGTAGTGCTAGCTCCTGTGAATTTAGTTACCATCTGACCCAAACTCACTTCTGACCTCCAGTTTCACATCTTCAACTGCCTTTCAGACATCTCAAACTAGATGTTTAGTAGACTTCTTAAATTCAATATGTCCAAAATGAAATAAAACTCATTCTAATTGTTTAGAAGAATTTAGAAGAATTTCACATGTTTAACCCATATTGTATTATTTGCTGTCTAGAAGAGGGGGAGTGAAGGGAAGGGAGAGAAAAAAAAATGGAACACAAAAAAGGTTTTGCAAGAGTGAATGTTGAAAATTATCTTTTCATGTATTTTGAAAATAAAAAGCTATTATTTAAAAAAAAAACCTCATTCTCTTTTTTTTCCTCAACCCTTCCACTTCCCTCCTACCATTCCTATTATGGTAGAGGGCAAAACCATCCTTCCATTCCTCAGGCTCATAGTCCTGCTAGACTCCTTACTATTTCCCATCCTATGTCCAATTTCTTGCCAAGATCTGTTGACTTCATCTTTGCAATAATTTTTGAATATCAATTTCTCCTCCTCTCCTCTGACATTGCCATCACTTTATTGCAAGCCCTCATCACATCATGCCTGGGCTTTTGCAATAGTCTGATGGTAAACATCTGCTGCCCCCACTCTAATGCATCCTCCATTTGGCAATCAAAGTGATTTTCCTAAATATTCAATAAATTCCAGTGGTTCCCTATTGCCTCCAGGAATAAAAAATTCTGTGTTTAGCATTCATATAATCTTTAAAACCTAGCTCCCCTTTATCTTTCCAATCTTCTAACACCTTAGTCCCCAACAAGTACTCTTTGATTCAATGATACTGGTCCCTTGGTTATTCAATGAAATTGAAAAAACAACTCTCAACTCCAGACATTTTCTCTGCCTGCCTCCTATGTCTTAAATGCTCTCCCTCCTTAACACTACCTACTGACCTTTCTGGTTCCTTTAATTCCCGATAAAACATCTCTACTGGAAGCCTTCACCAATCTGTCAATGCCTTCCATATGTTAATTATTTTCTATTTATCATATATACACAATACATATGTATATATGTAAATGTGTACTTGCACATATTTATATCAGATGTGTATATGTTTGTATGTGTGGGATTTTTTGCTTTGTATATATTTGTTTGCATGTTGTATCCCTTGTTAGATTGTAAACTCCTTGAGGACAGGAATCTCTTTTGCTTCTTTTGAATTGCTAGTGCTTAGCACAGAGCCTAGCACATAGTAGGTCCTTAATAAATGTTTATTGATTGATTGGTTGGCACCTTTTTCCCTTGCCTTCCCTTCCCTTTTCCCCAAATGGCCCCACCATGACCAACTCAGGTAGGAAGAGTGACATGGCTGTTTATATCAGTTGAATGAGCTAGGAAAATGAAGGGTCAAATCTTACCTTGTCCTTGAATGCTATATCCTCCAGATCTCTGGGTACTGTTATCTGACCTGATACTGTACTCTCAGGACTTCTGGTATTTCCATCTATCTTGCAACTGAACTTTTTTTTTTTTAATGAGCTCCTTGAGAAAGAGAACTGTCTTGTTTTTCTATCTGTATCCTTAGCTATTAGTCCAGTGCTTGACACATAGTAAATACTTAATTGATGACTTTCATCATTCATTCAAAGACAAAACACTTAGATTGTTTAGTAATTCCCCAAAGTTTTTATTAAAAATCTTTTTCTTTTCATGGAGGGCAAAGTGATTCATTTTAAAATCAGGATTACTTTACTTAGAAGATCTGAATTTATCTTTTCCCAAGAATTCATAAAGCTGTTTTCTGAGGGCACATTCAGTTTCTCTCCTTCAGTATAGAGAGTATTTCAAGGAATCTTGAATTAAATCTTAGCTCTTTTCCTCCACACCCTTCTATGGAAGACGGTGGTAGAGTCAGTCAATAGCCAGTTTATGGCTGATTTCATAGCTCTAACTGTGTAAAGTACAAATAAGGACATTTAATCATTGATAGAAATCACATTGATAGAACAGAATTCCAAGACTGAAAGGGACCTTAGAAACATAAACTCACAGAATGTCAGAGACAGAAGAAACTTTAGAACATAATAATTGATATGTAGATTGATTTGTAAACACTATACATATTTTCACTGCATCATTAATTCTGTAAAATAGATATTATAGAAATCATTTTTGCTGTTGTGGTTCAGTTGTGTCTGACTCATTAGGACTCCATTTGGGGTTTTCTTGGCAAAGATAATAGAGGGGTTTGCCTTTTCTTTTTCCAGCTCATTTTACAAATGAGGAAAGTGAAGCAAACAGGGTTAAGTGATTTGCCCATGATCACACAGATAGAGAGTGTCTGAGATCAGATTTGAACTCAGGAAAATGAGTCTTCCTGACTCCAGACCTGATATTCTATCCTTTATGCCACCTAGCTATCTACATAGAAATCATGGTCCGCATTTAACAGATAAGGAAACAGAGACTCAAAAAAATTAAGTATGATCTCTCAGCTAAGAAGTATAAAAATAATATATTATCCCATGTCTTCCTGACTTCAGGTCCTACCCTTGATTCACTTTACTACTATGCTTCTAACAAAATTGTAAAGCCAGAAAGAAATTCTACTAGAGGACAGCCAGTTTACACCTCTCTATTATAGAGATAAAGAAATTGAAGCCCAGAGAGAAATGGCTGCCCAATTCTAAATTATCCATGAATATTTGGCTATAAAAGTTAAAGTGGGGGAAAGAATCAGGGCAGCTGGGGAATAAGTAGGAAGGAGGGATTGACAGTGGCCTTTGTAAGTGCTTCTTGCTGAGATGCTATTTGGAATCAGTTCCAAGTCAAATATATTTGCAAAGGGAACACTCAAAAAATGCCCTGTCAGGTTATTTAATTGGCTGGCTTCATTGTTTCAATTTTCCAAAATAAGGCAGCTAAGGCCTTCGTGCCTATCCCAGTCATATGAAAATCAATAGGACAGGCAAACGGGGCAGTTAGGTGGCATAGTAGAAAGGATGCAGAGCCTGGAGGCAGGAAGACTCATCTTTCTGAGTTCAAATATAACCTCAGACACTTACTATCAAGTCACTTAATCCTTTCTGCCTCAGTTTCCTTATCTATAAAATTATCTAGAGAAGGAAAGAGCAAACAAGTCCAGTATCTTTGCCAAAAAAAATTCCAAATGGGATCACAAAGAGTCGAACTGAACCACAGTCATTTCAAATAACTGAACAAGAAACAATAAAAAAAACAGGCAAGAAATATATTCATCAGGCCAACAAGCAATTCCTGAACTCTTCAAAGATCAAAATTGCCCATAGAGGCTCAAAAGGCAAACTGAATTTCTTATTGACCCTTAGCTACAGGAAAAGTATACTGGATTGGAATCAGAAAGTCTGTTTAACAATCCTGCCTCTGCCACTTGTCTATTTACAGATTCTTGGGCTATTTCCTCTCCCTCTCTGGGCTTTAGTATCCTCCTCTGTAAAATGAAAGGGTTGTATTCAATTATACCTAATGTACCTTCCAATTTTAAATGATTGTATGATTCTAAGTCTTTCAAAATTTTCCTACTCTCTTGTATTCAAGATATTTGTGACTGATGGGGAAGGAAAATATTGAGGGTTGGCTGTATAATTACTAAGTGAGCTAACACCTGGTAGGTCCTGATCCCATCCTTACTTCTTCCCTTCCTTACCTCCCTCCTTCACCACAGGTGTCTGAAATCCTGCCATTCAGGAATAAGTCATCAAGTCATTCCTATTGGTGATTGTCCTTTTGAAGTCCCTAATACCACTAGGCAAGGAGTTTGTCAAGCTACCTTCCTTCCACTACAAGAATTACTGGGACAATAGGAGAGTCTCGGGCTTGAAAAGGGGAAGAGATGATGGAAGAGAAGAAAAGGTCTAGAGACGGGGGAAAGCAAAAATATTGCTAAGGACTGGCCCAGAGGGGGTTTAGAATTTAAGTCAAAAGTATCTGGCTCAGACACCTCAGATACATTCCCCAGGAGTACAACTAGTCCCTATTTTCACACTTTGCCTTTTTCTAATCAAGAAGGGATGTGCTTCTTTTGCCAATTAACAGCAGGGCTACAGAGGTTCCCCCTAGGGTGCCTTGACCTTGGGCATAGCAGCACAGCACTATCTAATGACTAGAAACAACAATCCTTTTAACCTATTGATAAACAGCAACAACTATAATAATAGCCCATGTTTACATAGTAAACTCATTTGTATATTTGTATTGTCACGCATAGTACTGTATATTTCTAAATGATTTCACTCATCTCATTTGACATGGACAACCTTCTAATTACTTTAGTGTAAGTATTACTTCCAGATTACAGATGATGAAACTGAGTCTCAGAGAGAGAAAATGACTTACATGAAAGGTCAAAGAAAATAAATGCTCAAGTGATCTAAATACAGATTAAGTCTAAATATGGACAGACCATTAAAAGCTGAGAGCTCCTTGAAAGGGAAAAAACATGGAAGACACACTGAAAAATAGTGTGGTCAGGTTTCAAAGAAGGCAGAACTAAAGAGAGAATATAATTATGATTATTTGATATTTGGTGAATTTAGACTGACCAGCAGTCCAGTGGAATTTTGTTTGTTTTGGTCACACTACATCTCCTCTGGTCATCCTGCTTTCTAAGTTAGTTTCTAAGCTACCCCACTTCAGTGAAAAGTGAGCCCCATCTAGGGTGGAATTTTCACAGTGAATAAGATGCTCACTAAGATTTGATTTTTGGAGCTAAAGAACACTTTCCTCTTTTCAATTAAGCATTCCAAATGCCATTTTTCAAAGGGGAGATTCTAATTCCTAAAGAGACTTGATTCCTATTACTAACAGAAATGAACTCAACTAAGTTATCATACTGAGCCCCAGAGAAGTGATTCCTGTACCCAAAGGTCACTTCACAATCTTGTTTCAAAACTTGATTTGCATTTTTAAGTTAAAGGGGCCAGTCTAATGAAATCACTTCAGAAGAATTGACTAGAAATGAAGTAAAGACTTGGCAACCATCTCCAAAAACCAGGATTAGGCTGGTAAGAGGAAGCAAAACTGATTTCAGTTCTGTTTAAAAAAAAAAAAAAGGCAAAAAAGTTCTTGTTAATTTCTATATTAATGTCTCTAAAATTTGCATTTAGATCTATTCAAAAACATTTATTCCCTGTTTATTTTGTATAGAGAGCTGCTGTGCTAGACCCCAAGAGAAAAACAAAACCTAGTTAAGATATGGTTTCTGCTCATGTTATAGAGTTTTCAATTCAGTGAGAGGATATGATAGACAGATATTATGGCAATAATATATATTAGCAGATGGTGGCACTAGCAGCCTAAACAGTCTGAGCTGTCAGTCAACCATTGAACCAAAAGGCTCCTTCCTCTCGTAGGGGGATGGTTTTCTTTTGCAAACTCTTGGCCAAAAAGGAATGCTGGTAGTTTGAAATGGAAAATAAGTTTACCTAAACTTCAACCTTCCAGGCTGGGGTCTTTTTGTTTTGCTTTGTTTTTTAAATTTTCTAGTGTCTCTGGAGGACTCTAGACCCAAATAGTTTTCTTTCTCCCTTTAATATCCTGTATTCTTAATTAAATAGATGGCTCCAAACCTCAGTCAGTCTACAATGACAAATCCACATGTGAATCTAGAAAATCTCAATATTTTAAATCCACTTCCCTTCCAAGATTTGTCCTTCCTTCCCTCCCAATCTCACTACTAGCATTCAAGCAAGCAAAACTGGCACAGATTCAAACAGCCATCCAGATTTTAATACATTATCACATGCATGCTGAGAAAACACTTAAACACAATACTGTTTATAGAAATAGCAGTTTTAAAAGCAGCCACAGTTGGCAGCTGCAAGAGAAGAGGAGGGGGGAGAAGTGAGGCTGTCTTTCCCTTCTTCCACTTCTCCATTAGGGAATGGGAAAAGCAAAATATAATTTTTAGGGTTTTTTTATTCATGTTTCCAATGAGCAAAAATAATTTTTTCCTCTTCCTTTAACCATCCAACCTTAAAAAAGAAAAACAAAACTCTTAACAAATATGCATAGCCAGGCAAAACAAATTTTCACATTAGCCATGTCCAAAAAATATTTCATTCTTCATTCTGAGTCCTTCATCTCTCTATTAAAAGATGGGAAGCAACCTTATGATTGGTCCTCTGGAATTATGATTGGTCATTGTGTTAACCAGATTTCTTAGCCTTTTCAAAGTTGTTTTTACAATGTTGCTATTGTATAAATTGTTCTTATTTTGCTCACTTTACTCGGCATCAATTCATGCTAATTATCCCAGGTTTCACTGAAAAGAAACTTTTTGCCATTTCTTATAACATAATATTTTATTACATTGCTGTACCATAATTTGTTCAGCCCTCGCTCAATTGATGGGTACCCCATTAGTTTCCATCTTCTTTGCTACTACAAAAAGAGCATAATGGGTCCTGGACAAACAACAGATTAAATTGAGCACATCATGGAGAGGGGAATGGATCTCAATTTACTTTCCCTCCTCCACACAGGAAAACAAAGATTCTGAAAAGCAAAGGTCCTATCATCAAACCTTATCCAGATATCCTAGAAGCTCACTGGCAGACTCTGGGAAGCTGTTTTTTGCTATTCAGACTTTGCTTCTGTCAAAAAAAAAAATAGTAATTAAAGCAACAATACCTTCTAGGGCAGGACAGAGTAGTTCAGTGGATAGAATACTGGCCCTGGAGTCAAAAGGACTTGAGTTCAAATAAGCCCCAGATACTTACTATCTGTGTGACCCTGAGCAAGTCACTTAACCTTGTTTGTCTTGGTCCACTGTAGAAGAAAATGTCAAATCACTTCTTTGCCAAAAAAAAAAAAAAAAAAAATCCAATGGACATTACTGGAACCCTCATAAAGAATATACCCCATAGAATATTACTAAAGGGTTATCTCAATCAATGGTCATTATACCAATCCCTGATTTCCCTCTTGAAAACATTCCTCTCATGCATTATGCTCTCTTTACAAGAATGTAAGCTTTCTGAGGGCAGGGATTCATTCATATTCTGGGCAAAAGGAATGGCATGGAAAATGGGAAAGTTCAAGACAGTACAGATAGCTAACTACTCACTGAGCAGCTTGAATGGGGTATAGAATCTATAAAAGAAAAGGAGAATGAAAGAAAGCAGGAAGGGCAAGCTGGAAGGTGAAAGCAATTTACAAGTGAGTGCTATTTGCTAAAGATACCATTGTATGTGATATAAAGCAAACATCTAATGGGTTGAAGAGTTCATACCTCAAATCTCAGCTCTCCTTGATAGGGGTTATGCAGCTTTACAAGGCACTTCCCTCAAAATAATTCTTTGAGGTTGTATAAATTATTTCCTCATTTTATGGATGAGGCAACTAAGGCCCAGAGAAATGAAATGATTTGTCCAAAGACAAAAAGTTAGGAAATAGCAGAACTGGAATTTTAACCCAAATCTTTTTTTTCCAAGGCTAGAAACATAAGTTCTGAACGAAAAGAAGGTTGAATATTCTGTTATCTGTCTCAGCCATTCCTGTTCTCATAACAGCTTTATTTACCTGTTTATCTCAAGGTTCCCCTCAGTTACCCTTTGCCTCATGTATTTATTGCTAGTATTTGCTTTAGAACTAGATCCACCCCGGTATAATAGATCAATTGAAAAAGTATCTTAGTGGCCAGTTCCTGGGTGACCAAATCTGCAGGGAGACTATAAGAGAGACATATGGCCCCAATCATTAGGTAGTTCATAGTCTGCTTTGATCACACTGGAATAAACAGCAAACAATGCAAGATAAAATAGAATTAAATGTTATGTTAAATGCTCAATAATAGAGACTTTAAGTTTTGAAAGGAGAAAATGTTATCAGTGAAGCTACCTTCATTTTAGGCAGAGAAATCATCCCAGAAGTGATGGGGTTTGAAATGGTCTTAAAGGAGGGGTATTTTAATGTGGGAAAAGAAAGAATAATATCCTGGTAAGGATGAATAATATTCTACTTTCTCAAATGCAGAAGTCCAGAATTCAGTGCTGTAAAGAATCTTTGAAAGCATTTAGTCCAATCTGTAGGTAGGAATTCCCTCTTCAGCATAATGGCACGTGCTTATTTAACTTCTAAGAAACTTCCCATCATTCCTTGGACAGGGTTTGACACTTTTCTGGGGGAAGCGATCAGAGTGAAGTGACTTGTTCAGGGTCACACAGCTACTAAGTATCTGGGTCAGATTTTAATTCAGATCTTCCTGACTCCAGGGCCGTGTTTTATCCACTTGAGTCACCTAGTTGCCCCTATAATTTTAGGAATTTTTTTGAGGTACTAGGGAGACTTACCACAGATCACACAAAGCTAGAAACAGCTTTGTATATACATACATATTCAAACAAATATATATATTTGTATTTTGTATGCATGTATATAAGCCTTGGTCTTTGACACTTACTAGCTTTGTGACCCTAGGCAAGTTACTTAACTCTATTTGGAGGAGAATAGCAAAGCACTCCAGTTCCTTTGCCAGGAACATGTTTTGGTCAGCATTGCTATACTGTACTCCACAGGGTCATGGAGAGTTGGACATGACTGAATAGCAATATGAATATTTTTATACCCGAATATGCATAGTGTGCATGTGCATGTATTTGTGTGTACTAATGCATGCAAGCACATAAGTGTATGTATGAGTGTGTGTGTGTATTCTTGCCCCTTACCTGACCACATGACTCCAAGATGAAAAATTAATTCTCAAACCTTAAATTCCAAACTCCTCTTGTGTGTATGTGTGTACATATAATGTGTATGTATATATAATACAGACATTGTTGATATTCAGTCACTTTTCAGTCACGTCCAACACTTCATGACCCCATTTGGGATTTTCTTGGCAAAGATATTGGAAGGGTTTGCCATTCCTTCTCCAGCTAAATTTTAGATGGGGAAACTGAAGCAAACAGGATTGAGCAACTTGCCCAGGGTCACACAACTAATAAGTGTTTGAGGCTAGATTTGAACTTGGGTCTTCCTGACTCCAACACAGATATTCTATCCACTATGCCATCTAGTTGCCCTAACACACACACACATACACACATACATTTATGTCCTTAATTGCTAAGGAGATGGAACTGACTCAAGTAGATTCTATCTCAAAGTTTGAACTTGACCTTAAGGCACTATTTTGTAGAGATTTCTGAAAGAATGGAGCCATAAGGAGTTTGAGTCTGGAATTTAGAATTTGAGAGTCAGATTTGAAAAGAGAAAGAAGAGTCTTCCTGATTCCAGACCTGGCATTCTATCCACTGTGCTTCCCAGCTCAAACACAGATGATGCAAAAAAGGATTTTTTTTTTCTGTTTATTCTACAAAATCTGTTCCTTCTCTCTGTTTCACATGCCTGGAATCCTCTCTTCTCTGCTTCTTAGGTTCCTTGCATTCCTTTATGTCTCAGCTAAAATTTCATCTTCTACAAGGATTCTTTTCTGGTCTGTCCTTAATTCTAGTGCCTTTCCTCTGTGATTCTCTCCAGTTTAAACAAATGTATTTGTTTTTTATATTGCAAACATTTGTGATCAGTCCTTTTCATGTTGCCTTCCCCTCAGATTGTGAACTCCTTTAAAGCAGGACCTGGGTTTATTTTGTTTTATTTTGGCATTTTTTGGTATTTCCAAAGCTTAGCATAGTGCTGACACATAGTAGGTGCTTGAAAAATGCTTGCTAACTTGTATCAGTTTTTATCTGTTTGTAGGAATTTGTTTGAGAACTACTTTAACTATTTACATGCCCCTGAGACCCTGTGAGCTCCAAATGATCATACATGTGGGAATTCTTACATACCCTAAATCTCATGGGCTCAAGGAACTTTATTTTATACATACATACATACATACATACATACATATACACACATACACATAGGTCTCTAGATTTACTTTCCAAACACCTACTCAAATGGATGATTAGAACCCTAGAATAAAATAACCTCTTTTCCCCCTCAGTGTTCTATGTATAATCATGGAAGTGTAAGGGGTTATCTCTCTAGTCCTATAGCTCAGGAATCTCCATCTGTTATATATTTCCTCCTATTGTCAATAGACCAGTTACTATTATTCAGTGTCATCAGCCAGTTTTTATTGACCCAATATCATTTTGACTAGCAATATTTTCAATATCGTGGATAACAAATTAACTTCATAATTAGTTCTTGTAAAGGATACTTACTGGGAAAATATTTTAAGGAGTACAAAAACCTGTGGACTAAAGAGATCACTCACTTCTCTACCACCTTCACTCCTAAGAGAGTGGTTTCAGATTTAAAGTAGTGAATATGGACACTTGGCTGCACTAAATACATTTCTAGATGTGGCATAGTTGATTGATTATTCTTGCTTTCAGGGCAAGGTGTCTCAGCTGCTAGGCTTAATCTCTGTTTGAATAGGTCATCAGGGCTTTTCTGCTGTGGTTACCAGCTATGAACTTTTATTGCTGAATCTCTGGGAATTAAATAATCATAAAGTTATAATCTCTGATTTCAATCCATTCTGATCAGCATTCACCTAAAATTAAAAAAAAAATTAACATGGCAAGGACAGAAAAAAAATCAAAACAGTCATGGATTCATGACCACATGGCAGCCCCAGTTACAAGATAAAACAGCTGCATCTGTAAAGGTCCATAGCATATCTTCCCCCACCTCAAAAGCCACTAGGATTACAGAGTTTTTGCATGTCAATCAGTCAATTAGCATTCATTAAGTACCTGCTAGGTACCAAGCATTGTGCTAAGCATTAAGGATACAAAGAAAGGCAAAGAACAGTCCTTACTCTCTAGGAGCTTACAATCTAATGGAAGAGACAGCATGCAGCTTACTATGTACAAGCAAACTAAATACAAGATAAATTAGAAATAATTAACAAAGAGAAAAAAGACATTATTATTAATATTGAGAAAGAACTCCTATAGAAGACAGAATTTTAGCTGGAATTTGAAAGAAGCCAGGGAAGCCAAGAGGGAGAAATGAAAAGGAAGAGCTCAGTTACAGTTTGCCAGCCAATTAAAGAATTTTTCCTCAACAGCAGTAAGTTCACAGAAAACAGAGAGCACTTTGATATGCTCAGAAGTGAAGAACTAAAGCTCCATCTCCTTAGCACCTTTAAAAGCAGACTCACCAAGCCTCCATGTGAAACCATGCATCACAGATTATACATACTGAGTTCTTATAATAAGGCAGTCCCTCATTACACAAAATACACAAAAAATTGGAAATGATGGGTATGCCCATCAACTAGGGAATAACTGAACAAGTTGTGGTTTATGATTATGATGGAATAACTACTGTGTTATAAGAAATGAGCTCAATGATCTTAGGAAAACATGGAAAGACGTGCACAAAATAATGAAGAGTGAAATGAGCATAACTAAAAACTGTACACAGTAACAGTAATATTGTTTTAAGAATAACTTTGAATGAAAAATTCATTTTGGCTATTGTAAATATCCGAATTAACTAGAAAGGAATTATGAAGAAAAATGCTATCTCCATCCAGAGAAAGAATACACACACACACACACACACACACACACACAGTGGCACCTTGGCACTTGTCTACTTTAAAAGTCATTTAATTTGGTATTTGAAACATTTTAATGAGAAAAAAATGTATCACCACTTGATGCTTACTCATAGCACGGGGTTGTCTTGGTTGAGCACTATGAATGTGAGGTTAGTCAGGGATACTGTCCAACTTGCACCACCATTGCTATCACCTTCAGCCAGTGGGCAGCTCCTCCCCAGTAAAAGCAACACAGTGCACAGGATTTTCAGGTTGAAGCCCATGATGCTGAGGTTGTGTCCATATGAGGACAGATTCTAGAGCAGTTCCTGCAGGACAATTGAGCTGCAGAACAGTCTCCCAGATCCCAAAACAGTAATACTTGAAGGAACACAGGACTACAGCATACTCAGCAGGAGAAATAACATCAGTGATGACTTGAACAGCAGCAGTAGAGCTCAGGTGGAAGAGGCAATGGTGGAGAACCCAGGTCTCCTAGCAGCCTTGAGTCCAGGCAGAGGTCAGAGCCCTGGAAAACGGAGGGTACAGAGACCATAGCTTTGACCTTTACATCTACATCTGCCTTCCAAAGAAGTTTAGCTGGGGGATCAGGGAGTATAAGGGTCACAGTTCTCTCAGAAAGTGAGTCAAATGCAAATTAAAACAACCCTGAGGTACCACTACACACCTGTCAGATTGGCTAAAATGACAGGAAAAGATAATGATGAATGTTGGAGGGGATGTGGGAAGGCTGGGACACTGATGCATTGTTGGTGGAACTGTGAACGGATCCAACCATTCTGGAGAGCAATTTGGAACTATGCTCAGGAAGTTATCAAACTATGCATACCCTTTGGCCCACCAGCATTTCTATTGGGCTTATATCCCAAAGAAATCATAAAGGAAGGAAAGGGCCCCACATGTGCAAGAATGTTTGTGGCAGCCCTTTTTGTAGTGGCTAGAAACTGGAAACTGAATAGATGCCCATCAATTGAAGAATGGCTGAATAAATTATGGTATATGAATGTTATGGAATATTATTGTTCTGTAAGAAATGACCAGCAGGACGATTTCAGAGAGGCCTGGAGAGACTTGCATGAACTGATGCTGAGTGAAGTGAGCAGAACCAGGAGATCATTATTCACGGCAACAACAATACTATATGATGATCAATTCCGATGGACATGGCTCTCTTAAACAATGAAATGTTTCAAACCACTTCCAATTGTTCACTGAAGAAAGCCATATACACCTAGAGAGAGGGATGTGAAATGTGGACCACAACACAACATTGTCAAGCTCTCGATTGATGTTTGCTTGCATTGTTTCCTTTCTCTGATTTTTCTTTCTGGTAGATACAATTTTTCTTGCACAACAATGATAAGTGTGGAAATATGTATACATATATTCGATTTGTCAAGTATTTTAACATAATTAACATGTAGTGGATATCCTGCCATCTAGGGGAGGGGTGGGGAGTAGGGAGGAAAAATTTGTAACAGAAAGCTTTGTAAGGGTTAATGTTGAAGAATTACCCATACATATGTTTTGCAAATTAAAAAAAAATTAAATTTAAATTAAAAAAAAAAAAAAGAAAGTGAGTCAAGAAAAGAGGTCTCATCTATACCCAGAGAGAGGACTGTGGGAACTGAGGGTGGATTACAGCATAGCATTTTTACTCTTTTTGTTGTGGTTTGCCTGAATTTTATTTTCTTTCTCATTTTTAAAAACTTTTTGATCTAATTTTTCTTGTGTAGCAAGATAATTGTATAAATATGTATGCCTATATTGGATTTAACATATGTATTTTACCATGTTTAACATATATTGGATTGCATGCCATCTAGAGGAGGGGGTGGAGGAAAGGGGGAGAAAAATTGGAACACAGGGTTTTCAAGGGTCAGTGTTGAAAAAATTGTCCTTGCATATGTTTTGAAAATAAAAAACTTCAATAAAAATATATTTTTTAAAAAAGAAAGAAAGAAAAGAGGTCCCTAGTTGAGCTGGGCTGGCTTGTTTCTCTACAGCTAGAAGCCCCACTTGTCCCTTTGTGGAACTGAGTGGGGAGTGATGGTTAGACTGCAGACTAGTGATGTATTTCTTATGGGAAAAATTAATTTTATATATACATATGTGTAAACATATATATGTATTGTATATGTAATGTATGTATAGGAGTATGCATACATGTATATTTATTGCATTTTGTGTCGATGTATATATACACTTATACACACACACAAATATATATATATATATATATATATATATATATATATATATATATATATATATATATATATTTTAAACTTGGCCACTACTGCATCATGTTAAAGAAACAAAAAAAAATGTAAATTGTCTAAGATTGACTGTCAAATCTAAATATACAGTGCATTCCATTGAATAAAAAGAAAGTGGGAAAGGGATTTAGAGTAAAGAAGCTTCCTTTTTGTTTTTTTGAAGGAGGAACCTGTGCTGGGCCTGAGGGAAAACTAGGAATTCTAAGAGAGGGTGGTGAAGTCCTGGAAAGGTCTTTATCTCTATTCAATTGGTGGCTATTACTGTGGATTAATTGTCCTTATTTCCTAATTCCCTGTTGTGGGTTTTAGTTCCATTAGCTCAGAAGGGCTCATTGGCCTTATTTGCATTCTCTAGTTACAGGATAATAAATAAAAAGTTAGAAGTAGGGGGTGTGCTGGAGACAGTTGGAACTGGCTTGTTTCATTTATGTTTGTTGTTTAGTCGTTTTTCACTTGTGTCCAATTTTTTATGACTCCATTTGGGGTTTTCTTGGCAAGGATACTAGGAGTAGTATTATTTTCTCCTCTAGTTCATCTTATAGATGAGGAAACTGAGGCAAACAGGATTAAGTGACTTGTCCAGGATCACAGAACTAATAAGCATCTAAGGATGGATTTGAACTCAGATCCTTCTGACTCCAGGACTACCACCTTCCTGTTCCACTTAATCAATTAAATTTTCAGGGTGAGCATTTATATTTTGGAAATCAGCAATTGCTACAAATTGGAGCTTGATTTGTTTTATTGGTTATCTACCTTTAAGAAAGTAATAATACAAGATTAAGAATACAGATTAATTTTAAAAGTGTTTTTGGGTTAAGTGTGTGTATAAACATTTAACAACATACCCCTGGTTAAAAGGCACTTTAGGTGTCATTCATTTCAACGTCCTCTTTTACAGAGGCTCAGAGAGGGCTTGATCCAAGATACTGTTCACAAGTAATCAGGATTTGTAACCACATGTACTGACTCCAAATCCAATACTCTTTCCCCATCTTGTGACAGTTTATAATGAGTAGGAGGATTAGGACAAATGCTGAAGAACTGAGATGAAAAAGAAAGGAAAAGTGGCCAGAAGTTAGATTTCTTCAGAAGAAAGACCTCCTAGATGTGTGAAAGAAACCTTAATTTGCATTAGGCTTTTGTTAGGAACCTGCTAATAGTAAATCAATCAGAAATGTGAGATATTATTCTAAAAGGAAGAGTTTTAGTTGTCCAGTAAGCACAGTGGGCAAGTGAAGCACCTGAACGGGACATTGAATAAAAGTTTTAAAATGGATAGAGAATTGGGCCTGGAGTCAGAGCCACTCATTTTCCTGAGTTCAAATCTGGCCTCAGACACTTAATAGCTGTGTGACCCTGGGCAGATAACTTACCCTTATTTACCTCAGTTTCTTCAGTTGTAAAATAAGAATGACAACAGCACCTACCTCTTTAAATAATTGTTAGTATCATATGATGTACCTAGAACATACAAACATTATATAAAAGCTTATGTCCTTCCTCTTCTATTTAGGAAACATTTGTGTCATCAGAATTTTTGGTTTTACTTCTCTTAAGTTACTTTCTTACCTGATAATGCCTGGTTCTATAGAATTTAGGCCAGGGGACTCTATTTTTAGATTCTCTGAATTCTTTGAAATCCACATAAAAAGCATCAATTTTTGACCCAAAAAATTAGATTTCCTTATTGTGATTCAATTCAATCCAATAAAATTCATGAAGCACTTAATGAGTACCTAATATATGGAGGGTACCTTGTTAAGTACATAGTAATACAAAGACAAAAACTAAATAATCTCTACCTTCAAGTAATTTATATCCTATTGGATGTGGAGGAAAGAATAATTTGTACACAGATAAGTGATATCTATTATGTATATATATGTATATATGAAATCAAATACATAAAAAGATATATATATGTATAATAGACATATATACACACACAATGGGGGTCAGGAAAACTGGAGCATAGTAGTTGGTTGTTGTCCTTCATTCTCAAAGAAGACCAAAATAATATCGTGTTAGAGTTAAGTTCCAGTGTGTCCGACTATGACTAATCAGATCAATACAAGCTTGTAATACCAGGCTTGCATTCATGGTATAAATCTTACTTGGTCTTGATGTATTATCCTGGTGATAACTTGCTTTAATTTCTTTGGTAATATTTTATTTAAAATTTTTTCATCAATATTCATTAAGGAAGTTGTTTTATAACTTTCTTTCTCTGTTTTGACTCTATACCTGATTTAGGTATCAGCACAATATCTGTCATAAAAAGAATTTTGTAGGACTCCTTCCTTTCCCTATTTTTCCAAATAGTTTGCATAGTATTGGAATTAATTGTTCTTCAAATGTTTGGTAGAATTCACTTCCCTTATGGAGTTGATTAATAGCTTGTTCAATTTCTTTTTCTAAATTGGGACCATTTAAATAATTTATTTCCTTCTCTGTTAATCCGGGCAATCCACATTTTTATAAATATTCATCCATTTCATCTAGATTATCAAATTTACTGGCATATAGTGGAGCAAAATAGCTCCTAATTATTGCTTTAATTTCCTCTTCATTGGTGGAAACTTTACCCTTTTCATTTTTGATACCAGCAATTTGATTTTCTTCTCTCCTTTTTCTAATCAAATTAACTAAAAGTTTGTCTATTTTGTTGGGTTTTTTTTTTTTCATAAAACCAACTCTTAATTTTGTTTATTAGTTCAATAGTTTTCTTATTTTCAGTTTTATTAATCTCCCCTTTTATTTTCAGAATATCAAATTTAGTATTTAATTGAGGATTTTTAATTTGTTCTTTTTTTAACTTTTTTAATTGCATGCCAAATTCATTGATCTTCTCTTTCTCTACTTTATTCAAGTAATCTAGAGATATAAAATTTTTCCTAAGAACTGCTTTGGCTGCATCCCATAAATTTTAGTATGTTGTCTCATTATTGTCATTCTCTTGGATGAAATTATCAATTATGTCTATGATTTGTTGTTTTACTTACTCATTCTTTAGGATTAGATTGTTTAGTTTCAATTAATTTTTGGTCTATTTTTTCCCAATCTTCTATTACCTGTAATTTTATTGCATTATGATCTGAAAAAGATGTATTTACTATTTTTGCCTTTCTACAATTGATTTTGAGGTTTTTATACCCTAATACATGGTCAATTTTTGTACAGGTTCCATGTATTGCCAAGAAAAAAGCACATTCCTTTCTATCCCCATTCAAATTTCTTCAAAGATCTATCATACCTAACTTTTCTAAAATTCTATTCATCTCCTTAACTTCTTTTTTATTTATTTTGTGGTTCAACTTATCTAGTTCTGATAGAGCAAGGTTGAGGTCTTCCACTAGTATAGTTTTGTTGTCTATTTTTTTTCTTGCAGATATTTTAACTTCTCCTCTAGGAATTTGGAGTCTATACTACTTAGAGTATATATGTTTAGTGTTGATATTACTTCATTATCTATCCTGTTAGCAAAATGTAGTTTCCTTCCTTATCTCTTTTAATTAAATCTATTTTTGCTTTTGCTTGATCTGAGATCAGGATTGCTACCTTTGCTTTTTTAATTCAGCTGAAGCAAAATAGATTCTGCTTCAGCCTTTTATGTTTACTCTATATGTATCACTCTACTTTAAATGTTTCTTGTAAACAACATACTGCAGGATTCTGGCTTTAAATCAGGTCTGCTATCTGATTCCATTTTATGGGAGAGTTCATTCCATTCACATTCAAAAGTAAAATTACTAACTCTATATTTCCTGCCATTTTATTTTCCCCAAGTTATATTTTTCTCTTTCCTTTTCCCCTTTCCTTCCTCCCAGTGTTATGCTTCTGACTAACACTTCCCTCAATCTGCCCTCCCCTTTTACAGCCCCTCTTCTCTTTCTTAGTCCTTTCCCCTTCCCCTTTTCCCTCCCACTTTCCTATAAAGTGAGACTAAATATATCTGATATTATATTTTTGAGCCAAATATGAAGAGATTAAAGTTCACACAATGCTCATTCCCCTATCTTCTTTTTCTCAATTGTAATAGGTCTTTTTTGCCTCTTCATGTAATAATATAATTTATCCCATTTTACCTCCCCTTTCCTCTTCTTCCAGTACAATTTCTTTTCCACCCCTACTTTTTTTTTAAAATATCATTACAATAAAGTCAAATTATACCTTACACCCTTCAAGTATACCCCTAATAAAGACAAAGTTCTCAAGAGTTAAACATATCATCTTTCCATAGAGGGATGTAACAAGTTATTTTTCTGGGCAGCTAGGTGGCACAGTGGATAGAGCACCAGCCTTGAAGTCAGGAGGACCTGAGTTCAAATCTGGTCTCAGACACTTCCTAGCTGTGTGACCTTGGGCAAGTCACTTAACCCCAATTGCCTTAGCAAAAAGCAAAAAAAAAAAAAAGTTATTTTTCTTCTTTTTTTTTTATCTTTTTATGCTTCTCTAACCCTAAAATTTCTGTATTTGAAGATAAAATTTTCTGTTGTTTTCTTTTTCCATTTTGCCAAATCTATTTTTAAAGGAGTGATGTTCTTCAGACAATTTCTGTTTCCTCATTTTTCTTCTCTTTTTTAAAGATTCTTTTTGAATTCTTCCAAAAGAACCTTTTAGGTTAGAGGGAAAATCATATCACCCTTTGAGGCTTCATCTGGAGGCATTTTGCCTTTAGTGTCTTCAGGGTTTGAGGTTTGTTCTTTCCTGTCTCCATAATAGCTACCTATCATAAGAGCGCTTTTTGCTTTTTTTGTTCATTTTTAAAGATTGAGGACTGCTCTTAAAGCAAAGGGGAGATTATCCCAAGCTTCCTCTATAAGGGACAGTGGCTTCATGCTGCTCTGAATCCAGTGCTACCAGTTTCCTTCCCATGCTGAGTGGGAGTGGTCAAGTCCTTTTTGTTATGCTGGGGTTCAGGAACTCACTATTTGCTTTCTGGAGTTGAGTTGGAGATCTCACAGCTAGTTTGCTGATCCACTGGCTTCTGACCCAGGATAGAGTAGCCAACACTGCTGTATTTTGGTTAAGAGCCTCCCAGCAGATTCCTTCAGTGTGAGGACGTCTCTCCACTCTGAGTCTCCCTGTGCTGGGCTTGTGCTGGGCCACTTCCCCCCTCCTGCCTGATTGAGAGAGATCTTTCCTGAAGTTCTTTCAAAATATTTTCTGTTGGAAATTTGGTCCATTCCAAATATTTGTGGGTTCTGTCACTCCAAAACCTATTCAAAGGCTTGAACTAGTGTTGAGTCTGAAGGAAGCCAGGAAGAGTTCAGACAAAGACCTGTCTACTCTCCATCATCTTGGCTCTGCCCTTCCCTTCTAATCTTGTTTGCATTTGTTTTGTTTGTACAAAAATTTTTTCATTTAATATAATTAAAATTATCCATTTTGCATTTCATAATGTTCTCTACTTCTTCTTTGGCTATAAATTCCTTCCTTCTCCACAGATCTGAGAGGTAGACTATCTTTTATTCTTCTAATTTGCTTATAGTATCACCCTTTATATCTAAATCATGAACCTATTTCAGCCTTATCTTCATATAGGGTGTTAGGCGTTGGTCAATTCCTACTTTCTGCCATGCTAGTTTTCAATTTTCCCAGCAATTTTTGTCAGATAGTGAGTTTTTAATCCCAGAAGCTGGAGTTTTTGGATTTATCAAATGCTAGATTACTATACTCATTGATTATTGTGTTTTGTGAACCTAACCTATTTCACTGATCAAATATTCTATTTCTTAGACAGTACCAAATGATTTTGATGACTGCTGCTTTATAATATAGTTTAGTTGTGATATAGCTAGGTCACCTTCATTTGCATTTATTTCATTAATTCTCTTGAAATTTTTGACCTTGGGTTCTTCAGTTGAACTTTGTTATTATTATTTTTTTTAGCTCTGTAAAGTAATTTTGTGGCAGTTTAATTGCTATGGATTGAATAAATAGGTTAATTTAGGTAGGATTGTTATTTTTGTTATATTAGCTTGGCCTACCCATGAGCACTTGAAATTCTTTCAATTGTTTAGTACTAACTTTATTTGTGTGGAAAATGTTTTGAAATTGTGTTCATATAGTTTCTGACTTTGTCTTGGCATGCAGACTCCCAAATATTTTATATTATCTATAATTATTTTCAAATGGAATTTCTCTTTCTATCTCTTGCTGCTTGACTTTGTTGGTAACATACAGAAATTCAGCACAGTTTCATAATTTTTTTCTAGCTCTGTCCAAAAAATCCACGAGAAGGATAAAAGAGGGTAATGCTAGGAGTAATCTAGGATTAGGTTTTGGCAAGGTGAAATCAGTGACAGATCAAACTGGTCAAGGGATTCTAGAGAATGATATAAAGTCCGTTTTTCATCAGGGAATGAAGAGATGGAAAAGAGGAAAGTATAGCCAGGGTGGAGCTGACAGACTGGGAAAGAACTGAGGGGTAGAAGCAATGGAGATCATGTGAGAAGACAAGGCATGGGGAAAGATAGAATAATAAAAATTATAAGGAAACAACATGTGTATTTGCATGCAGATATGTATATTTTATTGGTTGATGTTTTCTTTGATTTACTCATCTCTCCAACTTTAGTTCCTGAATTGGGGCATTGTTTCAGGACCAAGCTCTGTATCTGCCATATTTTTCTGTGGGATGGTTGAGCCCATTTTTACACATATCTCTACCTCTTGAGATTAGGTTCTTCTGTATCTTTCCAACTGAAAAAGCATTGGGTCTTCTAGGCCCCCTCTGGTGTCTCAGGACAGAATATCAGGGAGCTCAGAGTCCCTGAGCATACACTATCTGTGCCTGTATACTGTGTTACTCCTACTGGTCAGCACATTACTAAGCACTTCTGTTCCTGCTGAGGCTTCCAGGGAATTCTTTGGACTTTCTAATCATCTTGGGGCTTTACTCAAGTGAACCCTGTGCTCTTGGTGCTTAAGGATACAGAGCCTTGCAGGCTATAGGTGTCTTATCTCCAGTCATGTTGACACTCATTTTACTGGATAACCCTTCCCTTCCTTTTACCCATGGGCTTCTGACTGACTGTGCAGTTCTGGGTAGAAGTTTCTTACTAAGCAGTTTCTGATTGAATTTATCAATCATTATTCAACCGAATGTGAGTTCAGGGTTTTACTAGAGTAAGTATGTGGGAGCTGAGCAATCTGCTTCCCATTAAAATAGTCATCTTGTTTAGAAGTGAAGGAAAAGATTTAAGATGAAATGAGTTTGTTAATTACAGAAGTCTCTACAATAGTGTATTGGTCTTAATGATGGTTTGGAAATTTGTACTTTCTTCCTTTGATGGGTTTTTGTTATTTCTTACTCAGATTGTCACAGCCTCTTTAAACATATTTAATTCTTTATTATGAACTTAACAAGTATCAACAAATGAACATTTCAATATATGAATAACATAAAAAACTATACATGAAACTGCAAACTTCTATCATGCTTCTGAGTTTAACTCCTCATTTCTAGCCTTTCCCCTTCTAAACACACACACAGCTGCCAAATTGATATCATATTATCAGTACTCTGCCCAACTCAAAAATTATCAGTGGCTTCCTTTTGCCTTTGAATGAGATATAAACTCTTCAGTCTTTCAAAATCTCTCTAAAATGAAAATTTACCTTTACAATATCATTTCACTGTTACTTCCCTTCATGGGTTCTCCTTTTCCATGAGAAACTGACCTACTAGCTAAATTCAGTATTACTCTTCATCTCCTATCTTTTTGAAAATTGAGAGGGTGATATATAATAGACAATATGCAGTGAGAACAGCATTGGATTTAAAGACAAAATACCAGGGCTCAAACCTCAACTTCCATACTTAACTTACTATTTGGCAGCTAGATAGAATAGTGGTTAGGGTGTGAGATCTGAAATCAGAAAGACCTGAATTTGAATCCTGTCCTAAACATTTAATAGCTGTGTGACCATGGGCAAATCATTTAACCCTGATTGTCTCATTTTCCACATCTATAAAATGAGCTGGAGATGGGAATGGCAAATCACTTCAGTATCTGCCAAGAAAACCCCAAATGAGGTCATGAAGAGTTAGAGACTGAAATACAACAAAAACTATGATGATGATGATGATGATGATGATGATGATGATGATGATGTGACTTTGAGAAAATCATTTATATTTTCTCAATTTCAGATGCCTTATCTATGCAATGATGTTGTTGGATGAGATAAACTATTAGATCCCTTCTGACTCTATATGAGTTACTCAAGAGAAAAACAAGCAGAAGACCTGGGCCATATTTTATTTTTTTTCTCAGGTTTTTTTTTTTTTTTGCTTGCAGATTTTTCTTGTACAGCAAAATCACTATATAAATATGTATACATATATTGGATTTGTCAAGTATTTAACATAATTAACATGTATTAGACTTTCTGCCATCTAGGGGAGGGGGTGGGGGGAAGAAGGGAAAAATTTGTAACAGAAAGCTTTGCAAGGGTCAATGATGAAAAATTACCCATGCATATGTTTTGCAAATAAAAATCTTTAATTAAAAAAGAAGAAGAAGAAGAAGACCTGGGCTATTACCAACTGCAAAACCTTGTGCCTCGGTTATTTCATCTGTCAAATGGCACTAATAATCTTTGTCTCACAAAGAATTATTGTGAGGGTCTTATTTGATTTGTAAAATGTAAAGAGCCACGAAAATTGAGAGGTTATCATTAATGATGTAAAATTATTAATACTGGATTTATTCCTAATTATAAATTAAGTAACGTGCTTGACTTGGACAAAAATCAGGGTGTCTTGGCATTTATCTAAATGCAGAGTCCCACTAACAGAGTTCCATTCCTCTCAGGTCCTATTTTCTTTATAATCCATGGTTTTATCCTTCAAGCAGGGTAGGGCAGGGCAGGGCAGGGCTGGAAGAGAGAGCTCAAGGCTTTGAGTAAGGAAGAGAAAAGACTCCAATAGGCAATAAAGCAAATAAAGACCTACAAGCAGGAAGTGGAATGCTAAATAATCTAACTATTGGTTGGCTCAGTCCCAGCCCAAAGATTCTCAGAGTAACTATACTAGTGTGAGGGAGTAACTATATTAGTGAGTGGAGAGGGAGCTTTTAGTAGAATCCGCAGAAACCCACATACACAACTTTTTATTAAAAGGGCCTGGCTTGATCCAAACTTAATCTAGCATCCTGGGCTCTCACCATCTTGTTCAACATCCTGGGTATCATATGGTCACTTGGCAAATGCCAGCAGTGTCAGCCATCCAAACACATATTTATGCAGTACTAGTGCTGTTGTCTCCCTAGCAAAGCCCCACTTAAGTAGCCTGACTCTTGAACTAGATTAGGGATTTAACTTTATCACCAGCTTAAAAAAAAAAAAAAAATTTAAACTGCTCCCTGAGGGCAAAGTTTTGCCTGCTTAGCATTCTCCTTTGCCTGAGATGCTCCAATGACCTCAGCTATCCCAGGGCCTAGGTTACCTATTCCAAAGTTCAAATTTCTTATATTGACATTTGGAGGCCTCCACAATCACGCCTCAGTCTATTTTTCTAGGTTTCTTGTGCCAGTAGAGCATGGGAACTAGTTCATACAAATTCCAAAGAGCCAACTGTTAAATTTTCAGTGTAAACATTTACACAATGGACATCAGAAAACACTACAAATCAAGGCTTAATTTATTGTTTTGTTGATTGTCTATAATTAAGAAAGTGTTGAAGAAAATGTTTAAAATACAATGAAATTTTTA
The DNA here is from genome assembly GCA_023553655.1 of Myrmecobius fasciatus. Taxonomy (NCBI): domain Eukaryota; kingdom Metazoa; phylum Chordata; class Mammalia; order Dasyuromorphia; family Myrmecobiidae; genus Myrmecobius; species Myrmecobius fasciatus. Next base: position 616,577 of record JAJPUD010000103.1, on the reverse strand, counting down.
AAAAATTGCCTCTCTGAAACATGTACATATTGTTTTTCATTTTATCCTGTGGAGTCAAACAGAATATGTGCAATCATTCTTTAACATAATAACCTTTCCAATCTTTAAAGGAAAGAATGGAGCATGTTCTTTCAGTCTTTTCTCTAAGTTCAAATCTTCCTCAGTTCCTTCAACTACTTACCTTCATAAAACATAGTTTCCAGATCACATTCTGGTTTTCCTTCTTTGGAAGCATTCCAGCTTGCTCTTCTCAAAATGTCATACTTAGAACTGAACCCAGAACTCCAGAGGTAAACTAACCAAGGTATAGTATATGAGTGTATGGGATGTTTATCCCAAGCAAGTGAAGACCTCCCCCTGGTGGAATGGGTGGATGAGAACAATTTGTTCCAATGACCAAGAAGGTGGCTGAAAGCAGGAATGCTTAGAACTTGGTTAGACATCAAAATCACCAAGGTGAGAGACACTACCTCTGAGGTCATCCCCAGTCATCTTGACTTTTGTCTTGCTCCTAAACTTTGATGACTCAGGAAAAGTGTGAAGCTGATGACTTTGTGCAACTTTGCCTTGCCTAAAATCCTTATTCACACATGAGTTATGATATCACCCTGTGAAATCATTGGTCCTTTTTAAAAATAATGGTCAAACAACAACAACATCTAGACAAAAGAGAAATGGGACCATAATCCCCTTTTCTGAATCTTCTGCTTCTGTTATATAGGCTATGATGATATTACTTTTTGGATTCATGTTACACATTATTGATTCTTGCAACCCATAATCCAGTTAAACTGCTAGTCCTTTTTCAAAGAAAGTTTTAAAGAAACCAGGGAAACTTGCATAAACTGATGCAGAGTGAACTGAGCAAAATCAGGAAAACATATATATGTTAAACAATATTGTAAAAATGAACAGCTGGGAAAGACATCATTATCATTAACATCATAACTTTTATGTAGCACCTATTTCATGCCAGGCACTGTGCTAAATTTTTATCTTATTAGATTGCTATAACAATCCTAGGAGGTAAGTACTATTATTATCCCTCCTTTTATAGTTAAGGAAACTGAGGCAGAAGTTAAGTAACTTGCCCAAGATCAGACAATTGAAACTGATTTTGAACTAGATTCTGAATAACAGACCCAGCAGTCTATCTACTACTAGTGCACTGACCTATCATTCTTCCAGAGGATTGTTGATAGAGAATGCTATTAGAGAGTTGATAACTAAACATGCAGAATGAAACTCCCACAATTTTTGGACATGGAAATTTGTCTTTCTTATTATGCATATTTGTTACAATGGCTCTGTGGATTTTTTCCTTCATTTTCTTCATCCTGTCAAGTAAGATGGAGAGAAAATAAATGTAATTAATTGAAATAAATTAATTTTTTAAAATTGCAAAGCAAAAAACCAAACAAGATCCAAACTCTTAGATCTTCACACAAACTTCTCTTAGCTATATCTTTTCCATCTTGTACTAGTGAAGTTGATTTGTTTGAACCAAAAGCAGGGATTTACATTTATCCTCTTAAAATGTCTCCATTATTCTAGCCAGCTGATAGCTGATAGGATTGTGACCACAAACTGCTTTGTAATGTAGTTATCTGGATATTCCTATAAATCCAATCTCCTTTTTTGACCATTGGGTTTCCTGAGATAAGGAAGATGTGATTCTTCCATGATTTTGTCCTGGCAGGGGCCAGCACCTGGCACTGAGCTGAGAAGTTTCTCTGGAATGTTTATCACATGAATGATTAGTTAAAATAAAAATGCTGAAAGAAAAAATTGCACCAAAAAGCTGGATGCTAAAGAAGGGAAAAGGATACTTTTCCTTTGTCCACAAACTGTTAGAAATGCTTAAAATAGGAGATGGGGAAAGATACTAGAATGATTTGCCATTCTTTTTCCATCACATTTTACAAATGAGGAAACTGAGGAAAACAGGGTTAAGTGACTTGCCCAGGGTCACACAGTTAGGGTCTGAGATCAGATTTTATTTATTTATTTTTGTTTCTTTTCTTTTTTATTTTTAAAGCTTTTTATTTGCAAAACATATGTATGGGTAATTTTTCAACATTGACCCTTGCAAAGCTTTCTGTTACAAATTTTCCCCCCTAATCCCCACCCCTCCCCTAGATGGCAGGAAGTCTACTACATATTAATTATGTTAAAATACTTGACAAATGGAATATGTGTATACATATTTTTACAGTTATCTTGCTGTGCAAGAAAAGTCAGATTTACAAGAAAAAAAAATCTGAGAAGGGAAACATAATGCAAGCCAACATCAATAGAGAGCATGAAAATGTTATATTGTGGTCCACATTCAGATCCCTCTCTCTGGGTGTATATGGCTTTCTTCACTGAACAATAGGAACTGGTTTGAAACATTTCATTGTTGCAGAGAGCCATGTCCATCAGAATTGATCATCATATAGTATTGTTGTTGCTGTGTATAATGATCTCCTGGTTCTGCTCATTTCACTGAGCATCAGTCCATGCAAGTCTTTCCAGGCCTCTCTGAAATCGTCCTGCTGGTCGTTTCTTACAGAACAATAATATTCTATAACATTCATATACCATAGTTTATTCAGCCATTCTCTAATTGATGGGCATCCATTCAGTTTCCAGTTTCTAGACACTACAAAAAGGGCTGCCACAAACATTCTTGCACATGTGGGTCCCTTTCCTTCCTTTATGATCTCTTTGGGATATAGATAGGCCCAGTAGAAACACTGCTGGGTCAAAAGGTATGCACAGTTTGATAACTTTTTGAGCATAGTTCCAGATTTCTCTCCAGAATGGCTGGATCCGTTCACAGTTCCACCAACAATGTACCAGTGTCCCAATATTCCCACATGCCCTCCAACATTTGACATTATCTTTTCCTGTCATCTTGGCCTATCTGACAGGTGTATAGTGGTATAAGGTCAGATTTTAAACTCAGGAAAATGAATTTTCCTGACTCCAGGCTCAGCATTCTACCTCACTCCTCTGACATGGATTAGTAGAGTCAAATACTGAACTTCCAGAGGCCAGCTAGAAATGGAAGCATGGACTAATTATCAGAGAAAAGTTACTTAAGTTTGCATGTTGGATGAGCCACCACCTCATTTAAGTGGCCAATCTGATAGAGCCAGCCCAGTCAGTGCAAGAGTTACAAACCTAGACAAGACAGAGCTTAAGATGATTTCAGAAAAGCCTAGAAAAACTTACATGAACTGATGCTGAGTGAAGAGAGCAAAACCAGGAGAACATTGTACATAGTAACAAAACTCAACAATGCAGTGATTCAAAGCAATTCCAATAGACTTGTGATGGAAAGTGCCATCTGCATCTAGAAAGAACTATGGAGACTGAATGTGTATTGAAGCATAGTATTTTCACTTTTTTGTTTGTTTCTTTCTTTCTCATGTTTTTTTCCTTCTTTTGGTCTGATTTTTCTTGCATAACTTGACAAATATGGAAATACATTTAAAAGGATTGCACATAATTAATCTTATCAGATTGCTTGCTGGGGGGGATATCGTAAAGGAGAGAAAAACAATTTTGGAACACAAATTTTCACAAAAATATATGTTGAAAATTATTTTTATATGTATTTGGAAAAATAAAATGCTATTTTTGTTGTTGAGGCAATTGGGGTTAAGTGATTTGCCCAGGGTCATATAGCCAGGAAGTGTTAAATGTCTGAGGTCATATTTGAACTCAGGTTCTCTTGACTTCAGGGCTGGTGCTCTACCCACTATACCAACTAGTTGTCCCTAAAATAGTATTAAAAGAGAGAGAGAGAGAGAGAGAGAGAGAGAGAGAGAGAGAGTGCTTAAGGGATAGTCCCAGGTCTTTCTCCTCCCATCTATAACAGGTATTCAGTCACAGAGGAACAAAGCAAGAACACAATCACTGGCTAACTGAGTTATCAAGAACAAAATGAGATCAGAAGAAAGTCTGGCTGACATTCCTCTCCTCTTCCTACACTCTACCTTGGCAAATGCATCAATTGTCATCTCTATGCAAATGACTCCCAATCTATTGTTCCAGCCCTAGCCTCTTTCCCCAATTCTTTTTTTTGGCTGAGGCAATTGGGATTAAGTGACTTGCCCAGGGTAACACAGCTAAGAAGTGTTAAGTGTCTGAGGTCAGATTTGAACTCAGGTCCTCCTGACTTCAAGGCTATTGCTCTATTGACTATACCACCTAGCTGCCCCTCTTTCCCCAGTTCTTGCCCTGCATGTTCAACTGCCTTCAGGATATCTTAATGTGGATGTCCCCTCAACACTGCAAACTCAATATATCCCAAATTGAGTTTATTATTTCCCACCAAATCTGCTTGTGCTAGTAAGCACTATTTCTGTCTGTGATACCACACTATTCACCTTGTCTGCCATGTTCTTGAGGTTACCTTTGACTCTTCCATCTCTTTTATATCTAACCAGTTACCAAGTCCAACAGATTCAACTATTTCAAGATTTCTCCTATATGTCTTTTTCTCTTTATTCCTGTACTCCCAGCCTAGTTCAGGTCCTCATTACCATTCTCTTGAAATATTGCAATAGCTTCCTAACAGATCTTCCTATTTTCATGTCCTTTCTACCTCTAGTCCTCCAAGCTATTCTCCACATTACTACAAAGTTAACTTTCAAATCGGATCATGCCATTCCTTTAAAAAGAACCTTTACATTAGCTTTCTGTCATCTAAAGTTCAAATTATTGTCCATTACTTGATGCACTCTTGTCTACTACCTCTCCAGACTTATCCCACACTATTTCTCTTTGTATGCTCATAATCCAGCAAAATGTACTATTCACTGTTCCTCAGTACATTTCCTGTTTTTCCTGCCTTGAATGAATTAGTGAAAAGATATCATTGCTAAATTTTTTTTTCATTTCTTAATTTCTTTTACATCCTCTCTTTTTTAAAAAATGTTTTTATGAGTGTATTTTTTCCACTATCATAGTTTTCCCTAGCATTCCTTTCCCAGAGAGCCATTCCATATAACAAATAACATATTTTTAAAGACAAGAAAGAAAAAAAGAAGTGGAAAGAATCAGCACAACAGATTATTACATTGAAAAGATCCAAAACCAAAGGTAATTTGCAATACCTATGGACCTCATACTTCCTTGAAGGAGTTGGTTGGGAGTGTTCTCTTTTCTTTTAAGCCATGCTTGGTACTTTATAATTTTGTAACATTCACTTTTGATTTGTGTGTATGTGGCTACTTTTTCTGCTTACAATCTTGCAGTTATTGTGTGCATTGTTTTCTTGGTTCTGTTTATTTCACTCAGTATCACATCACATGAATTTCTTTTAGCAGAGTAATATTCAGATTCCATACCATAATTTTTTTTTAGCCATTCCCTAACTGATGGGCATCAATTTTGTTTCCAGTTCATTACCATCACAAAAAAGTGCTGCTATAACTATTTTGGTATATATATGAATACTTTTTTATATTGTCTTCCTTGGGAGATAAGCCCAATAATATCTGTGGATCAAAGGATATGGATATTTTAGACATTTTGTTTGCATAATTTCAAATTACCTTCCAAAATGGTACCAATTCACAGTCTCACTATCAATGTATCAGTATGCTTATTTTCCCACATTCCCTCCGACACTCACTATTTCTATTTTTTGATTAACTTAGTCAATTTGAAGGGTATGAGGTAAAAACTCTGGGTTGTTTTGATTTTCTGTCCATCCTTATTATTAGTGATTTGGAAGGAACATTAGTTCACTTTGCAAGTTTTTTTCTCAGAATTGTTTGTTTATATTTTTCAACCATTTATCTACTGGGGAATGCCTACCTACCCCTTCTCACTATACAAACAATCCCATCTTAGTTCAGGCCCTCATCCCTTCTTACATGGATTATTCCAACAGCCTACTAGTTGATCTCTCTAACTTAAATCTCTCCTCCACATGACTACCCAAGTGATTTATTCTTAAGCACAGTTTTGCTAGTGTCACCCCCACACACACCTCAATGAACCCCATCAAGTCCTATTTCCTAGAGGATCAAATATTAACTTCTCTGTTTGGCATTTAAACCCTTCACAACCTGCTGCACCTACCTTTCTACTCATGCATTTCTCTTCCCAAACTGGTCTTCCTGATATTCCTCATCATCTCTTAACTATCTTTTTCTGTCTCTGTATCTTTGTTCTGACTGCTTCTAATTCCTGAAATGCCTTTTATCTTCGCCTTTGCCTCTTAGAATTCTTGCTTCCTTTAACCTCAGCTCAAGCAACAATTTCCATATGAAGTCTTTCTGATCTTTCTACCTCTAGTTACTTGTGCCCCTTCCCTCCCAAAAGAACATAAGTTCTTTGCAGGCAGGGACTTCTTTTTTTTTTGTTTTGTTTGTTTGTTTGTTTGTTTGTTTTTTGTATCCCACCTAACTTGATGATATCTTTTATTTTTTCTATTTTTATTTTTTATTAAAGCTTTTTATTTATAAAACATATGCATGGGTAATTTTTCAAACCCTTGCAAAACCTTCTGCTCCAAATTTTCCCCTTCTTCCCCTCACCCTCCTCCCCTAGATGGCAGGTAGTCCAATACATGTTAAATATGTTAAAATATATGTTAAATTCAATATATGTATACATATTTATACAGTTATCTTGCTGCAGAAGAAAAATCAGATCAAGAAGGAAAAAAAAACCTGAGAAAGAAAACAAAATACAAGCAAACAACAACAGAAAGAGTGAAAATGCTATGTTGTAGTCCACACTTAATTCCCACAGGCCTCTCTCTCTGGGTGTAGATGGCTCTCTTCATCACTGAACAATTGGAACTAGTTTGAATAATCTCATTGTCGAAGAGGCCCATGTCCACATGATGGTATTTTTTTAAAAAGATTTTAATAAATATTGTTTTGATTGATAGTTCTGAGTTAGCAGAGCCTAGCACAAGCTGTCTAGGGTCAAAGTTGGCTTTTGGGTTCCTGTCTGATATAGAACATTTTGTGCCTCCCATGATACACCTCAATCTACCAACAGAGAGAATATAATGGCAAAGGGGAAGGAAATACTAGATGTACTTATCCTCTGAGCACTGAAGTGAGATAATAACATTTGTATAGTATTTTAGGGCAGCCATGTAGTTCAATGGATAGAATGCCAGGACTGGAGTAAGAAAGATTCATCTTCCTGAGTTCAAATCTGGCCTCAGACACTAGTTGTGTGACCTGGTCAGGTCACTGAAACTTGTTTGCCTCAGTTTCCTCATCTGTAAAATGAACTAGGAAAGGAAATGGCAAACCATTTTGCCAGTGTTGCTGTTGTTGTTTGCCAAGAAAACCTCAAATGGGGTGACAAAGAATTGGACATGGCTGAAATTACTGAACAACAACATAGCATTTTAAGGGTTGGAAAGCAATATCCTCATAACAGTTCTTTAGGCAGGACAAGTCCTGGCAGGACAAGTCTATTTTATGGATGAGAAAACTTAGTCTCTGAGAAATTAAATAGTTTGTTCAGGGCTACACAAGTAACAAACACTGGATGTGGATCTCTTGATTAGTCCACAGCTCTTTCTTCTATCAGCAGATGCTAAATAAGATCCCACAGTCTGTACCCAGAAACACTTGCTGATGGATCCTTTTGGTGTGGTAATTATGTTCTCCAACAGTACACAGCCTCAGCCAAGAAACAAACTGTATGATGACTTCACCTTAGATCCTGCTCAGTGTGAATCAGGGACAAAAGTGTGTCCAGTGCCCCAACTGGCTCATCTGACTCAGAGGATATGCAGGTTATATTGTGTGGAGATGTCACTGGCTGGCTTAGCAGCACTATGTCCGGCATCAGCCCAAATGACTTTTATGGGATTTGCTAAGCAGGCCAAGCACTTGGGGTATGTGGGGGTGTTTATGGCCTGTCTATCTGACTTATACTCACAGCAGCTGGGATGGTGGCAGGAAGCACATCAATTGTAGCCTCCAGAGATGTTGAAATGATGCTATAGCTCAGGGAGAGTAGTAGAGGAAGCCAGCAATTTCATACGAAGCAGGAGCTGACTGAACTTGATCTCAGGCTGATGATGCTCCCCCCTTCCCCAAGACTGTTCTCTTCATTGGTACTTTTCTTTCTAAAGGAGTATTTAAATTTATTATTATTTTTTTAATTTAAAGAGATATTACCTAAGAAGATAGAGCAGCTAGGTAATGCAATGGGGCAAGAGCTGAGCTTGGAGACAGGAAGACCTGAGTTCAAATCCATTTCAGATACTTACTAGTAGAGTGATTTTTGGCAAATCACTTAGTCTTTTCCTCAGCTGCAAAAAGGGGCATAATAACAGCACTACCTTCCCAGAATTGTTCTGAGGATCAAATGAGATAATAATTGTGAAAGTCCTAGTTGTAGTATGACTGTTTTTTGTCCTTCATTTTCAAGGAAGACCAATGACCTCGCAGGATGAAATATTGACTTGGATTTAAGTGAGTTGCAGAGTTGCCCAAAGTATCAGCTTTACTCTCCTGGAGTCATGAAAGTTTAGCCATAATTGGCCATGGTAAGGAATGCAATAAAAGGTCTTAGCACCTTCATTGTCTGACCAAGTTCTAAGTGATTCCATGGCATCTGTTTCAGCTATTTTCATCACCATTGGAACAAACTGTCTTCATCTGTCCATTCCATCAGAGTAAGTCTTTACATGCTTCGGGGAGACACCTCCCTAACTTACCACAGAGTCTGAGACCTGTTGGTTACCCTAAATTTAATTTAGCTCATCTCCCTAAATGGCTTAACAGATTGTGGTCACTGTGCAAGTTACAGCTTCTTAAGAATTACAGGGGAGAGTTAGGTGACAGATGAACACCAAAGGTGGATGAATAGCCCTGAAGAGTTCAGCAAACCCTCATACTAGAGGTACAAGTCCTTTTGAGGATCCCATAGACCCCTTAGCACATAGGAGCAGCTAGTATAAATACTTATTCCTTTCCCTTAACAAAAACAGAAATTTCCCCCAAGTCCCTGAGGACATATCGTCCCTAAACTACCTTGGGAGAATAGGCTTAAATTTAAAACATTTTCTCCATAGCTATAACCTCCCAAGTTCCCTTCTGACTATGGCTTAGCTGATGAATGAATCCCTGTCACTGCCTCTTGACTGTCTTTAATCTATTTCTATATTGAGTCAATTGTTTAGGCCTCCTCTCCTCACCAAGCTTGACTATATGCAAAATCTGTCGATAATTCTACTCTTGGACCGCTACAAGTTCACTCTCCTAACCTTCAAAACTCACAAAGCCACAACTTAGTCCAACACGCCTTCACTTAGAGTAGGAAAGAATACAAAGGGGCAAGGAAAAAAAAGATGTATGGACATTGATGGGAGCAATTAAGACCCAAGTATCATTTAAAAGCTTACATTATGTCTTCTTTCAATTATGCAGTCAAGGTAAACCTGATCCCAAAGGAGCATTCTTTTTTTTCCTATTCAAATTGCCACAAAACTTAGCTAAGTCTTGGATTTATTATACCCAGACAAAAGCAGTGAGAAGCTTGGGTTGTCTGCTGAAGTATGGCACAAGAAATAATCTGAGCTGAAGTGCTTTTGAATGGCATGCATACATAGTCCATAGAGTGAGTGCCTCTCCCTTTTACATTTTCTCCTATTGAAAAACTAAATAATCAAATCAAATCATAACAGATATGCATAGTTAAATAAAGCAAATTTCTCCATCAGACATATCCAAAAAAAGTCTCATTTTGTATCAGCTGATTTCTTCCCATCCATAAATATTCTGCCTAGATTCATTTATCAACTTTCAAACCCTCTTGATTTCCCAATCATTGTGATTCAAAATTCCTAACTGCCTAGGAATAAATCTTTTCCCCTAACATCTGATACTTGATCTGTCATCCTCAACTTAATGTTTCCACCCCCAATACTACACTCTAACTTTGTCCATCAGTTTCCACTTTGTCCTAAAAATCCCAATCTATTATCAATAAAGTTCTCTTTGTTTTGGACACCTTCCTCTCCTACTCTTCCCGTCTTCTAACGCTGAGACCTGGCTCTCCCTGAATGTTACTAAATCCTGACCATCTGTTCCATTACTACTCATACTCTCTCTCATGTTCCTTGACTCGTTAGTCCCAGAGTGGGAGTCAGAATACTTCTTATTCTTTATCAATCCTTCCCTTTATTAACCTTACCTAGTAATTTTTTTCTCCTCTGGGGGTTATTTTATCCATGATCCAGATCTTGCTGTTATCTACCAACCTCTAAAATATTCTCCCTCTTCCTCCAATAAGTTCAGTCTCTGCCTTACAATCTTCCGCTCCACCCTGACTCTGGCTTTCAAACTACAGGACTTCAACTAATATATTGATGTTCACTGAAATACCCTAATTTCCCAGTTCCTCAATTCTCATGATTTACTGCTCTGCTCCACATGAGGATGGTAATGCTCCTCATCTTGCCATCACTTAACAGTGTTACATATTCGGGTCCAAACATTCTAAATGATCATTAATCTCTATCATTTTTTCTCTTCTGTGCATCATTCCTTATTCCTATTCTTCATCCTCCTTCAGAACACCAATCTTCTCCCACCCTCCAAGAATTTTCCCAGACCATTACATCTGTTCCGGCTATATTTGCTTTTCCTTCCCAATCTTGATCCTTTTGAGAACCAGTCCAACTCTACACTGTCCTCTACTCTCAAATTTTGTTGTTCTATGTATGTCCTACCACTATTCATATTTTATTAATCTTCAATTTTGGATTATTCCCACCATTCTTCTTTTCTACTTCTATTTAATCTGCTGTTGAACAAACCTGGAAGAAGTTATAGACCAGTTACAGGAAAACTGAGTCCACTACAGTTTTATGTAGTCAATCAAATGGATCTTCTTCATAGAAAGGAAATTCTTTTACTCCTCCCTAATTAAATCTTAATCTTATATGCCTTTGCAGTTGTTCAGACCTTCCCCTCTATCTTCAAATCTACCAAAATTCTCCCACACCCTGCACCGCCTTCTCAGAACTTCATCTCATGTCTTATAGAAAAAAAATTAAAGACATTTGTCATAAACTCCTTCTAATGTCAACTCCCTGGCTTCCCTCCTTCCCATTCCCTTGCTACTTTATTTCAGGATCTGATGAAGAAGTGGACTCTATTCTTATTAAAGCAAACCCCTCTATGTCTCCTTGATCTCATTTCCTCCTATTTTCTTTAGTGGATTGCCCTCACTAAACCTTCATTCTTTGTCATCTTCATCTCTTCCCATATTTGTTTCTTTTCTGCTCTTGCAAACATGCCTATCTCCCCCATCCTTAAAAGACAAGAAACAAAAACTCTAGTTCCTAATATCCCTATTAGCTGTAATCCTGTCTCTTCCCTCTTTTATCCACATTGGTGGAGAAAAAAATGCCTCTATTTCCTCTTTTCTCAGTCTCTTCTTAGTTCTCTGCAACTAGTCTTCTAATGTCATGACTCAACTGGCATTGTTTTGTCCAAACATGCATAAGATCTTGTTTTTATTTATTTATTTATTTATTTTAAAGATCTATTTTCTCTTCCAACTCTCCCCTTCCCCACTGGGGAAAAAAAAAAAAAGATACCTTATGACAAATATGCATAGACAAGTAAAACAAATTTCTACATTGACCATGTCCAAATACACAGACACAAACATATATCTGCATATATATATATGTTGTCCAAATATATCTTAATATATAATAATATTTCTTAATTCTGCACCCTCAGTCCCTTTAGCTCTCTATAGGGAGGTAGGTAGCTTACTTCATCATATGTCTTCTGGAATCAAAGTTATTCCTTTTGTTGAACTAATGACCTCTCAATTGTTCACTCTAATAGTCTCTTTTCTTTTGAATCCTCATTCTTTTTGACCTCTCTGCAGCATTTGTACTTTTAACTCCAGTCTCTTCTTCTGGATCATTTTCCTTTTCCTAACTTTGGATGCATTGCCCCCCTCTTTCCCGCCAAGGCTTTTTCTTAAGTCCTCTTTTCTTTTCTCTCTCTATTCTCTCACTTTGTGACCTCATTAGCTCCTATGGGTTCATGCAAATGATTCCCAGATTTTTCTATTCAGATGAAATTTCTGGCCCAAGCTCTAGTCCTGCATCATGAACTGCTTATTGTTGTTAGCTCTATGCTCAGTTGTTCCAGTCATGTCTGACTCTTCATGACCCCATTTGGGGTTTTCTAGTCAAAGATACTAGAATAGTTTGCCATTTCCTTTCCCAACTCATTTTACAGATGAAGAATCTGAAGCAAACAGGATTAAGTGACTTGCCCAGAATTACCTAACTAGGAACTATCTGAGGCCAGATTTGTACATAGAAAGATGAATATTCCTGAGTTCAGGCCTGATACTCTAACTATTGTGCCAATTAACTGCCCTAGCACCATCAATGTCCAAATGCTACACTCCATCTCTTATCTCCATGCTTTTGTACTAGATGTCTCCTACACCTGGAAAGCTCTCTTTCTTCACCACCACCTTTTGGAATCCTAATTTCCTTCAAGACTTAGATTAAGAACCTCCACAAAGAAAGACTTTTCTGATTTTCCCCAACTATTAGAGCCTTCCTCGCTAACATTCCCTTGTATTTGTATATATCTTATATTTACCTGTATGTGATCAGATATTCCTCATTAGAAGATATATTACTTAGAAGTAAAAGTTATTTTGTTTTTCTCCTTATATGCCCAATGGCTTACTATGGCTAATAAAGTTTTGATATGGATATGAGAGTTTTACTTGAGTCAATTATATTTGAGACAGACTGAATTTGTGAGAACTGAGAGCAGAATTTACAGTAACTAGAGAAAAAAAGGATAATAATGAGAAAATGAATCACCATGAATTTAAGAAGATTAAGCCTAAATTATTTAAACTAGTAAATAACAGTCAAAAATAGGAAATGGACAACAGAAGTGACACTGACATTGATTATGATAATTTCATTCAGGAGTTTAACTCATGTGAATTAATGACTACAACAAAAAGGCCAAAAGAACAAAAAAAGAGCAAAAATTTGACCTATTTATCAAGTAGAGAAAGAAGGTTCCCAAAGGCAGCACTGAGTGAGAAAATACAATCATTTGTAAAATCCATTGAAGAAGAATGATGGATAATTGTGAGCTGTATGTTTTTTTCCCTAAAACAGAGAGAAACAATAAAGGGTAAAACTAATCTAAAGAAAATTTGGCAAAATATTTAATAAAATAAAATCATTCCAAAGGCATTAATAGATGAAAATAGAAAGACTACAAACAGTAGAAAAATGCAAAAGATTTGCAAAAATTTTTCTTCTCCATCAAGGATAATGGTACCACCACACTTAGACTTTAGTATCACAATCCCAGAAGTGCTACAGAGGAAGTAGTAATGTACCTAAAGAGAACTAAGATGGAAAAAAACATCAGGATAGAATCAAATATATAGAGAGGAAATCCATATTGGAGGCATTATAATTGTGAGGGCCTTGAAGGACAGATTTATAAAGCCTCTAAAGCAGAGAAGATACCAAAGGCATAGAAAAAAAAAAGTATTAGATTTTATTGATTTCAAAAGAAGGTTTCTCCCATGAAATTATCAGTTATGAACTCATATCCCTATTTTCCCATATATAAAAGCTTTATGAGGGTATTCTTGGTGAAGATATTAGTGTAGAACAAGTAAACTTTCACAAGCAATATTCAAAAATGCACCTACTTGTGTGTATTTTTTAAATGCTATTTTTTCAAATGAAGTTCTACCTTTTTTCTCTCCTACTTCTCTTCTCCTCAAATGGGAAATCAAGAAAAACAACAACCATACTGCCCCAAGAAGGAAATGTCATACTACTCTGGTATCTTTGAGAACAAAGTCCCAAATAGAGTCACAAAGAGTTAGACACAACTCATTTGGCAGATGAGGAAACTGAGATAAACAGAGTTAAGTAACTTACCCAGGGTCACACAGCTAGTGTCTGAAGTCACATTAAAATTCAGGTCTTTTTAACTCCAAGCCTCATGATCCATTCATTGCCACCTAGCTGTTCTACAAGGCCTTCTACCTATCAGATATTTAACAACTGCTTGTTAAATTGAATTAAGCAACTATTAGTCAAGGACTATGCTGGTGAATGTTTAACAACCCACCCTCTTGGAGAAATGCTTTTAAGTTTAATTCATCTGATTAACATTTTCTCTAACACTTTGTTAAGTCAAGATAATCAATAGCACACTAAATCAAGCTCTGATTTATATACCTTTTTTGCAACTTTCCTGAGGTGTAAATGCTCATACTGAAAATTTAACCATCAGCTTGGGAGCCAGTAAAAGATGGCTCCAACACACTGCTGCTGCTGGGTTAAAGTGGCTTTTTCATAGAAGAATAGAATGTCAGACAAGGAAGGATGTTAGAGATCATTTAATTCCCCTTTCTCATTTAACAGAGAAAGAAACTAAACAGAGAGATGAGGGATCACAGAAATTTGATGTGAACTCAGCTCTCAACAATCTATGTTCAGTGAGTTTCTCCATATAGCCTATTTCATTATCACAGGATATGCACTAATGGCTTTTCTCCCCTGGTATTTTAAAGATGGGTAGCTAAATGGAGTCAGGAAGATTCATCTTCCAGAATTCAAATCTGGCCTCAGA
>JAJPUD010000103.1:589570-601928 GCA_023553655.1 Myrmecobius fasciatus | reverse complement strand
AAAACAATCACAGCAATAGCATGGTGGGTGTGAGCAAGCTACAACATATAGCTGGCAAGTACCTGAAGGATAGGAGATATCATTAAAGTGTTGTGAGAGAAAAAGAAGATGGTATGTGATGCAGCAAGAGTGAAAGTTGAAGTATCTCTACTAGGTCTACATCCCAAAGAGATCATAAGAAAGGGAAAAGGTCCCACATGTGCAAAAATGTTTGTGGCAGCCCTTTTTCTAGTGACAAGGAACTGGAAATTGAGTGGATGCCCATCAGTTGAGGAATGGCTGAATAAGTTATGGTAATATGAATATTATGGAATATTATTGTTCTATAAGAAATGACCAGCAAGATAATTTCAGAAAGATCTGGAGAGACTTACATGAACTGATGCTAAGTGAAGTGATTAGAACCAAGAGAACATTGCACACAGCAACAGCAAAATTGTGTGATGATTAATTCTGATGGATGTGGCTCTTTTCAATAATGAGGTGATTCAGGCCAATTTCAATAGACTTGTGATGGAGAGAGCCATCTGCATCCAGAGAGAGGACCAGGGGGACTGAATGTGGCACTATATTTTTACCTTTTGTTATTATTATTGTTTGCTTACTTGGTTTTTTTTCTCATTTTTTTCCCTTTTTGATCTGATTTTTCTTGTACAGCATGATAAATGTGAAAAGCTATTTAGAAGAATTGCACAACTTATTTTGGATGACTTGCTCTCTAGGGCAAGGGAGAAGGAGGGATGGAACAAGGTTTTGCAAAGGCAAATGATGAAAACTATCTTGACATGTATTTTGAAAAATAAAAAGCTATTATTTAAAAAAAAGAGTGAGAGCTGACAGATGAAAGGCAAGAGTGATCTACTGATATCCTTATAGGGTATAGTAGGAGAGTAGTAAGGCAGGACATAGCAAAAGTTGCAGAAAACAAGGATAAGACTTGCACAGGATGGGCAGATGTGGGCAGTTCCAGTATTCTGGAGGAGGAATTCCCAAATACATGCTGTCACAGATCCCCTAGAATTATGAATATTCCCCAGCACCCAGGACATTGTAGGCACTTAATAAATGCATATGGATTGATTTCTGTTCAATTCAACAAGTATTTTTTAAGTGCTATACACATATCACATATATATATGTACACATATACATAGGTATACAATATGCATATACACACACATGTGTGGGGCATTTTCCCTAGGTACTGAGGACACAAAGACAAAACCAAAACAGTCCTTGGCCTCCAGGAACTTACATTCTATTGGGGAAGGCAATGCATATATGTATATAATGTATGCATTGGTATTTCCTAGAATGGGGGGTACACCACAGGTCTAATATTTGTTAACAGTAAAATAAGGTTCCAGAAGAAACAATGAGAGTTTAAGGTAGAATAGGATATGGGTAGAGGAGGAATACAACTAACATGGATAGGTAGATATAAGAAAGCAGGGAATAGTAACTCACAAAGGAATTTCTGCTTGAGTAGTCTATAATTTGTAATCTCCAGGATTCTGAGTTAAGTCATAGGGCAGTAAATTGTCACATTCTTCAGAGCAGCATTGATGACTGAGTTATGAATCTCTTTTCTGGGGGAAACAGGAGTGTTGGGTTCAAATAAAATGTTGTGTGAGATATTGCAGAACTTTGAATGCTATATAAATATTGGTTTTTATAATTATTCTAGGACTATAGTATAGAATTGTAAAAAGAACTTCGGATTTGGAGTCAGGAAACCAGGCATCTCTGAGATCCCAGTTAATCACAGTTTATCTGAACTACAGTTTCTTAATCTATAAAATGGGCTTTTAAAAAGCCACAAGACTTTTCTTAGAGTCAAGTAAGAAAAATGGTTTTACAAAATATTAGGCAAATATCAGCTGTTGTCATTTCATTTTTCTAAGGAGGAAGAAAGGGATTGCACCCTGTAATTAGCTGCAGCTAATAATAACACACTTCTGTAGTACTCAAAAGGCCATCTCCAGTAGTTCTGGTCTATATCTGGCCACTGGACTCAGATGGCTCTGGAGGAGAAAGTGAGGCTAGTAATTTTTTTAAAAAATAGTATTTTATTTTTCTAAATATATGCAAAAACAGTTTTCAGCATTCACCTTTGCAAAAACTTGTGTTGCAAATATTTCTTCCTTCCTTCCCTCCTCCCCCCCTCTCCAAGACAGAAAGCAATCCAATATAGGTTAAATGTGTGCAATTCTTCTATACATATTTCCATATTCATCATGCTGAGCAAAAAAAATCTGATCAAAAGGGGAAAAAACACAAGAAAGAAAACAAGCAAACAAATACAACAATAACAAAAGGTGAACATATTATGTTTTGATCCACATTCAGTGTCCATAGTTCTCTCATGGATGTAGATGGCACTCTTCATCTCAAGTCTATTGAAACTGAAGCTGGTGACTTTGCACAGCTCTTAAATTCACTTCACTTGCATGCCATGGCATCATTGCCTGATATCATGGACCTCTTTGAGAATGAAGGGCAAACAACAACAACAACAAGAATTCACAAACTTATAAAGTACTTTCCTCACATTAATTCTGTATGTTGTTAAACCTATTGTGCAGACATGGAAACTAAGGGTTTAGGGTTCGTAGATTTCTATGATAGATAGAGACTATCTAGTTTATCTTTCTCATTTTACATATGAAGCCCCCAAAAGTTACTTGTACAAGGTTACAAAATTACTAAATGGCAATCAATTTTTAAAAAAAAATTTCCTTTTTGTAATTGAACTAAATAGAAAATAAGAAAAATAGAATAGAGAAAAGAAAGAAAAGGGAAACAAAACGAAACAAAACACTGTCATGTGCCCAGCAGAATATCAGGAAGGATTCAAAATATATAACAATATATTTACATTTCAAGGAAGCATATATAATAATAGAAGAAATATTCATGAATGTCCATCTTTTCTTTGCTTCTTTGGAGGTTATTCTTTTGCTCTCTGCTGAGCACTTTTTATTTTATTCTTTTTCCCCTTTCATTCCCTCCCCCAAGCAGGCTACAATTAAGCACAGATATATTTATATACATATACACACATATATACATATATTCACATCTACCCATAGATGTACCCATATACATGTCTATATACACATATACATAGACCTATATACATACCCACATGTGCTCAGACACATATATGCATGTATATTTATGTATATGTAAACATGCATCTAAAATATAATATGGCTGACATATAATTAGATTTCTCTCTTGATTGAATCTTTAAGTTTGACTTTTTCTAAGATCAATGATTACTAGCCCTACTTTTTTTTCTAATAAATTCCACTCCAGATGCTTATTGTAGTATTTCTGTATATCTCTTATTTCATCTCCTTGATAACTCTTCTACTTTAATTCTGCTCCTTAACTTGCCTTACAATTTACTTAACCTCCCCCCACCCATGGATCCCTCCCTTATTTCCCCCCACCCTTCCTTCTCTCTTTATCCCATTCCCATTAATCTATATACCTTATCCCACTCCTATTAATCAGTATGTGCACTTTATTTTGTTACCTTTTCCCACCCTCTTTATCCCTCTCCCATTAATCTACACATGTCCCACTGCTATAAACCTATATATATA
Source organism: Myrmecobius fasciatus (assembly GCA_023553655.1). Taxonomy (NCBI): domain Eukaryota; kingdom Metazoa; phylum Chordata; class Mammalia; order Dasyuromorphia; family Myrmecobiidae; genus Myrmecobius; species Myrmecobius fasciatus. The sequence goes on along the minus strand of JAJPUD010000103.1, from coordinate 598,314 downwards.
TATCCTTCTATACCCCATCTTATCCTATTCCCTTCCCCCAAACCTCCTCTCTTATTTTTTTTTAATAGATTTTGGAGGGTGCTATACCCTTCATAGTATATATATGTAGTGTTTCCTATTTAACCCATTCCCAATGTGAGTAGGTTTACAGTACTAAGCCCTCCTCCCCTCTCTAATGCCTCTGAGTTTATTCTTCTGCACCTAATTTGTATAGCATAATTATTATTTTTGACTTTCCTAAATAGTTTGCTTTTTAGAGTCAACTCTGTCCCAATCTTTCTTTTGAGCTACCCAATTACCAGATTTCTAACACAGGGCTTCAGATTCTAAAACCAGTGTTCTTTCCACTGTATCTTGAAGTGAATTGCTCAATATGTGACAGTTGATGTTAGAATCTAGATTTGAATTCAAACCTTGAAGCCTTCCAATTACAAATCCAATGGTCTTTTCATTATACAGTGAATAGTAATCTTCTTAAAGCTTTATTCAGGTCTGAGCACTATAGCATGTATGCAATGGGCTTGTTCTAAGTAGGAGACCTAGGGCACTGGTATATTGATAAAAGAATAGATTGATGATTTCATACTGGTAAAACCAATTTTGTATAAACAAACCATAACTTGGAGTTTTAATGTAATCAGAATCATTGCAAACAAGAGTAATTCTATGTTGTTCAGTCATGTCCAACTCTTCATGACCTCATTTTGGGGTTTTCTTGGTAACAATCCTAGAGTGATTTGCCATTTCTTTCTCCAGCTCATTTTACAGATGAGGTAAACAGGGTTAAATTAAGCTCAGGATCACACAGCTTATGTGTGCTTGAGACTAGATTTTATCTCAAAAAGATGTCTTCTAGTCACAGGACTCTGACCGCTGCACCACCTAGCTGCCCCCAAGAGTAATTCTACTAATTCTCAAATCATCTCATGCTACTCAATCATCCTCCCAGCACCTTTTTCTTCTGATTCTATATCAACATTCATGTGTTTCAGACCAACACCACTAGATCCTGTCTTACAGGTGATGTCTTGAATGGCAATGACTATAAAATCACATCAAGTCTAGAATGCCACAGGGCCTTTCAGGATTGTGATGATGTGACCAGCAACATCACTTGTAGTCTGACTTTTCAACTCAAAATATTCTCTCACTGTGGCAAATGATCTTATAGTTCCTAAATCAAACAGTTTTTTCTCAGTCTTCAACTACCTAATCATTCTTCAGTTTTTGATTCTGCTGACCAACCTCTTCTCCTGGATATATTCTTCCCTTCTTTGGCTTCAGAGAGGGTGCTCTTTCCTGGTTCTATTGCTTGTTTTTCCTACCTGTCTGACCATTTCTTCTAGGTTTCTTTTGCTGATTTTCCTTCCTCCTCTTGCCTCCAAGCAAGTAGATGTCTCTTTTAGCTCTGTTCTCTCTCTGTCTCATTGTTTTGGCCTCAAAATCCCTTTATACTCTTACAAATTCTTGAGGACTCCTCCCAACATACACACATCCAAGAGCTTTTATTTATGTGGATTATATCTATTGATAAGTACCATATTTGAAATTAAAACATCATAGTATTATTATGACAATAGTTTTTATCCATTAAAGGGGTCTCAAGGACTCCCAGGGATGCCTGAAATGAGACTACAAGAAAGTATTTTATTAGTTTGCATTAGATATATAACTTAAGGTTCAACCAAGATGATTTATATGAGTCTCTCCACACTGGTGGAGAGGATTATAACTCAACATTGCCTACTAAGAGGAGGGAAAGGGTTGGATTTGGAACATGGGAGAGGAGAGACAAAAAGTGCCCTTTGTAGCAGCTACAAATAGAAAAAGGAATAGTAAAAGAAAGAATCAATTATTCACAGGATACAGTATCTAAGAAGTACAACAACAGTAAAAGCCCATGACCTCAGATGTCTCTTTACAGTTGCATAAAATATATGTAATAAATAGGGGGAACTATAGACCTTAATGAAAAGAAGACAAATTTGTACTTTGTTGTATTTGTGTATTTCATTGTATTTGTATATCATTGTTACCACTTCAGACTTAATGGCATGGGAGCTATGACTGACATGGGAACTATGACTGAAATATGACTCTGGAATGTGATATTTCATTCAAAAGGAACTGAACAGAGAAAGGAATGAGATGGAGTAGCATTTTACATTATAAAGATATATTTTAAAATCATTTACTTTTAATGTATTTATTTTAAAAGCATTTATCTTTTCCTCTCACTCCTTGTTCCTCCATTGAACAATTAAAAAAATAAAACCCTTGTTACAAATATTCATAGTCCAACCCACACTGACCTTGTTAAAAAATGTATGTTTCTTTCTGCTTCTTAAATTCATCACTTGTCTAAGAGGATGATGATGGCATATTTTATCTTCAGTCTTCTTGGCTCATGGTTTTTCATTGTTTTGATCAGAATTTTAAAGTCTTCCAAAGTTGTTTCTCTCTCTCTCTTTTTTACTTTTATTAAAGCTTTTTATTTACAGAACATATGAGTAATTTTTCTACATTGACCTTTGCAGAATTTTCTGTTTCAAATTTTTCTCTCTTTCCCCCACCCTCTCCCCTAGATGGCAAGTAGTCTAATACATGTCAAATATGTTAAAATATATGATAAATCCAATGTGTGTACATATCTATAGTTATCTTGCTGCACAAGAAAAATCAGATCTAGAAAGAGAAAAAAAAACCTAAGAAGGAAAACAAAATGCAAGCAAACATTAACAGAAAGAGTGAAAATGCATTGTTGTAGTCCATACTCAGTTCCCACAGGCCTCTCTCTGGATGTATATGACTTTCTTCATTGCTGAACAATAGGAACTGGTTTGAATCACCTCATTGTTTAAGAGAACCATGTCCATCAGAATTGATGTTTTTCTCTCATATTGTTTTCATTATATAAATTGTTCTACTCACTTCACCTTGGATCAATTCATAAAGAACTTTATGGTTTCCTCTAAAAGTGTCCATTTTGTAATTGGAAAAAATAATAGTCCAAAGTATATACCATTATTTGTCTGGTTATTCCTTATTAGGTAGACTAACCCTTTAGTTTCCCATTTGGGGCTACTATGAAAGGAATTGCCACACATATTTTTATACATATAGGTCATTTCTTCTTTCTTTGATCTTTTTGGGGTCTAGACCTAGAATTGACTCAAAGGGATGAACAATTTAATAACTCTCTAGATATAGTTATGAATAAAATAGCTATATTTTTGTAAGGAATCCTAGGAAGCCAAAAGAACTTCTGACAAAGTAGAACACATTTTGAATAGGATTAATGAACAGAAAAACCTAAATGATACTTTATGGGAATATACCTCAGTCTATCTGGACAGAAGGATGAAAGAGAGAGGGAGTTCAGGAAACAGATCACTAATCTAGCATGGAAAGATGATGATATTGTTGTGATGGAGAATTTCAAGAATTCATATATGCTTCTGGCAACTTTCCAAAAGCAGAGCATTTGATGAAATTTTGACTTGGCTTAATGAAAGCACATTCCTCAAAAGGCATAGAAATTATTTTGGCACAATCATTGGCTCAGATGCTATTCAAAGGGACAAGCAGGAACAAGCACTGTGGGAAATTCTTCCACTTTCAACTTTCCTGTCAATGCTCCCTTCCTTTTTCCTTCTGGTGGGACAATGATATTCCCTCCCCTCCATGTCCACCAGTTTTGGAAGAAATCCAGAATCTTCACTTCACTACAGCCTTCAGGTCTGGTGGTGGGTTAGGTCTTTCCAAGGCCACCCCTTCTCCCTGGCCAGATAAACATGTCCACTCATGTTCCTTGTATAAGCAAGTAGTTAACAACTACAATCTCTCTACTAAAATCTCACTGGAGTTCTTACCACTTATTTGCCACTGTACTCTCTGCTTCACTCAGACTTACCATCTGAACTGCAACTATGGTTTCCAGAACACCAGACATTGCTATCTGACATTAAATATACCCTGAGGATCCCTGGGACTTGATGCCTGAACCCTGGCTCTTCCATTTTCCCTGCAGTGGAATCTTCCCATAAATATTGTCCTCCTCCAATAGAATGTGAGAACATTAAAAGCATAGCCAGTCTTCACTTTAATATTTATATCACCAGCACCTCACATAGTGCTTTACACATAGTAAGCCCTTGATAAATGCTTTTTCATTCACTCATTCATTTTTTTGGACTTTATTCTTTCTGATCAATAAAGGGGAAATAGTTGCTAAAGTAAAAATGATGGGAATCACAGGAAGAGATCACTTCATGTCAAAATTAATTATGCCAAAAGAGAGAAAAAGCAAGCATAATCACATGTGCATCCTCAGTTTTTTTCTTAATCTTTGTTTTTTGTTTTTAAAATCTGAGATATTTGATGCAAAGATTTTTCCACCCAATAAGCATTTTTATTTTATTTATTAATAAATTCAGGGCAGCTAGGTGGTGCTGTGGATAGAGCACCAGCCCTGAAGTCAGGAGGACCTGAGTTCAAATCTGGTCTCAGACACTTAACACTTCCTAGCTGTGTGACCCTGGGCAAGTCACTTAACCCCAATTGCCTTAGCAAAGAAAAAAAAAAAATGCCTGTAATTGTTTTTAAAATCACAGCCATATCCCAATGTAACCTCTCCCATTGAACCCTGTCTTGTAAAAAAGTAAAAACAATTAAGTAAACCTAACTAATATAGTACCTGCTTCAAACACATAATTTAATGTCTCACTTCTCTACCAAAAGAAGGGAAGAATATTTAATTATCTGCCTTATACGAATAAGATTAACTATTGTAATTAAGGTTTGGTTTCCTTTTATGTTGTAGGGTTTTGTTTTTTTTTCTGTTCACATTATTACAGTACTTAGATATAGTATTTTCCTGATGCTACTTGCTTTATACTATATCAATTCATACAAGTTTTCCCATGTTCTTCTGGCTTTCTCATATCAGTCATTTCTTACAGTGAAATAGTATTTTGTTTGACCATTTCCCAATCAATTTTGGGCAATCCCTTCCCCAAATAAGGCATGCACATTGTTTCAAAGTTGTGTTTTTGGTTTTGGAGGGCAAGTGGGGTGGGGTTGCCACCATAAAAGTTCTTATTTTGATTATTTTGGTATATTTGGAATTTTCTGGACTTTTTTTAACCTTCTTGGGGCACATGTTCAATAGTGGGATACTGGGCCAAAGGGCATGAATATTTTTGTGGTTTTTCTCTAATAATTCCAAATTATTTCCTAGGATGTTCCTCATTGAGGCCCTAGCTGCTGGTCTTTTGCTTATAGATATAGATTTTCCTACTTCAAAATCTTGGAGTAGGAAAGACCTGATTTCACGTTCCCCTTTTGATAGCTCTGTGATTATAGGCAAGTAACTGAAACTCTCAGCAACATAAGTAAATTCTCTAAAATTATGTTATGGATAAATTGTCAATTTATATTAATGGGGGAAATTTCCATACCAAGAAGGTCTCACACCATTGAAATCATTCCCCTCCACTCCATGATTCTTCCTAAAACTAGAGAGAGACAAGAGGAGAATGCTATAGATATAGTGATTTCATCAAAGCATTGGACATAATATTATTTTTGTGGATAAGAAAGAGGTAGAGAGTGTTAGAAATATAAATTCAAAAATCATTCAATAACATGTATTCAGCATTTGAGCCAGACACTGCACTAAATTCTAGGGCAACAGCCAGTAAAAATGCCCAGAGTCAGGAGACATACAATCTTGTTCTAGGAACAGCAAAAAGGTCAATGCCACTGGATTGCAGAGTACACGAGTGGGGGGTTGTAAATACTGTGAGAAGCCTGGAATGCTGTGAGTGGGTAGGGAGAGGGTAGTAGGATACAAAGAGCTTTAAAATTCAAACAAAGAATTTTATTTCTTATTCTGGAGATGATAGGAAATCACTAGAGTTTATTGAGTCAGGGAAGCAGGATTATATAGCCAAAATTGCACTTTAAGAAGATCATTTTGGCAGCTGACTGGAATACAGACCAGAGTGGGGAGAGACCTGTGGTGGACAGATAACCAGCAAGTGATTGCTTTAACTCAGAAATGAACTGATGACATACCAGAATAGTGTCATTGTCAGAAGAGAGAAGGGAGCATATTCAAGAGATGTTGCAAAGGTAAAATCAAAAGATTGTGGCAGGAGATTGTAAATGGAAGGTGGGGGATAGTGAGGAGTAACAGATAATATCTATCTTGTGAGCCCAGGTTATCATGAGGAGAGCAGTGCCTTCAGTTGGAGAGTTTGAAGAGGAAAAGGTTTCAGAGAAAGATACTAAGTTCAGTTTTGGATATGTTGAGTTTAAGATGTCTTTAGAATGTCCATTCTAGATGTTCAATAACAGTTGGATAAATAAGTCTAGAAGTCAGCATAGAGGTTAGGGCTAGATAAGTAGATTTGAAAATCATCATCTTTGAGATGATAATTTGAATCCACTAATCTTGATGAGATTTCCTAGTGAAATAAAATAGAAGAAAAAAGAGGCCCCAAGGTCCTGGAGTTAGGACTATTTAGATCTTCTCTTAATTAAATATCCCTATTTGCTAAAAATTATTTTCCTATGGCATGGTCTTCTGGTCCCTAATCTGTCACCTTAGTGACCTACATTTAGTGAAATACACTCCAGTTTATAAATGTCCTTCCTAAAAACATGGCATCTATAACTGAATACAATGTTCCAGATGTGACTTTATAATGGTAGAAAACATCAAGGCTTTTTGTCCAGGTGTTTTTCAGTCATGTCTGATTCTTCATGATCCAATTTTGGGGGTTTTGATGGCAGAGATAATGGAGTGGTTTGCCATTCCTTCTCTGTTCATCTTACAGATGAGGAAACAGGAGCAAACAGGATTAAATGACTTGCCTAGAGCCACACAGTTAGTGTCTGATGCTGTTTTGAACTCAGGAAAATGAGTTTTCCTGACTCCAGGCCCAGCACTTTATCCACTGTGCATGAGCTTTTTTAGGCTGACATATCACACTATCTATTCATCTTGAGTACAGCAAAACACTAAGATCATTTTCATATGCTTAGCGCCCCCTCATATATCTTTACCTTTGAAGCTCAAATCAAATCTCAGGTTCCTACTAGCTGTGTGACTCCAGGCAAGTCATTTAACTTCTATTTGCCTCAGTTTCCCCATCTGTAAGATGACATAACATTCAGGGTTGTTATGAAAACAAAATTACATAATATTTATAACTGTCTTTTGCAAACTTTAAAATATGATATAAATATTAGCCGAAGAAGCGGCTGATTGTATGAACTTCAAAAATAGTCATTAAAAGGGCAATATCAACTCAGAAGTCTCTGGTGTAATTTCCCAGCACTCTCAACTTTGCTCTGTGTTATGTTTTGTTTTGTTTTTTAGTAACTTAGTTGAAAGCATAAAAAGAGTGCTTGTCAAATTTGAAAAATCACATAAAACTAGAAAGAATAATTAAAACACTGGATGTCTGTCAAGATCCAAGAAGATCCAAGGAGACTAAAAAGTTAGCTGAATCTAATAAAATTATTTTTAACAAAGAAACATTCAAAGTTCTACAATTAGATTTTTAAAGTTAGGTGAATTAGCTTAAATCTTCCTTTTCTTTGGGATTTCACGTAAGGTTTCCTTAAATTCTCCTCTTCATATCAAATGGTTTAAAAATTTTCCATTTCCTATTTTGTTAATCTAAGTATTTTATTTTTATAAACATTCATCCATTTTATTTAAATTTCTTGGTATATAATCAGGTACAAGAGATCCTAATCAATGTATTTTCTTGAAAAGAAGGATATTGAGAGAGGAAATATAATGTTATCAAGTGGAAGGGGACTCACATTCGGTTTGATCTCCAACACCAAAGCTAGGAGCAATGAATTGAGTTTGTAGAAAGGCATATTTTGATATAAGAGAAAATTTCCTTATAATTGGAGCTGCCCAAAAGTAGAATGATGGGGCTTTGAGAAAGAGTTGAATCTTCCTCATTGAGGTAGTCAAGTGGAGACTTGATGACTTCTCATCTTGTCTACTATAATCAGGCTTCCTTTTAGATGCTGCATGTACCAAATGACCTCTTAGTTCTTTTCCATTTCAGAAAATCTGTGATTCAGAGATGTCTTCAAGTATTGGAAGAGCTATCAGGTGAACAAGGGATAAATCTTGATCTACTTGATCCCAATATATAGAACTAAAAATTCATAGACAAAATTCAACTCAGTGTAAAAAAGGAAAAGGTCCCTAATAATTTTTTGTTGTTGTTTTATTGTGTCCAACTCTTTGTGACTGTTTTATCTAGCAAGAAAACTGGAGCACTTTGCCTTTTCCTTCTGCAGCTCATTTTAACAGATGAAGAAATTGGGGTAAACAGTATTAAGTGATTTGCCAAGAGTCATGCCTAAATGTCTGAGACAGAATTTGAATTCAGGTCTTTCTGATTGTGGTCTAGGTGCTCTATCCATTGCACCACCAAGTGCCCCTTCCTAATAATTAGAATAAGCCAAATGTCAACTGAAACACTGTGATCCCTTAACCCTGGAGCTCTTCAAACCAAAATTTGAAGATTTCCTCAAAGACACAAAGCAATTTACTGGAGCTAGACCTGGAAACCAGACCTTTGGTCTAGGATTCCATTTTTTTTTTTTTAAACCATACATACTGCTTCCTTTTTAAAGAAGGATTATAAGGGATAAGGTAGTCACACACACACACACACACACACACACACACACACACACACACACAC
>JAJPUD010000103.1:533814-589560 GCA_023553655.1 Myrmecobius fasciatus | reverse complement strand
CACACACACACACACACACACACACACACACACACACACACACACACACACACACTTTCCCAGCAAAAATTTGGGATTTTAGAGCCTATACCAATAGAATTCAAACTCTTTTTGATCTCAGAGAAGCTAGAAAGCCTTCAAGTACAGGCTTGATGATGTGCTATGTCTGTCACCTGGAGCCAACCTGGCTAAATTCAGGAGGACTCATTCTTCTGAATGAGCAGCCGCTTGGTGATTTTTTTCAATGATAGTAACTAAAAAAGACTATTTATGGTCTAAGGCACAAAGAACTTGTAATCTGCAAAGTAGAAAGGAGTATCTATACCAGTGAAAATTAAAGTATCTTGTAGTATTAGGCTCATTTCAAAAATGCTTCCTTCTATCTTCATCATGGGAGTGAGGATGGAGAAGGAGGGAAGCATCCATTTATTAAGCACCTATTTGTCACACACTATGTTGTGCTATACAAATGTTATCTATATCTCTATAACAACTTTGGGAAGTTGATGCTATTATTTCCCCCATTTTACAATTGAAGAAACTGAGACTGACGAAAGTTAAGTGTTCAACTTAAGTGAACAACTGTTCAAGGTCACACAGCTAGTAATTATTCTGAGGCCAGATTTAAATTCGGGTCTTCTGACTGTCCACTAGGCCTCCTACCTCCTCTAATATAAGACATATTGGTGGCAAAGAATTGGAAAATGAGTAGATGTCCATCAGTCAGGAAATGGCTGAATAAGCTTTGGTATATGAAAGTATTGGAATATTATTGTTCTATAAAAAAATGGAGAAGAGGATGATTTTAGAAAGGCCTGGAAAGATTTACATGAACAGATGTTGAGCAAAACAAGCAGAACAGGAATAGATTGTATACAGTAACAGCAAGATTGTGCAATGTTCAACTATGAAAGACTTGGTTCTTCTCAGTGATTGAGTGATCCAAGACAATCCCAATAAACTTTGGATGGGAAATGCCATCTGCATCCAGAGAGAGAACTATGGAGACTAAATGTAAATCAATACATGTTATGTTCATTTTTTTTTCTTTGTCTTTTTCTTTTTTTTCTCTCTTTTTTCCCTTTTGCTCTGATTCATAATCAGATTCATATGATTCATAAAGGAAATGTGCTTTAAAAAATGTACATGTATAACCAGAAAAAAAAAAAAAAAACACTTATTAGATCAATTCATACATAGAATAGTCAAAGAAGGATCCATTGAGGTTCATGCAGGCAGTAACAAATACTATGCAACCCTGATTCTAAGGGAGGAACCAAATAGTCCAGGGGTGTGCATATTTACAATGGCAGTTGGGTATCCGGCCCAATTATTCCTGAGTAAAGTCCAAAGCAGGTCCACTCCCAACCCTGTAGCATATCAGCAAGGTTATCTACATCTGAGTATTAAATGGATTGTGTTAGTGCTTAACCTTCCAGAGAATGAGGGTCCCAAGAGGAAGCAGCTTCTACTTGATCAAAGAAAAAATACTCTGGGACTGACCTCAGATACTTTCACAAGGGAGGGATATTTATCAGAGGAGGGCAACAATACTACTAAGAACTTTTAACTGTATCCTATCAAAATCATCACTTCAAAGCATGGTTAATGGATAATGTCATCTTGAAAGGAGTTCTCTGATAGAGTTCTGAGTTCTCTGTCTTTGTCTCTAATTTTTTTTTCCAATACTTAAACTCCACCCCCCAAACAATTTAAATGGAGATAAAAACAAAATATGGTTCAGGAAGCCCAGCCAATACATTGTATGACAGACTTCAAATCCAGAAAGATTTTTTAACATATTAAAAAACTGGACTGAATTAAAAAAACAAATCAAAACAAAAAGATGAAAATTAGAGAAATCCTACAGTTTAAAAACCCAACTGAACAATAAGTTGGGAGATAAGGCTAGAATACAGTTCTGGGGGGTGGGAGAACAACCTGGGTTCTAAAGCCTGAAAGCTCATTTTAAATCAATATTGTGGCATAAAAGCCAAAAAAAAAAAAAAAAAAAAAAAAAAGCTACTGTTTCTTGCAAAAATGTCATTTCCTTCTCCAGCTCATCTTACAGATGAGGAAACTGAGGCAAGCAAACAGGGTGAAATAACTTGTCCAATGTCAATAGTTGATTTAGTTAGTATCAGGCCAGATTTGAACTCAGGAAGATGAGTCTTCCTGACTCCAAGTCCAATATTCTATTCACTATGCCATCTAGTTGTTCCTAATGCCATCTTGGTCTATTTTTAATATCTATTGTGTCAAGAATGGTGGAGGAGGTAGTCCTGTTGTTGTTAGTCCAAATTTGATTATATTTGAAGTATTTGTTTAGCTCTAGGTACCACATATCCAAAAAGGCATTTCCAAAGTGAATTGGGTCAGGAAGAGGATACCTGTGAAGATGAGGACACTGAAAGCCAACACATACAAGGAAAGTCTATGAGAACTAAGGATATTTAATCCAGAGAAGATAAGGCTTGGGGGTAGATGTCTTCATATATCTGAAAGGCTGTCATACAGCTGGTATAATAAACTCATTCTGCTTTGTTCTAAAATCAAAACTATAGCCAGTGAGTTGAAAGATTTGGAGAGACAGATTTCAACTCAACAGAAAAAGCATTCTATAAGTTAGCATTGTCCAACAATTAATATACTGTTCTGATAAGCACTGCCCATCTCTGAGAATAGTGCCTGGCACATAATAGGCATTTAATAAATGTTTATTGATTGATTGATTGATCGAGTTCTCTTTCACTGAGTTTGTTGTTAGGGAAAGAGACTTACTGGTGACTTTGTCACAAATGTTGTAGTTTATATTATTATAAGGAGCAGAGATTGACTTAAATGACCTCTGAACTCTCTTCTAGCCCTGGAAGACTACGATTCTGTAAAATTTGCTTTTCAGAGATGACATTTTAGCCTGACAGCCCAATCTTGATTACTTTGCATTAAATAGGGTATCTAGAACTGAAAACCTGTCATTCTTTCCCCTGCATCACTAGCAGGGGATTAAGATGGGATCCTACTACCACCTAGTGGTAAAGAACATTTCATGCACCACATGAACAACACAGTCTCTCCTCAGTGGTCCAATGATAGGCTTTAAAGATGAAAAAAGCCTTAGAGATCAATTAATCTATTCCCTCATCAGAACTGAAACTTCAAGAAGTCATGTACAGTTGTACAGAATGACCAACTTCAAATCTCCATTTTTTTACTGGCCCAAAGTCCTAACTCTCTGAGTATAGGAATCTTATTATTATTTTTTTTTTTTCCAAATGAAGAGACAGTATTAGTGGAGGAGCTGAAGATAGATTCAGTCTCTGACTTCTAGACAGTTTTTCTTTTATAGAAAGTCTTATTGAAAGCATTGAACATCAATAAAACCAACTAAACTTGCTTACATTTACATTTAAGGAGATTCATATAAAAGCATAAATTATCATAATTTTTGTGGTTATTCCTTCCTAATTAAAATCTTCATTAGGAATTTTGTCTGGACTATTGCAACAATGTCATAATTAGACCATCTTCCTCAAGTCTCTTCTCTCTATTTTACATGCTCCATACAGCTGTCAAAGTGAATTTTCCTAAAGTTCAGGTCTGATCATAAAGGATCAGATATTATTTAAACTATATCTTATCCTTTAAAAATGTCTATTCTATTAAATTTGATAATATATATTTTTCCTTTTTAACTTAATTTTCATCTATTAATGATTTTTTTCCCTTTTTACTTTCCACCATCTCTGTTGGAAAAAAAAGGAAAAATAAAACTTTTATAATAAATATGCATAAAAATAATTCAAAATTGTCCATGTCCCCAAAAAGTCTCATTCTACACTGTAAGTCCATCAGCCCTTTATCAGGAAGTAGCATGTTATATCTTGAGCCCTCTGGAATCATGACTGGTCAATCTGTGGACCAGTGCTCCTAAGTCTTTCACAATTATTTGTCTTTTCACTATTCTTATTGTATAAATTATTCTCGTAATTCTGCTCACTTCACTCTTCAGCAATTCATACAACTCCTTCCAGGTTTCTCTGAAGCTGTTACTATAATCATTTCTTACAGCACAATAGTATTCCATAACATTTACATATATAAAGTTTTCAATCATTTACCTCGTTAAGTTTCTAATTCTTTGTCACTATAAAAAAGAGATGCTATAAATACTTTTGTACTTATAAGTCCTTTTACTTTTACTCTGGGATTATAGATCTAGTAATGGTATCACTGAGTCAAAGCATATGTAGAGTTTAATAACTTTGGGGATATAGTTCCAAATTGCCTTCAAGAATGACTGGCTCAGTTCACAGCTTTGCCAACAGTGTGTTAAGATACCTAATTTTCCACAGTCCTTCCAGCATTTGTTTTTCATTTTCATCTACATAGAAATTTGATGGGCATGAGGTAGAACCTTAAAGTTGCTTTAATTAACAATTCTCTAATTAATAGCAACTTGAAGCATTTTTATATGATTTTTGACTATTGACTCATATGACTATGACTATTGAGAAATAAGCCCTTTGTTAGAGAAATTTGCTCCAAAGACTTATCCCTTTTACCTGTTTCTCATCTCAGTTTAGCTACTTGGATTTTGTTTCAGCAAAAATTGTTAATTTTATGCCACCAAAATTGTCCATTACCTCCTATGATCCCTTATTTGGTAACATTCTTCTGTACCTAACTGTAGATCTGATAGATTTTTTTTCTTCCTTATTCTTCCAATTTGTTAATAGTACCCTTTATATCTAAGTCATATACTCCATGGGAGCTTGCTATAAAGTAAGAGGTGTTAGTCTATACCTAATGTCTGCCATACTGCTTTCTAGTTTTCCCAAAAGTTTTTGTTGAATAATGAGTTCTTGCCCCAATAAGTGGGATCTTTACATTTATCAAATACCTGGTTAGCTCATTTGCTTCTATATGCTGTATGCCGAATCTGTTGCAATAATCTCTATTTTTCTTTTTTATCCAGTCCCAAATAATTCTGATAATTATTTCTTCCTAGTATAGCTTGAAATCTGGTATTACTCAAGCCTCTCTTTCCCACTTCTTTGTCATTAATTCCCTAGAGATTCTTGACTTTTTATTCCTCCAATTTATATATATAAACTCTATAAATTAATACTTTTTCTTTTTTACTGGCATGGCCCTGAATAAATTTAGGCAGTATTGTTATTTTTAAAATATTGTCTTAGTCTACCCATGAGCAATTAATATTTGGACAAATTATTTCAAACTCTACTTGTATAAAGAAGTATAATACAAGTTTTAGAAGGTAAACTCTTTTTCTTTTTCTTTTTTTTGCTGAGGTAATTGGGGTCAAGTGACTTGCCCAAGGTCATATAGCTAGGAAGTGTTAAGTATCTGAGGCCACATCTGAACTCAGGTCCTCCTGACTGGTGCTCTATCCACCACACCACCCAGCTGCCCCCTCTTTTTTTTTTTTCTTTTTGTAGTTATTTTAAAGGGAACTGCTGAATTTTGATGACAATACATAGATGATGATGATTGAGGTGGGCTTACTTTATCTCTACACATTGCTGAAGTTATTGTTTCAATTAATTTTTTAGTTGATGAATTCTCTAAGTAAACTGTGATACCATCTGAAATAATTATAAAATATTTCCTTTATCCATGCTTATTTCCTTAATTTTTTTCTTGTCTTGTTGCTATAGCTAACATTTCTAGAATTCTATCTAATAATAATTACAATGGACATCCTTTTTTTAAAAAAATAGCTTTTTATTTTCAAATACATGCAAAGACAGTTTTTGACATTCACCCTTGCAAAACTTTATATTTCAAATTTCTCTGCCTCCATTTCCTCCATACCCTACCCTAGACAACAAGTAATCCAATATAGGTTAAATGTGTGCAATTTTTCTACACATATTTCCACATTTATCATGTTTCACAAGAAAAATCAGATTAAAAAGAAAAAAAAAGCAAGGAACAACAACAAAAAAAGATGAAAATATTATGTTGTGATCTGTATTCACTCCCCATAGTCCTTCTTCTAGATGCAGCTGGCACTTTCCATTATAAATCTATTGGGATTGGTCTGAATCACCTCATAATTGAAAAGAGCCAAGTCCATCAGAGTTGATCATCACATAATCTTGTTGTTGCTGTGTATAACATTCTAAGAATGGATATCCTTAATGTCAAAGTGTAGCAGATTAATGAAGCTGATGCTCTCTCTCTCTCTCTCTCTCTCTATATATATATTTATATATGTACATATGTTATGTACATATAATCTAAATTTTATGAATAAACTAATATACATACACATACTAGGGGCACATGAAAAAAATTTTTTACTGATAGGAAAAATTAAAACAATTTAAATTTTATATTATGGAAATAATTTTTAAAAGTTTAAACACCATTGCCATAGCAGAGAGCTTCAGAATCAAAAAAATCTGTTTCAAGTTTTTTCTCTGGCACACACTGGCTGTGAGAAACTAGGTAAATCACTTGTTTGATGTCCTTAAGCAACTGTTAAAACTTTTAAGGCTTTTTTTTTTTAAAGTTTAAGATTGCTCTGCATTGGTAAAGGGAGTTAATTACATTACAGTTTATATATCTCTTCCAACCTCTCCACACTCAAGCTGATTGTAGTTAATGTACATTACATTCTTCTGGTCCTACTTTTTAATCTTTATACTATTTCATGAAGATCTTTCCAGATTCTTCTAGTAGTTCTATTAATTGCACTATAGAATTCCATTATTTAGGTTGCTTCTAGGAGTGTGTGTGTGTGTCTGTGTAATTTCATGAAATGCTATTATGAAAAATTTTGAACAAAGTTTTTTTAAATATTTAATATTTTCAGAGCATAAAGATTTTTGTGACTTCTGTTAACTACTAATTGTTCTCCAAAAATATTCTGTAAGTTTGCAATTCTTCTATCAGCAATTTTTTTGTATTTTTTTTGTATTTATTTTTCCCTATTCCTGCCAGCATTGTGTTACTGCTTTTAATTAATTTTTGTCTTTTTTGATGGCTGTGAAATGGTATCTCATTGTTGTTTTAATCTGTTATTTGATTAGGGAAGCCAAGGGATTATGAACAATTTCTATTTTCTCTTTTGAAAATGATCTGGCCATATCCTTTAGTCATTTATTTATATCATGAACAGGTAATTAAGTACCACCATAATTTAACAGCTTGTTATGTTTTAGATGCCAAGCTTTCATCTGCTATACTTGCCATCTTTTCTCTCTTTTTTTCCCCTCCTCCTCCTCTCCCTCTTCACACACATGCACACAATGACATCACAGGAGTGATGAGAAGACCTCTAAGGACTTATAGTTCTTTTTCAAAAGAATCCAAGAAGCTGGCTTTGAACCCTAATCCCCTCCTTTCCCATGGTGCTGAGGAAATTGATGTTCTTCATCTTCCATTATTCCAGGAAAAAAAAAAATAATAAGGGAGCTATCTTTTTCCTAGCTAGCAATTTAAGTGCACAAAAGTGTGGTTTCTGGAAGTACTTCTAGTTTCCGTTTATACCTCTTTTAAGGTGTACAAGATGTGCACTGTGCATGATTTTGCCTGACCACATTGATTATGTGTGCCCAAATGACTATCCCTAGGTATGACTCACAGAAAGACAAAAGTCTGTATCTTTTTGCCATCTTATCTTACCTTCTCCAAGGAAGGTGTTGAGTCTTGTGAGAAAGGGAAGCAGCAGTAGGTTGGGGTGAAAGAATGGCCATTCTTTTTTTTTTTTTTTTGAAAGAGAAATTCCATTCAAAATAGTCAGAATGAATGAAACATTTGGGAACCTACCCATCATGACATACAGAGGAACTGTATGAATACAACTACAAAACACTCTTTGGGGGGGGAGGGAGATGAACCTAAATTGAAAAAAAATCAATTGCTCATAGGTGGTTTGATAAATAAAATTTCTTAAAATGACAATACTAACTAATTTGCCTTTTCAGTGCAATGCCAATTATACTACCAAATGATTACTTAATAAATATAGGAGGAAAAAATTCATGTGAAGAAACAAAAGATCTCAAGAGAAACAATGAAAAAGTGGGAGGGGGAGGTCTAGCAATACAGATTTCAAACTATAATTATCAAAATGATTTGCTACCAGCTAAAAATCAAAGGTTTATCAGTGGAACATTTTAGTGGCACAGAACAAAAGAAGCAAACACAACAAAGTAATGGAGAATGGCCTTTTTTTTTCTTTCTTTCTTTCTTTTTTTTGAAGCTTTTTATTTGCAAAACATATGCATGGGTAATTTTTCAATATTGACTCTTGAAAAGCTTTTCTGTTACAAATTTTCCCCCCTTACTCTCCACGTCCTCCCCTAGATGGCAGGAAGTCTAATACATGTTAACCACGTCAAAATTCTTGACAAATCAAATGTGTGTATACATATTTATACAGTTATATTGTTGCACAAGAAAAATCAGATTTACATGAAAAAAAATCTGAGAAGGGAAACAATGCAAGCAAACATCAATAGAGAGCATGAAAATGTTATGTTGTGTCCACAATAATGGCCATTCTTGATAAATCCAAAATCTCCAGTTTCTGGGATAAGATCAAAATGGATATATGATTTAGACATAAAAGGTAATACCACAAGCAAATTAGGACAGTAAGTAATAGTTATCTGCCAGATCTATGGAGAAGGAAAGAATTTATGACCAAACAGGAACCATAGAACATTATGAAAGACAATATATTTAATTTTGATTATATTAAATTAAAAAGATTTTGCAGAAAGCCAAACGCAACCAAGTTTAGAAGGAAAGCAAAAAGCTGGGAAACAATGTTTACAGCCAGTGTTTCTATTAAGTTCTCATTTCTAAAATATATAGAGAACTGAGTCAAATTTATAAGAATACAAGTCACTAATTGATAATTGGTCAATTGATAAATGGTCAAAGGAAATGAACAGGTAGTTTTTAATGATTAAAGCTATCTATAGTCATATTAAATATGCTCTAAATCACTATTTATCCAAGAAATACAAATTAAAACAACTCTGACATACCACCTCATCTATCAGATTGACTTGTATGAGAGAAGAGGAAAATGATAAATGTTGGAGATGTTGGAAAATTGGAACACTAATGCATTGTTGGTAGAGTTGTGAGCTGATCCAAACATTCTGGAAAGCAATTTGGAATTATACCCAAAGGGATACAAAACTATTTCCTTTTTGATTCAGCAATACCACCATTAGATCTGAATCCCAAAGAAATCATAAAAAAGGGAAAAGGACCCACATGTATTTTTTACAGCAACTCTCTTTGTGGTGAGAGAGAACTGAAATCAAGATGATGCCCATCAATTGGTGAGTGGTTGCACAAAATTGTGGTATAAATCTAATATAATAGTATTGTTCTATAAATGATGAGCAGCGCATATCAAGATGAGATCTAAATGGGTTCATGATTTGGATATAAAGAGTGATATTATAAGCAAATTAGAAGAATATAGGATAGTTTACCTCTCAGACCTGTGGAGATGGAATAAATTTATGTCCAAAGAAGAACTGGAACTCTTAATTGAACACCAAATAGATAATTTTAACTATATTAAGTTAAAAAGGTTTTGTACAAACAAAACTAATGCAGACAAGATTAGGAGGGAAGCAATAAATTGGGAAATCATCTTTACATTTAAGGGTTCTGATAAAGGCCTCATTTCTAAAATATATAGAGAATTGACTCATATTTATAAGAATTCAAGCCACTCTCCAATCGATAAATGGTTAAAGGATATGAACAGACAATTTTCAGATGATGAAATTAAAACCATCTCTAGTCATATGAAAAGTTGCTCCAAATCACTATTGATCAGAGAAATGCAAATTAAGACAACTCTGAAGTACCACTACACACCTGTCAGATTGGCTAAAATGACAGGAAAAGATAATGATGAATGTTGGAGGGGATGTGGGAAAACTGGGACACTGATACACTGTTGGTGGAATTGTGAGCAGATCCAACCATTCTGGAGAGCAATCTGGAACTATGACCAAAAAGTTATCAAACTCATTAACATAATTAACATGTAGTGGACTTCCTGCCATCTAGGGGAGGGGTGGGGACTAGGGGGGAAAAATTTGTAACAGAAAACTTTGTAAGGGTCATTGTTGAAGAATTAGCCATACATATGTTTTACAATTAAAAAGCTTCAATAAAATGTATTAAAAAAAAAAAAGTTATCAAACTGTGCATACCCTTTGACCCAGTAGTGTTTCTATTGGACCTATATCCCAAAGAAATCTTAAAGGAAGGAAAGGGACCCACATGTGCAAGAATGTTTGTGGCAGCCCTTGTTGTAGTGGCTAGAAACTGGAAATTGAATGGATGTCCATCAATTGGAGAGTGGCTGAACAAATTATGGTGTATGAATGTTATGGAATATTATTGTTCTGTAAGAAACGACCAGCAGGACGATTCAGAGAGGCCTGGAGAGACTTGCATGAACTGATGCTGAGTGAAATGAGCAGAACCAGGAGATCATTATACAAGGCAACAACAAGAGTATATGATGATCAATTCTGATGGACATGGTTCTCTTAAACAATGAAATGTTTCAAACCAGTTCCTATTGTTCAGTGAAGAAAGCCATATACACCCAGAGAGAGGAACATGAAATGTGGACCACAACATAAACATTTTTATGCTCTCGATTGATGTTTGCTTGCATTGTGTTTCTTTTCTCTGATTTTTCTTTCTTGTAGATACGATTTTTCTTGCACAGCAATGATAAGTATGGAAACATGTATACATATATTCGATTTGTCAAGTATTCTAACATAATTAACATGTAGTGGATTTACTGCCATCTAGGGGAGGGGTAGGAAGTAGGGGGGAAAAATTTGTAACAGAAAGCTTTGTAAGGGTTAATGTTGAAGAATTACCCATACATATGTTTTGCAAATAAAAAGTTTTAATTAAAAAAAAAAAAGTATTACAAAGATGAGTCCAATCCTAGCAGTCAAGGTGAGAGACAGCAGCTCATACCCATGTACCTACCATAAGACAGCAAGAGCAGTTCTCCTGATCTGACCAACTCAAGTTTGCCCTAGATCTTGACACTGTAAGCAAAAATCCTCAGAAAACTATCCTTTTTCTCTCAAAAACCTGTTACTCTCTTCCTTCCTGCTGAATCTATGGCCAAGAATGCCCTTCTTTGAAACTTTCCATGTTTCATAATATACCAAATAAGTGCCCTGCTTCTTTTAATACAATAGGATTATTTTGCTGGTAATCTGGAAATAATTGAAAAGGCAAAATAATCATCACAAAATCAGAGTTAGAGCTAGAAGATACCTTAGAAGTGATCTAGGTCACTCTTGCCCAGGAAGAAATCTGCCTTTAGCCACATAACTAGTAATCATCCAAACCAGGTTTAAAACTGGGGTTCTCTTATATCAAGTGAAGTAAACAGAACCCAGAGAACATTATACACAGTAACAAGATTGTGATGGCTGTGATAGACTTGGATCTTTTCGACAAGATAATTCCTGGCAATTGCAATAGACTTGCGATATCCAGAGAGAGAACGATGAAGACTGAATGTGGATCAATGAAGCATAGTATTTTCATCTTTTGGGGGGTTGTTTGTTTGCTAACTTATTTTCCATTTCTTGTGTTCTTTCCCCCTTTTGATCTGATTTTTTTTTTTTGCACATGATGAATATGGAAATATGAACCTATACTGGATTGATTGCTATCTTGGGGAGGGAGGAGCGGGGAGAGAAGGGAAAAAAATTTGAAACACAAGCTTTTGCAAAAATTAATGTTGAATTTGGAAAAATAAAATAGTATCAAAATTAAAATATTTGAGTTAAAAAGTATATGTTAAATTTAACAAAATAGTAACAAAAATAAAATAATAAAATAAAACAACAACAAAAAGCTTGGGTTCTCTGACTCCAGAGGAAGTGTTCTTTCTTCTCTACTTAGATTGATTCCCTATTGCCATTACTTCTTACATTTCATGGCAATTGCTCTCTAAATAAGAGATTTTAAAAATTCAATTAACCACTACATCCAGGGAGAGAAGAAATAAAATAAAAATGGAAATTCTACAATCTAATCAGGTTAATTGAAGAATATTCTCTGTAGCCAGTAGAGGTCTCTGGAGAGCTAGATTAGGCCAGACTACCCTCAGCTTTCCATCAATCATCTGAGTAGCACAGAGGCATATGGTCTCAGATCACTTAGTAGAGTCTGGTAACTCCTACATGTCTCAGAAAGGTTATGGCACCAAAGACAGGATAGTAGCCCTTCAGATGGAGCTAGTGGGAAAGGAGAGATACCAGTTTTCCTTTTATAATCCAGAAAAGGTCCCATTGCTGACACACCATAATAATGTTTCAATTTTCTAGTTCCCAGAGATTTTAGGGCAGTGATTGGCTAAATGAAACAGAGCATAGTATAAGAAGAGTCATCTTTCTTATTATCTGATTACAGAATTCAAAAATTTGTTATCTATACAAATTAGGGTGTTAAAAATAACCCCTAAAACCTCTATCTCATTTGAGCTAAAATTAGCAATTTACAATGCTAAATCACATTAACATAGTAATTTTGGAAACAGGCAGCAATCTTTCCAGCAGTTTAGCATAAGGTAACAGAGGGAAACTGGGTAAAGATTGTATAGGTAAACAGAGCAGTCAGTAAGAACTAAACAAAGTTATTTTATCTCTAAATAACTTGACAATGGCCAAGGATAATATCTTTAAGCCTTATTCTTTTGGTTAATTGACAACAAAGTCTTTAAGGCCTTACAACTTTTCCTTTATATATTTTTAGCAAACAATATTAATTATTTCCTAGAATGGCATTTGTAGGTTTAGAAGTCCTAAATAGTAAGACACATTCTTATATCCATTAAGGAAAAGGATACAGAAAAACAAACTAAGGATTATGGAATGTACTGTACCTAAGTTTACTTGGCCTTATCATACCCATTTAGTCCCATTTCCTTCATGACCATCTCAAGGGCAGGAATGGAATTATGTAGAGCTATGTGACATCGTGCAAATTTGTTTTCTCTCTCTGGGCTGCAGTTTCTCCAAACAAAAAGTAAAGTAAGTCATTAGAATTGGTGTTCTCTAAAAACCACTTTAAATTCTAGAGGTCTTTATCTTTCTTGAAGGGCTACACCTATTATATTGAAGCTTGGTAAAATTATTTAGGCCCAGTTGCCCAGTGCTGGCAAGAAAAAAAATGTAAAACAAATTTCCATGTTAAATTTTTTATTTCAAATAGTCCTCAATTTTCTATACAGCCAGAGTCTTTTTCATCAAATCCTCCTTCATTCCAGTGTTCCTGTAACATAAGTATCATTTTTCCCATTTCCTAGGGTCAAGAAATTGAGTCACCAGCAAGGTAAATAGATCACAGAGAGGGATACAACTGACATATCTTCTCTCTCTCAGAAATAAATAGAAATGGTCCTATTTAAGTTCTAGATTCAGAATTTAAATAGCCTACTACATTATAAAATATCTATTTAACAAGTAATAAATATATCACAGTATAATGTTTCTAATTCTATATGAAGGCACATTCTTAGACCACGAATACACCAGCCCTAAATGGAAATTCATAATCTAGAGCAGAGGTTCTTAACGGATTTTTTTTCTGCATCATGGCCTCATTTGGCAATTTGGTGAAGCTCACGAACCCCTTCTCAGAATAATGTTTTTGAATACATAAAATAAAAAGAAAACCACATCTATTGAAGAAAAGATGTCACGTTTTGTGTTTTTTCCCCCTAAGTTAATGGATCCAAGGTTAAGAGACTGATGTAGAGACTGAATCAATTAGGCAAATAATTTTTTTTTAATTTAAATCCTTTTACTAAATATAAACAGGATATAAAGGTTTAGTTTTCCAGATCCCCAGATATGGTACCCAGGTCAATATCAAAAGCATGGGAGGAAATAAACAGTTCATAAAAATCTAAACTCTTTCTGGTATTGGTTTATAAGATTGCTCCCCAAAAGCATTTAGTTTCTTCTATTCCAGGTCTCCATCATAGAGCCTAAACGACACTTTAAGGCTCAAGGCCTGGACAAAATAAATAATTCTTAGGACACTTTAATTTTAAAATATTTATAGAGTAATAAATACATCACCGTGCAATTAATGGCTCTGATTTAATTCAAAGGCACATCCCACTAAGGCCCCTAAAGACACCTGAGGACTTATTCCCCATTTTTTTCCAAATGACTTATCTCAAAATCTCAAAAATCTTAATCTAGCTACATAGTCCATGAGAACAAGTTTTCCACTAGTTATTTAAGAGTCAAAGCGAGCAAGTCCCCTGGCATTCCAAAAGGGTTTGCAGGGAGAGAAATAGTGACTAACAGGCATGATACAGTCAAGTGTCAGTCTTTTTGGAGTCATTAACCTCCCCCATTCCCCAAGCTGCTAGAAGAGTGGCCACAGCTGATCCCAGTCAGCCTCCCCAGCCTGTGGCCCCAGACTTTTCCCTTTCATTGGTCCTGTTAGGGCTAACAGTCTCCTCCAGCAGCATCACATCCCAATGACACTTGTACTGAGCGCAGTATCAGGCTCAATTTGTTGGGTTCCTCATTCAGATCTCAGCAGGACTCCTACCATGGCACCTGCTGGTACATCCAGAGCTTGGAACTGCCCACTGGAACTGGTTAGGCAGGTTTCAGTGGTTAATGTGGAAGCTTCAGGCCAGCTTAAGAGAGTATGCTGGGAAAGGGGAGGGATGGAAGAGCATTGGACTTGGAATCAAAAGAATGGAGTTCTTAGTACAGCTATAATTTTTACTAGTCACTTACTAGCTGTGTGATCTTAGAGATGTCCCTAAACCACTCTGGTCTTTAGTTTCTTCAACTCTAAAATGGGAATAATATTTAAAACTGCTTATATCACAGCGTTGGGAAGAAAGTGCGTCATAAACCTTAAAGTGCTATCGATGTATCATCATAGTTACTGAGAACCAGACTGGTCTAGGGAAGGGGATTGGCCTCGAACTTCAAGGCCAACCTCTGACATATCATGGAAGGGGGATCTACACTTGAAGCTCCACACAGTGATGAAATCACATGTCTGAACTCCCACTCCCCCAAACATTATCATTAATACTTATATCAATTTGCTATTAGTATTAAAACTTAGCACAGTGCTTGGCATATAGTAGGCACTTAATAAATGTTTACTGACTAATAAAACCAACAGTACTCAAACTTCAATGCTCTATAACAGGCTATGAATCCTCTTCTACAAGCTACAAAGCAACCTTTATTTCCTCTACATGGGAAGTGTAGATGCTCCAGGCATATTTTCCCTACCTCTTATACTTCTAAAATAAAACAACTTTTGTGCAGATCTTTATAAAATACATTCAACAAAAAATACAACTCCAGCATAACCTAAATCAACAGGTCTCATTTTAATCTGGCCTCTGACATCATATTTTCAGCAGTGACTTCTCAAAAGTGATCCACAATTATTTAATCTAGAGCTAAGTGGAATACAATCTGGTCCCATTGTATGGATGGCCTTCCTGATTCCATGATTCCTTCCAATGTTCAAGATGGAGAGAGGACAATGACCTTGGAATGCTAGGTAAAGCGGATTTGGAGTTGGTGAAAGAGACTATGTGGACTGAGATTCTCTTTCTCTCTCTTTTTTAATAGTTTTTTTTTTTAATTTTCAAAATACATGCATAGCTTTCAACATTCACCCTTGTAAAACCTTGTTTTCCAAAAATTTTTTTCTCCTTCCTGTTTTCCCCACTCCCTCCCCTAACCTATATCCAATATATGTTAAACATGTGCAGTTCTTCTATATATATTTCCACAATTATCATGCTGTACAAAACAAATCAGATCAAAAAGGAAAAAAAAACAAAAATGAAAACAAAACAAAACAAAACAACAACAACAAAAAAAACCAAACGTGAAAATGCCATGTTGTGATCCAGACTCAGTCCCCACAGTCCTCTCTCTAGGTGCAGATGGCTCTCTCCATTACAAGACCATTGGAACTGGTCTGAATCAAAAGATTCTCTTATTACCATCCTTAGAGGAACACCAGAAAATTAATTTCCTGGTACCCCTAACTATGAGGCTCTATTTTTCCTGTGACCACTTCAAAAGGCATTACGCAGGCTATTTTAGAGGCTACAACAGCCATAATGGGATAGGACATTGGTCTATCCTGTTACTAAATCAAAATGTTACCTCTTCTCACACTTGGAAACTCACTTAATTTTGTCCTATCGAATCAATTTCCACATTACTATTTGCTCTGTGTGTCCTGCAATGAATGTTTTTTATCTTTTGGCTAAAAGCAGAGACATCCTGACCTTGGCCCCAAAATTCTAGCCAGCATTAAAAATATACATTGTCTCTCCCAAGCTAGACAACTTATCTTTGAAGATTTGGCCAATTATGAGCTTCTACACAAACACTGTTGATTGCCTGGGCTAGCTTTGGAACACAAGTGGCTACTTGAGACTGATCCCCATCTTCCCCTCTCCTCAAAGTGTTAAACTTTCACTGAAACACTCATCAAACGTGTGCTACTTTCATAATTTGAGTTCTAATTTTGTTCGATTTGTGGAAAAATTGTTAAGAATCACAAAATGTCTAGAGATGATCACTGAACTGCAAAGCCATCATGCAAACCCAACCAATAAGCAGGACTTCCTGAATTTTCCCTAGCATAAGAATAATAAATAGCATTTCTATAGTGCTTAATATATGACAAGCACTGCACTAAGCACTTTACAAATATTGACTTATTTTATCCTGACAACGCTGGGAGGTAGGTACTATTATATCATTTTACAGTTGAGAAAACTAAGGCAAATAGAGGTCAAGTGACTTGTCCAAGATTACACAGCTATTGAGTGTCTGAAGCTAGATTTGAACTCAGGTTTTCCAAGGCCAGGCCCAGCATTCTAATACACTCTGCCCTACAGGCTGACAAAAAAGCCAGGCAAGCCTTTATTAAGCGCCTACTGTGCGTTGGGCATTTTCCAGATCGTGCTCACTGAGGACTTCAGTCCAATCAGACACACCCAGGCAAAGATCTGCCCAGGCCTCCTGGGATCAAGGCTCCCGTGGAGCAGCTACGTCAGCAGCTCCAGCCTCCTGAGAGGATCCATCTGCACACTATGACCAAGTAAGAAAGCAGTCAACATTAGGCCTGTTTCCCAAAGGAAAGGCCAGGGCGCAGCTTTGGTCATGGTCTCACAGCTTTAGGGTTGAAGGAACCTCAGAGGCCATCACCTGCGGTGCCCTCATTCTGCCCTAAAGAACCTGCAGCCCAATGGTTGCCCACACACCTAGTAGTACCTGGGAGAGCCAGAATGCAGACCTTCTGGCAGGGCCAGAAAGGTGAAGCCATTTGGAGGGTGGAAGGCTGGGCACAACCACCTCTGGCTGTGAGGGGTGAAATGGCCCTTGGCAGAAAAAAGGCCCTGCCAGGCCCGTGGGCCAGGCCCTCATGAGCCTCCTCTGCCCACAACAACTCCATGGAAACATCAGCCCCACCCCGCTTCCCAGCAGGGCCTCTGGTGGGTTTGCTTTCTTTTCTCACGGCCTTGCCTGCCTTGGGGCCCTTCCTACCCCCACAGCCCGCCCTTCCCAGTGCCCCTCCCAGTCCCCCTGTTACATGTGTGATGGGGGGCTGTCACAAGGGGGCAGACTCCAGCCCCAGGGAGCAGGGCTTGGAACAGGCACGAGGAAGTTGGAGGGCACATAACCCCTCTGTCCATTCACTTCCACGAGGCTCCATTCTGGGTTCCCCTTCTTGTCCTGCCTCTCCAGAAGCGTGACCGGCTGCCCAGCCTGCAGGCTCACTTCATGGCTGCTCCTGGCTGCAAAGGGGTATGCAGCCACCACCTAGAACACAGAGAGTAAGCAAAGAGAGAGATGAAGGAAAACATCACGATTCCAGAACAAAGGAAGGAAAGTGGCTCAAAAGCATTTTTTTGCCATCAATGCCCTGGGAGGCAGTGTGGTTCACTGGAAAAGCTCTGGTGTTTTGGAGCCTGGGTCTGAACCACTGGGTCAGACCTACCTTTGAGCAAATCATCCCTCTTCTCTGGGCCTCAGCTCATGCATCTGTAAAACAAGGGGTTAAACCAGACAGCTTCCACGGGTTTCTTCCAACTTTCATCACTCCTAGACTTCCCCATTCTCTCTGTTCCATCGTCTCACCTCAGCATGTCTTACTGCCATTCTCTTGTTGAGGAGGAATCTGAGAATGTCTCTAGCTCTTTCTCTAACTTAGGAGTTTGAGGGCACTCAAATACCCAGAGACCATTAGAACTGCAAGAAACCCAAAATGCACCACACTCTCGACTAGTGTTACCCCCAATTTTTACTTAACTATCTCCAAGGATGGGGACCTTACCCAACTAAATCCCTTGCTGGCATTCTCACTCCTTACTCTTCACTCATCACAGGTTCATGCCCACAGGTGTTTTTCATTCCCCCTCCTGCATCTTTTCTGTTTAATTCTTAGTTTGGATTGGTGGCTGGCCATCCTGGAATGGGGAGTTTGACTTACTCAGGTACAAGTGCTCACCTGTCAGAAATCCTGTCTCAGAAGGCATGGCACCTGTGAAAACCTGGGAGTAGCCAGAGAGAGGAAGGTGTATGTGTGCAACGGGTGTGCATGCATTCATGTTCAAAGCCTGCCTCTAACTCTGACCAACATGTCACCCTGGCCAAGTCATTTCAGGGCTCTAGGACAGATGCCAAGATCAAATAACATACTAAACCATACATAAGCATTCCTGCTGGCTGAATATTGACTTAAATATTAACATTCCCCATGTTCTATTGCATTTTTATGTATTTTACTAAATATTTCCCAATTATATTTTAATTCAATTCAGGCCTCACTCAGAAGTGTTTTGGCCACAATGTGGGTATTTGTGAGGTCATGGCTTTAGATAACTCTCCAAGATTATAAATTGAGAAGAAAGGGCAGATCTGCATTTTTGGAGGGAATATCCTCATTCATGATTTTTCTAGATTAACTCATAAATTCAGACCCTATCCAATATACACATGTGTAAACACAGTATATATGTACATGAATGTGATACATACAAACAGATGTGCTATGAATGCACTCATATGTATTCAAGGAAATCAATAATGTCATCAGTGTAGAAAACTTCAGCATGAGGAATCAATAAACAACTCAGGAGGCATTTACCGAATGCCTACTGTATGTCAGGCACTTTGTTAGGAGCTAGGGATTCAGAAACAAAAAATGAAATAGTTCCTGACCTCAAAAAATTTACATTCTATCAGGAGAAACAGCATGTATCCCTATTAGTCTATGAAAGACACATACATAAAAGTTTATTGCCACACTCTCTTGGCTTAACACAGTGCCTGGCACAGAAGAGATGTTTAATAAATGCTTGTTGGTTATTAATTACTTGACTGATTCCATTTTATCTGTGAGGTGGTAAAATTCATTCTGTGCTTGTGAAAAATTCTTATCAGGGCTTTGTTGTTCAGCAGTTTCTCCCGTGTACAACTCTTTGTGATCCCACTTGGGATTTTCTTGGCAGAGATCCTGGACTGCTTAGCCACTTCTTTCTCCAGCTCACTATATAGAGGAAACTGAGGCAAACAGAGTTAAGTTACTTGTCCAAGATGACACAGCTAGCATCTAAGGCCAGATTTGGGCTCAAGATCAATCTTACTGATCCCAGGTCCTACACTTTATCCATTTCACCCATCTGATGCCCCCTTATCAGAGCATCCCCAGCCAATCAGTTGAGTGAATTCCCAGTGCTGGACTCCTTCAAAGAAGGGGCCTCAATCCTGGCTGGGATTACTCAAGTGACCAAGCTGAATATTTGAACGCTATAAGCAAAGTTAATGTATATGCATGTGATAAGTAGCATATCCTAGAGGGAGCCCCAATACAGATACTATCAATTTTAAGTGTCAAGCTTTTGTTTTAATAGATTTGCTGCAAATATTGTTACTAGTTCATTTCTTTTTTGTTAATATATTTTACTTTTTTTGTTGTACAGAATCTAATTTTTTTCTTCCATTTGCTTATTTGGTGGAAATACTCTTCTTCGCCTTTGAGCCATGGTAATCTTTTTTTCTTTTAGCATTGTACGATTAAAAAAAAATAGATTGTGGATATAGAATTTATCTTCATATGTGGTGTGAATAAGGGATCCAAACTTAGTTTTTATCATCCAGTTTTCCTAACAGTTTTTATTGGATTCTGATGCCATTCCCTAGGTATTTCAAAACATGGGTTTGTCAAAAACTGTGTGCACCCACACACATACATGTATACACACATATGTATTAACTATGTAGATCTATGTATATATGAATGTTCTAAAATGCACATGTATAGTATGTATGTGTGTGTGTATATATATATATATATATATATATATATATATAGCATCTGTATACACATACAACAGATTTGTATGCATATATTCCAAAAGTGCTTTATACACGTATACACATGTACATGTGTATATGTATACATGCATGTATATATTGTGTATATATACACATGCATATTAGGGGAAGAGAAAAAGGGTGAGGAGGAAGAATGGAGAACAGAGACGGAGAAAGAGAAAGAGAGGCAGGGAGAGGGAAAAGGGAGAGAGGGAAGAAGGGAGAGAGAGAGATAACTATTTTTATTTCTGGGTTCTTTATTCTGTTTCATCTATCTGTTTGTTTTCTCTTGTACCAGATAGTTTTTAATAACTCCTGCTCTAGAGTATATTACAAATTTGATCAGGTTAGTCTCTAACTATCATTACTTTTTTATTGCTTTTCGATATATTCTTTCCTGTCTGTTTTCCCATATGAATTGTGCTAGGACTTTGGATAATTCCAAGAAATGATCTGAGAAGCAGAGTTGCACAGTGGTTAGAAACTTGCTCTCAGAAATTAGACAGACCTAGGTTCCAGTCCACCTCTAATATCTGCTGGTTATATGACCTTGGAACAGTCACCTAATTCAGTGTTCCTGGCCCATGACAAGACAATAAATTGCAGAGTTGTTGTGGATATGCTTTGGTAAAAATTGTTTCCTCACTGATTATGCATATATGTGATCAGCAGAGCACCTAAGGCAAATGTAGGTACCCAATATACAGCTCCAAAAGATTCTAGATGTCACACTTTTATCTGCCATATTTGCTATAAATATTTTTGCCCATCTTGTTTTTATGCTATTAGTTTTCTCTATGCTGATAAAATAAAGGTCTGAACTAAGTCTCTTCTCTTCTCCCCCCAAAAATAATCTATTAATAGTTTGATTGATTTTCTTTTCTATTTGTAAATTAGCTTGAGAAGTTTTCACATTTTTATTATATTTGTTTAACCTAAGGGATGAGCCAGAGCCATCCCTTTAGGAAGTTTTTCTTGATTTCTGTCAAAAGCATTTTGAAGTTGTCTTTATACAGATTTCATATATGTCTTAATTAAGTTAATATCAAATATGTGAAATCCTTTGTTGCTGTTGTAAAAGCTATTTCTTTCTCAATTAACCCTGATTCTTTTGGGTAATGTATAAATATGAAAAAAATTTTTATGAGAATCTTATACCTGAATACTCTACAGAAGTAATTTTATTCCAATTAATTTTTTTGTTGTTGTTGACTGTGCTGGTTTTTGTAGATATATATAATCATATCATCTTCAAACAGAGATGTTTCTAACTTCTTTATTCTTAGTGATTATTCCTTTAATGTCTTTATTATACTTGCTAACATTTCTCTCTTTTTTAAAAAGATTTGATGACATGATGTCACATCACAGTCATTTCTAGCTATAAACCTCTCAACCCATACCTTTCAGTGAGCTTTCCATTCTACAAAGAAAAAGTATTAAACAGCTATGTCAGACAATATTTAGTTATTAACATTTTAAGAGTATGTCAAAGAAGATTAATGTTTATGGATAAGTCTCTTTTAATTCTCTCTGTGAGCACCATTCTTATACCTCAACTTCAACATATCCAATTCCAAACACATCCTCTTTCCCCTTAGACCCATCTCCTACTGTCTATTATTTTCTAGTCACAAAGGTGTATGATCTTAGTGACATCGTTGATTTTTCATGCTCACTTACTTCACATATCAAATAAGATAATGAATCTTGTCATTTCTATTTGCTCAATTAACCTTGCATTAAATTATATTCTAGCTACTCACACAGTGACCACCTTAGTTCATGCCCTCTCATCTCCCATCTAAGATATTTCAACAACCTCCTAATTGGGGTTCCTATCTCAAGAATCCATCTTACACAAAATTGCTAAAATGATTTTCCTAAAGCATTACCTTCCTTCTCAGTAAATTCCTTATGTTTGCCAGTATCAAATATAAGTGCCTCTATTTGTCATTTAAAGTCCTACACAACATGGCCTTCCCACCTTTCTAATTACTCATCACCTGCCTTTATTACATGACTTTCCCACACACACTTTGAGATCCAGCCACACTGCCTTACCCTGTTCTACACACAAAAGGCTCCATCTCCCAGTACTTTGTACTTTGGCACTGGCTTGACCCAGTGCCTGGAAAGAACTTTTGTAATTTCTTTTAGAGTCACATAAATCATTTTCTGTTTCTCTTCAATCACTGGACTTTTTTTTATTAAAAACCAAACACATTACATTACATAGATACACATAAATATGTCCTCTCTGTTGGAATATAAACTTCTTTTGTCTTTGTAGCTCCAAAACTTAGCAAAATGCCTAGCATATTGGAGGTACTTAAAAATGCTTTTTGATTCATTTCTGACTTTATACCTATTTTTAATGTAAGTACATATCTAATTTCTTCTAAAGTACATAATATTAACTTGTGACTTCAAATACATATCTTTCAATCATATAAAGAAAAGAAAAATGTTTTCTTATATTATTCAATTTAAAACATTAACATGATGTACTTTGTTAAAAGTTTCTTTGTCTTTAATAGAACCATGTAATCTTCATTGTTTGTAGGCTTTCTGTTTTTTTGGTTGCATCCCAGTTACAAATTTTACTTAATCATAGGATCATAAATTTCAAGTTGAAAATGACCCTATGTGATCCAACCTCCTTGTTTTAGAGATGAAGAAAATGACAGCTATGGGAGTGAAATGATTTTTCCCAAGCTCCCAGATGGTAACTAGGGTAACAAGGATTTAAACACAGGTTAAGTAAGAAATATCAAAACCCTGGAAATGGTGAGATATCTATGTGAAAGACAGAATGAATAGGGGAGAGATTTGAGGTACATAGACCAATTAGGAGGTCATTGAAATATTGCAGTGGTCTATATAAGAGATGATGAAGCACTGAAATAGATTGGGAGCTATATGAGCACAGAGAAGGGGGAAATATGTGAAAGATGTTATGAAGAGATAGAACTAACAAGATGTGACAACTGTTTAGATGCATGGGATGAGCAAGAGGAAGGCCATCAAGGATGAAAACTTGTGTAACTGGAAGGATGATGGTGCTTTTGGCAGAAATAGAGAAGTTCAAAAGAAGAAGGAGTTGGGGATGAAAAATGAGATCCATTTTGGACATATTTAGTTTAAGTTGTTGTAAGATATCCAGTTCAAATGGACAAGTCATGATATAGGACAAAAACTCAGGAAAAAAAAAACTAGAGTTGAATATATAAGCCTAGGAATAATCTACAAAGAGATAATAATTAAACTAATTGGAACTAACAAGAACAGCAAGGGGAAGAGTATAAAGAAAAAAGAAAAGAGAACCCAGCATAGTGCTTTCTGGTATACCCCTGGTTAGTTAGGGAAAGAGACAGAGAAAATGAAGCTGCAAAGGATGCTGAGAATAGTAGGAATAGTAAAAGAACCAGGAAAGAATAGTGTCATGAAAATCCAGAGAAAGAGTATACCTATAAATATAATGGATATTGTGCCACAAGAAATACTACGACACATGCAGAGTAACATGAGAAACCTCACCCACACTGACACAGATAGAAATAAAGAAAATTAAGAGAACAATATGCATAATGACCATAATGAAGAGGAAAAGAACACTGAAAGCTCTAAAACTCTGATTGATGCAATGAACAATTCTGAGTTCAAAGGACTGATGGTGAAACATACCTCCCATCTTTCAGCAGAGGGGTCAGAGCAATAAGAATGCGTTGGGGGTCAGGATCGTGATGGAACTGAGGAGGTATGAATTACTTGTCCCTCCTTTCTACTCTCAGAACATCATCAGGAACTATTGAGCAAAGACGCTACAGAGTAAATCTGAGGCACTTTGAGTTAACTTTACCTTCAAATTAATTGATTTGTAGTGGGACCTTTGGACAAGGAGAATAGAAAAATGTTTTTTAGAACTTCAGCAGAGCTTCTGAGAGCTGAATGCTAAAGAACTTCCCTGCCAAATACTTTTCCTGCAGGGAAATACTTTCCAACTTCCTTGAAAACAGTTTGCCCCTGGGGATTTTAAAATGTTTTTTTATTAAATGAAGTGTTTATTTGAAACCTCAGACTCTGAGAAAGCTATCTCCCCAAGCAGATGGTAACCATTCGATCATAGGATCGATGAGGACTATACGTTGACATGATCAATGTGTTGCTTTGATTTTTCTTACCTATATTCTTTTGTTATGAGAGAAGAGTCTATGGAGGCATGAGTCATTGGAAAGTGAACTGATACAAAACACCAGTATTAAAACTTTTTAAAAGCACTTTGAGTTCTCTGACAAAGGAGCAAAAAAGAAACATTATATACAGAGAGCGACCAAAATTCAAGTTGTCCTTCTTTTCAAACCTACCTGAAAAACAGGCATGGCAGCATGGGCTGATACTCTGGGAGCCTCTGTTGCAGGGAACCTGAAACCATCGCCTGATCCTGTCTGCATGCTGGACTCCTCGTGTGAGACCACCTGATATGGCTCTAGTTTTCCAGCTGGCACATACCCTCGATAGCCTGCAAGGCACACAGAAATGTGTTAGTTCTCTGCTGGGAATAAACAAGTTTCCAATTTCCTTATTCAACAAAAATTTATTAAAAGTAAAACAAAAAGGTGTTAAGTCCTTTGTCTTCTCTGGTAAAGTTCAGATCTGCCTTCATATAGCTTATATTACAGGACAAGGGTCGGACATAAATGCAGATTTGTATAACAAAATTCAGAAGAAGAATAAAATGCTATGAGTAGTCTAAGGGGGACGATCATTGCTGACTGAGGGGTTGGGAAAATTAAGTAAGGTGGTAAAAGATTACATAAATGAATGAAACTGGAAGATTGGGAATTTCTCTATATGATGCCTAGCACCGAGCCCTGTGCTTAGAGAACAGCTCTGGCCCACAGCCCTGAGTGTCCACCTCCTGACCCTATGTATTTTCCTTCCTCCAGGCCAGCCACTTTTAAGAAAAGGACAGGACAATGAAACGAGCTCATTTCCCCAAAGAAAGAGAAGGCCCCATGAATGTGAACATTAAGACAAATCCTATTGTTTAACACATATGGCATTCTGGAGATTTGCCCAAACACTCCAAGTGTGCTTTAGCCAATAGGAAACACTGGCATCCACATCTGAGACTGACTGCAAGCAGCACCAAAAATAGGAGTCTCATGCTAACTTTTGGAATACAAAGGTCAGAAATGGAGAATTCCAGCACATACAGGATAGGACTCACACAGCACTGACCAATAAGCCCAGCAATCTAAGAGCTGGAATAGACCACAGAGGTCAGTTACATTGTCCAACCCCTATCTGAGCAGAAATCTCTCAAGTACTCCTGATGAGTGGTCATCTAACTGTTTCTTGAATATTTCTGAAGTAAAAAAGGAGCTCACAGCCTTACAGGACAGAACATTCTATTGCTGGACATTGCGCTGATTGTTGAGAATTAAATCTTTATTTTCAGTTGAAATTTATTTTCTTCAAATGTCTGCCTGTTGGCTCCTAGTTTTGTCTGCTGGGGCCCAGCAGAACAAATATAATAATTGAATAATAAGCTTAATCAAGTAAATCATGTCAGATTTGGAGTTCTGTGATAATCAAAATGATATAATTAAAGTGCTTTAAAATCAAAGTGACACATAAACTGAGATGTTAATACTCTATTTCTATTTCTCTTCTCCATGACAACCCTTCAGATACTAGAACACTGATCATTTTCTCTCTCAAGTCTTCTCTTCTCAAGGAAAAAAAGTCTTTTCAAAATAAAAAATGAAACCATGTTTCTTCTTTTATTAGTCCTTATGTGACATGGTTGACATGATTTTTTGATTATTCTATAAAAGTTTTTTTTTTCCCTATCAGCCTTTGTGGAGCTCGTGGGCGTTCCCCAGAGAAAGAAGAGAGACTTTCCAAATGCCCTGTATACATACCTCCAGTGTCTACCAGCCAACGATTAGAATTGCCTCTGGTATCCCTGTCCTGAAGGAGAGCCACAATCTGCCCTCTCTGAAGGGTCAGAGCCAGATTTCCACTCCCACTGATGTTACTTGTCACCTGGTACAGCTTGCTAGGGCCATACTTGTTCAGGAGGGTCTGGACCTGTCTTTCTCCAGCAGGTTGAAGTGGCTGGGCATAGGAGAAGTTGTGATGAGCCTTAGAATTACCCAATATCCCAGTTGGAAGGGATACCCCCAGGAGATACCAAATCCAACCTATTCCAAAGCATTTTCTTTCTACAATCTGATAAATGGCCATCCAGTCTTTACCTGAGAGACAACTACTTTGAAAAGGCATTTCATCATGAGAAACATTTTCTTTGTACTAAACTAACATGCCTCCGAATTCTAGCCAGTTTTGTCTTCTCCAGCAAACCCAACCATCAAGTATGAAGCATTGTGTTGAACATTAGAATTTCATTTATGTCTATCCCTCATTCACTAGGTGACCTTCAGCAAGTTTCTTCTCCTTTCAGTTCCACATTTATAAAATGAGGAACAGGTCTTAGATGCCAGAATCTTAGAATTGAAAAATATAATAGTCCTTTAGTCTAAACTTCATTTCCAAATTCCATTCTAGATCCACAGTATTACAATTTTTTGTTTGTTTATTTTTTAGAGATAATTGGAGTTATATGACTTGTCCAGGATCAATCACATAGCTAGTAAGTGTCTTATGATCAGATTTGAACTCAGCTTCTTCAGACTCCAGGGCCAATGCTCTATCCACTCTACCACCTGGCTGCTCCAGTCCTGTAGTTTTAATTGTAAAAATCTTGAGTCCGCAAAACTGCTCCCAAGCAGGAAAACTAAAGATAAAGTGTATCATTAGGGTGATGTTTCTCTACAGCAAAATCTAGCTTTTACAATCAATAAATATTTATTCATTTGTTTTTACCTCATGCACTGTCCTGTCTGTGCTAGGAATATGGGGGTGGGGCTAGGGGTGGGGATGGGGCCCCCAGAAACACTTACCTGTGTTATTGGAACTGGCAACACCTTCTCAAAGCTCTGGCGAAAGGAGTGAAGCTGGGCACTGGTCTTACCTAATGTGTCTTCCACCAGCTTCCTAAAGTCAGATTCAGAAACATGGCTGTGGGGCAGCTAGGGAAAAAAGACTGAAGTCAGAGACTAAGCAGAAAAGGATGGATGAGAAGAAAAGAATGAAAAGAGCTTGGTCCCATACAATGCTTACAAAATTGCTGCTTACTTGACAGTCATTTTCTGTTTTAAGCAGGTAACCTATTGACCAAGTATTGTTGTTGTTCTTCAGTTGTTTTCAACCATTTCTGACTCTTTGATACCCCATTTGGCGTTTTCTTGGCAGAGATACTGGAATGATTTGCCATTTCCTTCTCCAACTCATTTTACAGATAAGCAAACTAAGGCAAGCAAGTTAAGTGATTAACCCAGGGTCCCACAGCTGCTAAGTGTCTAAGGCCTGATTTGAACTCAGAAAGATGACTCTTCCTTCCTCCAGACCCAGCACTCTTATCTATCACTCTACCACCTGGCTGCCCAAAAGAGAGATAGTAATAGTACCTAGCTTCAAGTGTTGTGATGAGGACCTAATGAGATACTTATGTTCAGTAATCCATCATGTCTGACGCTTTTGGGCCCCTATGCACTACGCTTTCTGGGGTTTTCTTAGCAAAGAGACTTAGGGTGGTTGCTATTTCCTTCTCCAGTGGATTAAGGCAAACAGGGAAGATGTGAGTTGTCTGGGGTCACACAGCTAGTAAGTGTCTGAAGCTGAATTCAGGTCTTCCTAACTCCAGACCCAGGGAGATATCCACTGCACAACCTATTGACCTCCTACTGGCCAGGTAGGATGGATCCCACCCAGTGATTCAGCTCTTATATTTACTCTAGCTGGGTGACCCTGGGCAAGTGACTGAATCCTGTTTGCCTCAATTTCCTTTCCTGTAAAAATGAGTTAAAAGAAAGAAATGCAAACTACTCCAGTATCTTTGCCAAGAAAACCCCAAATGGGTTCACAAAGAGTTAGACAAGACTGAAATGACTGAACAACATGTCAATAATAGGAAATGGTTATAATTCTGATTCCACATAAGGTAAAATGTCCTTAATGAGAAAGATGAGTCTGGGGTAATGGAAGGAAATAATTTTCCACTACAGAACTTACAGATACCAACTAGATTGTCATCTTTTGGTCAAATATATAAGATAGAAAAGGTTTCTAGCTTTCCTCAAAAAAATCTAAGTTGGATTTGTCATCCATGAAGTTATCTAATAGTTATATTTAGGCTTGTGCCAAAATATTAATGCTAGCTTTTTTTATAATATTATGTATATCTTAAAGTTTTATAAGTCAACTGGAAGAGTGACAGAAAGCTTCTTCTTATACAACATAAACTTGTCTTAGAGAGACAATGTAGCATGAGAGACCAGAGCCAGAATCAGTGCAGAAACTTGGGTTCCATCTGAGACACATTAGTTGGTCATTTAACCTCTAGGGGCCTTGCTCTATTCCCCACTTCAGGTACCTCTCTAAGTACAGAAGTTACAGATAAGTTATTGACCATCATGTGTGGAAGAAGCTTCCACAGTGGAAATTCCCCCAGGCTGATGAAATCACAGGGTCTGAATTAACAAAAATCCTAGGTTTATAAACTACAAAAGGTAATCCTTTTAGCATTTTTCCCCTGAAGCATCCTCAAACACATAGCCTTCTTTGTGTCTGAAAGTTACAGGATACTTTTTTTTGGTGGGGGGGAGGGAAGAGATGAGGGAGAGGAAGGTTGAATCTGGGCAGTCATGGGAATGATTAAGATTAAGAGGGAGAGAAAGTGGGATTAATAGGGTGAAGTATCAGAAAGGCTGTGGCTGGGTTTTTGTAGTCAGTCAAGGCAACAAATTAAGTTTGTACTTTCCCCCTGTATTGTTTCTTCAAACCAACTCCAAGTGGGAATTCTCCACCCAAGGTTTGGCTTCCAAACTGATATTTCCCTTTCCTGCCTAGCCCTCCGAAGCAGTTACCTCTAAAATTTCTGATTTAATCTCTGTTCTATTCAGAGTTTGCTTTCTAGGATCTCTAGAACCTTGGGCTTGACCATGTTCAATGCTTCCCTCATTTTTCTTGCTTATCACAGCTGACTCCCAGGCCATTAATCACTCACTCTCCCCCAGGATGGGGGTGGACTCCTTCCCTTTAGGGGCATGGAGGCAATTGTTCTTAGTCTTATCAGATGGGATTATTCCTTGGAAGCAGAAAGATTAAGTCTTGGTCACCAATTTGGAAGTCAGCTGAGGAATATTCAAAGAACAAAGGGCTCCACAGACTGGCTCTCTGCAGTTCTTGCAGAGAACCCTAAGGATCTGGAAACCTTCCTTACCTGAGCCATCTCTCCTTCTGCCCTCTGCAGCACTTGCTGGGCAAGATCCCTCTGGAGCGCCATGAGGGTGTGCAGGATCTGACTCAGCCACTGTGTGGCCACCTGGTTAAACTGAGGAAGCTCAGAAACCAGCAGAGAGTTTAGGGCCTGGTAGGTGTGCCTGGCGGCTTCCTCCTCATAGGTCATGCTGCCCACCTCAGCCAGCTTCTCTTCTATCCGCTCAAAGTCCAGCAGCTTGTCCAGGCGCTTCTTGATCAGGTTTTGGGGTCCCAGCAGGGCCTTGGACAGGTGGCCCAATGGATGGTACACTAGCCTTTCCAGCCTCTGCTTCTGTGGGACAGAAGCATCATTCAAGAGATGCTGCCATACCCTGGAGTGTACAACCAACAGAAATCTTGAAGAAAAACAAACAAAACAGGGCATAGCGCCCAACCGCCTGATCTGAGGCAGAACCAAATCTGTCTGACACTACAAGATGAGAAACTACTTTTAAAAGTTCCTCTCTAGCCTGAAAAAGACTAGCAATAAATTCTGTGTCTAAATTCCTAGTTCTATACTCTAGATGGAAATAATGAACATCTGATGGTCATCCTTAAAATTATTACAACTACTACTAACAATAATAGCACATTTTCTTTTCTTTTCTTTTTTTTTTTTTTTTTTTTGCCTGAGACCAGATTTGAACTCAGGTCCTCCTGACTTTAGAGCTGGTGCTCTATCCACTGCACCATCTAGATGCCCCTAGCACATTTTCATAGTGCTTTTTAAGAGTACTTTATTTATGGCAACCCTTTGAGGCAGATAACATAGATATTAGAAAAGGAAATTTAGGAGAGTTCTTCCCTGGAACCTTATTCAGGAGCAAATCTTACTCCTCCTTAAGTCCTTAAGTCCTCTTCACCTTGGGTACCTTCTCTGCCCCCAATTTCTCAGCTCCTTTTTATGTGCTACCTTCTCCTTTTAAAATGTAAACTCCCTCACTAATGCATTTTGCCAAACGATCCAGCCATTCGGGAGAACAATTTAAAATTATGCCCAAAGGGCTATCAAACTGTGCATCCCTTTGACCCAGCAGTGTTTCTATTGGGCTTATATCCCAAAGAGATCTTAGAGGAAGGAAAGGGACCCACATGTGCAAGAATGTTTGTGGCAGCCCTTTTTGTAGTGGCTAGAAACTGGAAACTGAATAGATGCCCTTCAATTGGAGAGTGGCTGAATAAATTATGGTATATGAATGTTATGGAATATTATTGCTCTGTAAGAAATGACTAGCAGGATGATTTCAGAGAGGCCTGGAGAGACTTGCATGAACTGATGCTGAGTGAAATGAGCAGAACCAGGAGATCATTATACACAGCAACAACACTACTATATGACGATCAATTCTGATAGACATGGCTCTCTGCAACAATGAGATGTTTCAAACCACTTCAAATTGTTCGGTGAAGAGAGCCATATACACCCAGAGGGAGGGATATGAAATGTGGACCACAACATAACATTTTCATGCTCTCGATTGATGTTTGCTTGCATTGTGTTTCCTTTATCTGATTTTTTCTTTCTTGTAGATAGATTTTTCTTGCACAAAAATGATAAGTGTGGAAATATGTATACATGTATTCCATTTGTCAAGTATTTTAACATAATTAACATGTAGTGGATATCCTGCCATCTAGGGGAGGAGTGGGGAGTAGGGAGGAAAAATTTGTAACAGAAAGCTATGTAAGGGTTAATGTTGAAGAATTACCCATACATATGTTTTGCAAATAAAAAAAATAAAATAAAATAAAATGCTCTAGAAATCTCCATCCTGGAAGCTCAGGCCAATCTTGTACTTGATCCTTAAGGATACTTATATCCTTATTCCCAGGCTCCATCATATACCAGAGAAAGAAGAAAGGGAACTTACAAATTCCAAGAAGACCAGAAGGTGCAGATTTCTTGTAAGGCAGCAATACTGCTGCACAGCTCCACCTTCCATCTCCAGATCACATTCATGTGGTTTGATCCTGAGGAAAGTCTGGGCCAGAATAAGGGACATAACACAGGGTAATGAATATCCACAGATATGACCTAGAAAAGAACCATGGGCATTCTTCCCTCTGGAATTTTTCAGCATTGGGGACAAAGATTAAAGGAAAAACAACAGAAATGAATGATGAGAAAGACAGATAAATGACTCTTGTCAAGGCTTCATCAGGAGTCCTCAAGAACAGATAGTAACCAGAGTAAATTCCCTGAGTCTGTACCAATTTGAATCTGTTCACCAATTGAGACAGGACAAGAGACTCTAAAAGTTGAGCCAACAAGGCCAATAATATTCTTTGTTTAAAGAGTAACTAGTTGGCTCAAGCACTTGGTGGCTGAAGGTAATGGTTAAGGCCAGCAGTTTGCACACAGAGATTAAGAGCTCGACAAGAACTTTAAGTCCAACTGGTCCAACCTGTACCTGATCAGGGCTCATCAGGGGACATCACAGAATCTGAGAATTAGCAAGGATCTCTGAGCCAATCTGTACCCGAGGCAGG
This sequence comes from Myrmecobius fasciatus, assembly GCA_023553655.1. Lineage (NCBI taxonomy): Eukaryota > Metazoa > Chordata > Mammalia > Dasyuromorphia > Myrmecobiidae > Myrmecobius > Myrmecobius fasciatus. Next base: position 557,230 of record JAJPUD010000103.1, on the reverse strand, counting down.
GCCAAGTGATTTGAACTCTAGAAGCTAACTAGTTACTCTCAACATCTCATTTATCTTTGGCTTTCATTCCCTATTACTCATTTTCATTCTTCCCTGTTCAGGTCAAAAGGTTTTTCTTCTCAGCAAAGAAAACAAGCAGAGTAAGAATTAAGTCATTCTATCCTCTCTCTGACATCATTAGTTTGTCAACCTTAGGCAAGGGCTCTACTCCATCTTGGATTCTCTTCTTATTCTCAACATATCTTTAAAAACAGCAAGTGGATTTTTTGTTGTTCTTGGTTTGCCTCTTCAATTTGCAAGCTCCTGACACTATTTTACAGGACTGTTCAACTGCCCTAGTTGACAGGTCTGGATTATGACCAGTGGTCTGGATTATGGGGCTCTCTTTTGACACATAGAATAGTTACCTCCAAATTCTCCAGGTAAGATGCCACATTGCTTTTTAGTTCATTCACACACAATGCCACCCAGTGGAACTTCTCTTCTAAGTCATCAAACTCCCTGTTTTCAGTCTAAAATCCAAGTAATAAAAGTTAAATTTCAAGATTAATAATAATAAAAAACTGATGGTTGTATTGAAATTCTTTGAATATCTGCAGAGCATTTTACATACACTATTTCATTGGAGCTTTACAGCAACCTAGTAGAAACTACAAGTATTATTACTCTTATTTTATGAAGTAAACAAGGCAGCTAGATGGTTCAGCAGGTAGAATGCTGGATCTGGAGTCAAGAAAACTTGAGTTCAAATTCACTAACTGAGTGACCCTGGTAAGTCATTTCACTTGTTTTAGTCTTAATAACTGGATAAGAAACAGCAAACTACTCTAGTATCCTTGTTAAGAAAACTCCACAAATAGTATAGTCTAAGGGGTCATGAAGTCAGACATGAATGAACAACAAATGTACAGTATACTATGTTATGGAGAAATACAAAGTTTGGAAAAGACAGTTCTTGACCTTATGGAACTTAACAAAGGTTATACTATAATTGCATAAGAGCAACTGTAAAAAGACAGCCTCTGTGAAATTCAGAAAAAGTCAGGGGTCAGGGAAAACTATCTGGAGGGATGGAGATCTGAGTTGGATCTTAAAGGACAGCTAAAACTTCAACAACTGGATCAGTCTAAGCAAAGACACAGAGTAATAAGACCACATAACAGAGTGAGAGGACAATAAGAGTCCTCTGTCTACATAGGATATCATATCCTTAACCTACAGATGCTCTAAGAGAATTTTTTTCTTCTTTTTCACCTCTGAACCCTCCCAAAGTATCTTGAGGTTTACTGGCTAGATTTCATTTTTAGGAACCACATCTTAAACCAAAACCAATCTGATTCTAATTGGCCTAGATCTATAAGGATCTAATAAATTCTAGATCAAGCCTATTTGGTCACTGTTTGGGTCCTGATTGACTCAGATTGAATGTAAATAGCAGTCATTTCTGCTTTGGCCAGAAATTTGAGGATCTTCCTCTCCCAGATTTATTTATTTAGATTTTTTTGGACTAGGCGAAAGAGGAGATTCTTTGCTTCAATTGTTACTAAATTATGTATTGCTCTTTAACTTTAGAGCTACATATAGATTTATGTAGAACTATGGCCTTTCCACACTTTCTCAGCTTCATCTCTAATCCCACTACTGCACCAATATCGTCACCCTCAATTTCCCCATCACACCATCTTTTTCCTTCTTTCCTTCCAGTAAAATGTAAACTAATCAGGAATAATTTAATTTTTGATTCTATATCCTAGGCACTTGAGACTAAGTTTTGCCCATAGTAGGCAATTAACAAATACATATTGATTTTGCTTAGCTAAACTTTCCACATTCTGGAATAGTTAACATTTTTCACACTTGTAGCATGACTAAAGAGATCAAAATAATTGAAATTTATATTCTCTAGTCCATAAGAGGTAGTGCCTCTCAGAAAGGAATGCTTCTTCCCCCCGGTCTAAAAAATGTCCTCATGCCAGGGCTTACCCCCATGAAGTGTGTGGAGGAAGGTGGACCCCCAGGTAAAGACAAGAGGAAGGGTCATAGGACAGAGGAGCAAGAGTAGGGGAAGGGCAATGCTGCCACGTCATTCCTGACTAAGCCATCATTTCCATCCAACAATCCTCGTGATCTCCTCCAACTGCTTTTGCCCCAGATAAAAAGAATTCTTAGTTACACATCCATCTCTTCTATCAGAACTACCCACTTGTAGGGCCCAGGGCTGCAAGATACCAGGAGATATAAGTAACAAAAGGCTCTCACCCTGGTCACAATCCCAGCTTCTTGCTTGAACAATTGACTTAAACGCAGAGTCTTCTTGGAGATAGAGTGTGTATTAATCCGGGCCAACCTCTCCCTGACTGTCAGATGCTCCAACTTGTTGTATTTCGTGGCTGTGGGAGAGTAAGGAACAGAGCAGGAGGGGAAAGGATACATGTGAGAACAAGATTTTCCTGAGAAGTTTGGTGTAAGGCCAGTTTGGGGTCATTACTACATAATAGAACACAAGAGTAAGGAAAGGCCATAAAGACAAGAAAAACAAGGAGCTGAGGTCCTTGGCCCATAGAAGGACCATGTTGTAGTCGACAGCTTTGGCAAGTCAACCAACCATTCTAGGCCTTTGCTTCTTCATCTATAAAAAACCTATTTCATAGGGTTGTCATAAGGAAAGTGCTTTATAAACCCTAAAGCACTGTAATCATTGTTAATATTGGACTTCTGTGTACTGGGGAAACTTTCTGTCTTTAGTGGGTCATATTACCTCCTTAAAATTCAGTTTCTTTGGAAGCTGGCAACAACTTCTATTTTTTAAATGCCAGGAAACAGAAGTCTGGGGGTCTTTCCCAACCAACCACTACCCTTACCAATTTCCTTACGCCTCTTATATTCATTGATGTTGGAATTGACCTCTTGCATGGCTCTGGTAGCCCTCTGCAAAGCCTCATAGGCCTGGTCATCGGGTGGCGTGTTCTCCAGGATCTTCTGCAGCAGGAGTGGATATCTGGTCACTCGCTGCACAGGCATCACCAGTAGGAAAGAGAGGCCTGAGGCTCCAGCCTGTGGCCTAAGGGAAAAAACAGAGGGGAGAAATTAGTCAGATGGATTTGTGGATTGCAAAAAGGAATGGGGATTAGGTTAAAACCTAAGTTTTAACCCCAGCTCTGTTACTAACTCACTGAGCAATCTTGGGAAAGACATTTATTCTCTCTGGGCCTCATTTTTTTTTTTCTACTTGTAAAATGAGGAGAATGAATTATATAAGGGATTCTTTAAACCTTTTTTGGGTCATGGATCCCTTTGGCAGACTGGGAAAGTCCAAGGATGTTTTTAAATACCTAAGATAAAACATAAAATTACAAAGGAAACCATTTATTTTGAAATATAGCTTTCAGTCCTGTCAGTGGGATAAGTTAGAAGAAAATGGGTAGATCACAAACCCTGAACCTGGGGTTTGTGCAGGGGGGATGTGCTGGTAAAATGTTTAACAAAAAGCTCTTCAAAAAAAAAAATGTACACACAATACACTTTCAAGTCTACTCTGCATTATTAAAATATTCTCCATCACTTTATTAAGCCAACAGTCAAGAAAACAATAAATTCAGTCCTGACTTGTAGTGTTGGCTTATTTCTAAGTGCAAATATTCACATTTTAAAAATCAGCTCTTGAGAGTTCAAGTTGACTTCATCAACTTGGTTATGGCACTACTATCAGCCTTATGTACTCCTTCTTTGTAAGGCCATTAAAGAAGGTCATACCATCAAATTGACTGGGCCCTCAATGCTTCACAGCAATACTTTTATTCTTCCTTATTTGATTTATCGCATTTCCCACAGTGGCTGTTCTAAAATTTCTCTTCTTCATCAAGTCTCCTACCACCACCCCCTCTAATGGTTAGCAGATGATTTTACCTCCTACTTCTCTGAGAAAACAGGGGACATCTGTTGTGTACTTCCTCTCTCCTTCCTTATCCTGAACCTCAAAATCCCACTGAATCACCCTCATTCTCTCCTTTGATTTAGTCACTGATAAGCAGGTGTTCCTTCTCCTTGCCAAGACCAGCCACTCTTCCTGTGTCCTCCAATTCACAGTCATTCTTCTACTTCCTCTCCTCCTCCTCAGCAGTCTAGCTTCCTACCTAATCACTCTTATCTTTGGATCAAAATTATTCTCTTCCATATTATCAACAATCTCTCCAAAGTTACCAACAATCTGTTAATTGCTCTGTCCAATGATTTTTCCCATTCCCAGTTCTTCTTCATCAGTCCTCCCTCCTGAATACTCTCTCCATCATGACGTCTCTCTTCTTCACCTACTGTTTTACCATTCTCTCAAAGCTTCCCTTGCCAGATTAACATTCACGTCTCACTTCCAACCATGCTGTCTTGAACATTTACAGAGTTCGAGAGAGTTTCTGGGTAGTCATTTTATCATTAATGTTAGTATTTTATTAATAAAAGAGGTCAGAAGCACTCTCAAGTGTCAAAAACCCCTCATGGAACCCACGCAACAGTTACAATCCTGGAAAGGTGGATATTTTTGAGGGTGGCAATCAATTCTGATTGGTTAACAATTAATTAGAAAATAATTATTATGAGATGTGGGCTCATTCTAATAAAGGTCTTGAGGATATATGACTTGCATCACCCAAATCTTAGTCAAAGAGATTTTTCAATTTCCATATTACCTAACCAAAGGGAGAATCCACATTTTTCCTAAACCTGAGTAGATACAAGAGCAGCAATCTATCTATTGGCCTAAACTTAGAATTTCTTTTATTGTCTTTGATTAGATCTTAGTCTGGGTAAGTCTTCACCCAAGATCTACCACCATTGGTTGATTTCTTTGAGGAAATAGAAAAGGGGAAAAACTTTGGTCCTAATTCAAAAATTAGTTTTAAATTCAAAAGAGAAATAATCATTTCCCTCAGAGTCCTACAAAGGCTCTGTTCAGATTCTCTAATTTTCCTTTCAGTAGTTGTTGGTTTTTAATTACCATCTCAATGCAAATGACTACCAAATTTATTTATTTAATCTATTTACCTAGTCCCAAGGCTATGGGAATATGAACAGTTAACTTAGCTACATGTAACTCTTCCTAATAAGAGAACTACCAATAAAACTATGTAGTCATATATGGTGGAACGAGGACTTGTACAATACTGGAAGCGTGTAGCTAGATAAAAATGTTTGATTCTGATTCTGAAGTTAAGCATTTGAATACTCTGTGGGTCCCCTTTAACAGAAAAGTCAAAAGCAGCAAGATAGCCCCATGAATAGAGCACTGGGCCCAGAATCAGGAAACGAGTTCATATCCAACCTTAGTCACTAGGTAAGTTGTTTAACTCTATGCCTGCCTCAGTTTCCTCCATGGACAAATGGAGATAACAATAGCACTTACCTCCCAGAGTTGTTGTAAAGATCAAATGATGTATCTGTAAAGTGCTTGCAACAGTGCCTGGCACATTGTGGGTATTTATTCCCTTTCCTTCCCATGTTCCTTTTCCCAATGTCTAGCACAGTACTTGTAAATACTAGTGACTAAGTGTTTGTGAACCAGGGCAAATTGCTAGAAATTAGATAGTCTCCAAGAACCCTTTGGACATAAACAGTTTATTTCTCCCAAGAAGTCAAGTCAAATTCTCTATAACGGAGGAGTATAACTTCCAGGAATCTCTGGAACAGATCAAGGATATCATCCAGTAAATGACAGGATATCATTAAGGATGTCATCCAGTAGATCCAGTAGAAAAAGAAAGACTTTGAAATTTCAAGAGGACAAAAAAAGGGAGAGAGGAGAGAGAAAGAGAGGGAAAAAGATGAGCCTAAAAGGGTAGGAATCAACAGGACTAATGGTTTAGGACTTTCACTCCTAGGGATTCTTTTCATAAACCATTTTCAAGCCCTTCTGAGGGCTGTTGTAGGTTAGGTGATTTCTCCACTTAAGCATCGTATAAATGTGAGCAACTGTTAACATTTTTGATTTGTAGGAGGCTAAAATGGATTATAGTTACATGACAACAGCAGCTGATCTTCAATTAAAAGCCAAAAATCAGATGTGTTTTGGTTGCCTGTGCACAAGGAAGGTAGCATCAGGTAACAACCTGGAAACCTTCTGGGAATGATCATCTGTGTCAGAAAGATGGAGATTGTGGTCTTCATTACAAGTTATGGACAATGGGTTAACCAGCATATAATATTTCATTGCCTTTTTGGTCTTAATTATCCGCTGCTCCAGAATGAATGTAGACTGACTGTCAAGGAAAAACTATGCCTTGAGAAATAGGATGATAAAGTGAATAGGACAACCTTAACGAGATTTGGGTTCAAATCCTGTCTCTAACACTTACTAGATATATAATCATAGACATTTAACACCTTAGTGTTGTGTCCAACCCTTAAGACCATAAAGTTAAATATAAGCTAACAAATTCTATCAGAAAAGGGAATTTGTGTACTGGTAATTTCCCATATCAGTGACATCACAGGTTTAAATAAATCACACACATACACATATATATAATTTAACATATATAATTGCAAACACCATAATACAATATAATAGTCAGATCTACATTTGTTCTGAAAATAATTTTTTCTAGAGTGATTCATATATTAGTGAAAGATATGAGCATAACACAAATTTTGTTATTTTATTCTCAAGAAACATCAAGAGAACACAGAACCACTTCATAATAACTCACAAGCTGTACCCCTTCCAAGACCCATTTTCACAAGCAAAATTTGGATCTTTTTCAAAATAAATTGCCTTATTATACATCTTCTAATGAAATAGGAGCTGTGGAAAGGGGGGAGACTGGTACAAACCAACCCCTCACTTTCTGCTAAGGTCCAGAGTGGGGGCCTGCCCAACTTTCAAGAGACTTTTCTAGCTCAAGGGCTAAGACACAAGCTGAGCCATAAACACCACTATATATTGTGGTATTTATATATTTTTAAGCAATTTAACACATATAAAACTTGGTTGCTGTTTTAATAAGGTTCCTTTTTTTTTTTTAAATGTATCACTGATGAAGTTTGAGTGTTTGACCTTCAACATTATTTTACCAATAAGCTTTGTGGTTTTCATTGTGAGAACTTATATAGATAGCATGGGGATTTTTAGAAATTCAATTATTTCATTATTGCAACTTTTATAAACTTTTCACAGCTCTACCCACATATGCTTCTGACCATGTAGTAATCATTATGAACTCCCCAAAGACTGTGGCTGTGGCTAGCATTGTACAATCTCAGAACTAAAACCGTTTTGAGGTCATCTCTTCCTTTTCCTCCCCACCAATGCAGGAATCTCTTACTACAACAGGAACTCAGCCAACTTCTGCTTGAATATCTCCAGGAACATAGCTCCTTCCATTGTCAAAACAACTCAGATAATTGTTACAGCCTCAAATCGATTCCAAATAACTTCTACCAGGATGCTTTCTCTGGGGTCAAATAGAACAAACACAATCCTTTTTCTTTAGGATACACTTCAAATATCTGAATGTCTTCTCCCTCCCTAAGTCTTCTCCAAACTAAAAATCTCTAATTCCTTAATTTCTAACTTGTTAATTTCCCTTTCAAATGTAGTACCCAAAACTAGACAGTGTCTTTCAGTTGTGATAAGACCAGGGTGGAAGACATTTGGACAACCAGTTCTCTTGACAGAGGTCTTAATAGATAGCCTAAAATTTTTAAATTGACTTCTAGCTTCTTCCTATCTCTTACCCAACCCTCCCTGGTGTTTCAACTCACACCAGTGCAGTGATGACATCTTGAATTGCCTTCTGTAGCTTGGGTACCTTCTTATACGACTCCACCAGAGCCAAGGCCTGATCATAGCTGGCACAGTAGACCTTATAAGCACTCTCCATCTCCTCTTGAAATTCAAGGAATAGATTACCTAGTGGTCCAAAAACATGGATAATGATTTTCCACAAGACAGATTTCTTTGTATAATTCATTGCACACAAATAATAACAGTCCCTTTTGTCACATAAAAATCCCACTCTAGAGCACCCCCAAAGATTATAGGTCAAGGGCCATATTTCTTCCCATGGAGACTTTTAAGGACCTACTTAAACCAAATTCAGGTCTTTCAGTCACCTAATGATAGTGCTAACTCATAAGGAATTGCAGCCAGCTTTTGTTCTAACAGTATCCATTGTATCCAAAATCACAAGGCATCTGTTACTATGGATTGCTAGTGAGCCCTGCCCAAATTATACAGGTCTTCCCCAGTATCACCCATAATCTAGGATTTGACATTTTTTCCATTCCTGGTTAGTTTCCGATTCACAGATTCTGAGTAAGTTGATTACAAGGTTTTTAAATTTATCAACTTTATGGTCCCAGTCCAACAGGCAGTTTGACATAGTAGAAAAGGCAGTGAAGATGAAACCAAAAGATCTAGTTGGGGGTGTAGTCCCAAACCACCTTAAGGAAATTAGGATAGTTAGCCGAATTCTGTCAAGTCAGTGTGATACAGTACACAGAGAAGCAAATTTGGGGCCAGGAAACCTGGACTTAATCCTGCTTGAATCACTTACTCAGTATTCTAACTTATCTTAAATAGCATTACCTCTCTGAGCATCAGTCTTACTAACTGTGAAATGGAGATAATAATGCCTTATAAGGTTATGGTGACAATTAAATATTTTAATGAACTAAAAGTATTTTATAAATCAAGAAACTCTATATAAATGTGAACTAGCACCTAGTTCAGACATTCAACACCTTTTGCCTGAGCAATCACTTGTCTGTTGCTTAATTCTTTTTCAGTCATGTTTGACTCTCCATGATCCCATTTGGGGTTTTCTTAGCAAAGATACTTGAGTTGTTTTCCATTTCCTTTTCCAGTTCATTTTACAGATGAGGAAACTGAGGCAAGCAGAGTAAAGTGACTTGCCCAGAGTTGCACAATTTATTAGCTATGAGATTTTATAAGAATCTGCAGCCATATTTGAACTCACAAAAATGAGTCTTCAGGCCTCCAGTCCTGACATTTTATTGACTACATCACCTAGCTGCCCCAAACTATCCTAAGAACCTCCTAAATCATCATGCTATCTTCCCTCTCCAACTCATCTTCCAAGCCAAAGTGAGTTTTCCAGAATCATAGATCTGATCACATCAATTCCCTACTTGAGAAACTCTAGTGGCTCCCTGTTAGTTCCAGGATCAGATACAGATCTTTTGTCATTTAAAGTTTTTCCACAACCTATGTACAATCTATTTTTCCAAACTCATCATGGATGAAGTTGCACTCTTTGGTACAGCCAAACTGCCTTGATGATATTCCTTATGTGGGCCATTCTATCTCTGCTGTCCTATCACATGTGGAATTCATTCTCTTCTCACTTCTGCTTCTCAAAATCCCTAGTTTCCTACAGATCTCACTTCAAGGTAGCATTTCTTACATGAGACTTTTCCTAATATCCCCAGCAATCAGTACCTATCCCATCTCAAAACTACCTTGTATTTCTTTTTAAATATTTATGTGTTTACAGGTTGTCTCCTCAACAGAATATAAATTCCTTGAGGGTAGGGCCTGTCTAATTTTGGTCTTGTATCATCTCCTGTATTTAATACAATGTGAGGCAAACAGTAGGTGCTAAATAAATATTTGCGGGTTATTTTTTTGTTTAATGCTTGTTGGTTTTTGTTTAATGATTGTTGACTGATTGATATGAAAGACTAGGAATCAGAAACCCAGGTTCTATTCTGGGCTAACATTTGCTAGCTGTGTGGTCCTGAACCCCAAGGGACAGCTAGTTGGCACAGTGGATAGAGTGCTGAGCCTGGAGTCAGGAGGGTCTAAATTAAAATACAGCCTGAGACACTTGTATTTTTGTGAACCTAGGCAAATCACTTAATCTCTGTTTGCCTCGGTTTTCTCATCTGTAAAATGGGGATAATAATAGCACCTACCTCTCAGGGTTAAGAGGATCAAATACAATCACAGTAAAGTTCTTAGCAGAACACCTGGCACATAGTAAAGGCTATATCAACATTGGTGATAAGTAAATTACAAAACCATAGAACCATAAAATGGGAAGAGATCTTAAAAGACATCTGATCTATCCCACACTTGAAATAGGAGTGTGAATTCTTTTAACTTAGTTTCATTTACAACATCTCCAACAAGTGTCTGTGTTGCCTTTACTGAGGTATTCATTGATGAAGGTGAAAGAAACCATGTCATACAGGAACAAGTTAAGTAACTGGGCATTTTTAGCCTGGAGATGAGAAGACTAGTATAAATATGATAGCCCTTTAAGCACTTGAAGCAGTTGTCAGGTAGCAGAAGGGTTCAAGAACTGCTATGCTAGAAAGAGACTTGGGAATATAAGGCCAAAGTCCCAAAGGCGGCTTTCAGTTTAAAGGAAGACGTCTAAATCATCTTTGCATTTGAGACCTTCCATAGATGCCAATACACTCAAATTGCTGTTTCCTATTCTAGTTCATCCACTTTCCCAATTGTTATTCTTTAAAATCTCACTCCACCTAGCTGGTACAATAGAGAAAGTGCTAGGCCTGGAGTCAGAAGAGCCGAGTTCAAATTTGACCTCAGACACTTATTAGTTGTGTTATCCTGGGCAAATCATATCATCTCTGCCTGCCTTCCTTTCCTCGGCTGTAAAGTGAGGGTGATAATAGCACCTATTTCCCAGGGTTGTTAAGAGGATCAAATGAGACGATACCTGTAAAACATATAACACAGTGCCTGGCACGTGGTAGGCCTTATTTCTTTCTCCTTCCCTTCCATCTCAGCTGCCCATGGGGATGGTCATATCCATGAGGTTCATCACCCACAACAGAGGAGCCTCCACAATCTATAATTCTAAAAAATCCCTCAATTTGATCATACCTCCTGACCTTCCATCTCTACCTTTCTCATCCTCCCTAAACCAATACTCTATCCCCACCAACCTCTCATCACTCCATCCCTTTTCAGACTTTGAGCTCTACTGTTCCATCCTTTCTTCCCTTCAAACTCCTGATCCATTGGGTTCCCAGTTTTTGCACCATCCTGTGCTTGTGCATCCCTAGCCCCATTGTCTTAAGAGGGCTCATCCTTTTCAAGACTCCAACCATGGACTTCTTCCATTACCATTCTACCCCACTAGCTGTCTTTGCTATTCCAGAGCTACTGACTGATGCTGGAGAGAGACACATAATCCTGCTGACTGGGTCGACTCTACTGTAAGCTCTCTACTAGGCTCTGACTAATTGCCTCTCTCACCCACTACCTACAAAGTCTGGTCCAAATCTTTTCTTCTTAAGCCACCTATAGTTATACCTTCTCCTTCTTCAGGAGAGGGCCTTGCTTCATGCTTCACTGAAAAAATGGAGGCCATCTGTCACAAAGCTCCCTTAAGGCCTCACTTCCATATTTCAAATCACCTCAACATCACCCATTTTCTCTTCCTTTAATCCAGAGGATGAGTTGTGTTAATTCCCTCTTTTGATGCTCTTGATCTCATCTTTTTTCATCTCTTCCAGGAGTTTGTTTCAATCGTTCTCTCACTCCTTTCTAATTTTCACATTCTCTTTACCCATTGGCTCATTACCTACAGTGTAAAAACATGTTCAGATGTCTCAATCCTTAAATTATTTTCACTTGATTCTGCTCTCCCCAAAAGCTACTGTTGTACTTTTCTCTCTTGAATAGCCAAACTCCTAGGAAAAAAAGATAGCTCCCACTCACTTTTCAGCTTCTACAATCTGACTTCTGTGACCATTGAAACAATTTGTTCAAGGTCAGTAATAATTTCTTTATTGCTAAATTTCTCAGCACTCATCCTTCTTGACTTCTCCCAGAGTTAGAGGATCTCAGAGTTTTAAGGGACCATTCTACATCAACTATACCTGATCAAGTATCCTCTTTACAACATCCAGCTTTTATCAAAGTCCTTCCTAAAATGTGGTACCCAGAATTAATCGTAATACTCCTGATATGTTCTGACCAGGGCAGAGTAAAGTACACCCAGCATTTTCTTCTGATATTTGTTGCTATTATTATTATTGAGTTACTTCAGATATATCTGACTCTGTGACCCCATTTAGGGTGTTCTTGACAAAGATAATGAAGTGGTTGGCCATTTCCTTCTCTGGGTCATTTTACAGATGAGGAAACAGACAAACCAGGGTTAAATGACTTGCCCATGATCACACAGCTAGTGTCTGCAACCATATTTGAACTCACAAAGATGAGGCTTTCTGATTCCAAGCCCAGTGTTTTATGTATTTCACTGCCTAGCTTCCCTATTATGATTCTCTCTTTTTTTAAATTAAAGCTTTTGATTTGCAAAACATATGCATAGGTACTTTTTCAACATTGACCCTTGCAAAGCTTTCTGTTACAAATTTTTCCCTCCTATCCCCCACCCTGTCCCCTAGATGGCAGGAAGTCTAATCCATGTTAATTATGTTAAAATATTTGACAGATCGAATATGCGTATACATATTTATACAATTATCTTGTTGTACAGGAAAAAAAAAAAAAAAACCTGAGAAGGAAAACATATTATGATTCTCTTAATGAAGCCTAAGCTGTACTGTCCATAAAGAAAGAAAAAAAAATAAGTATTGTTGAAAAAGCATTCAGCAGTGAATTGTGTGGCCAGTAAATTTGGGCCACACACAATTTTACCCTTTTTGGCTGATATGTCAAACCATTAGGTCTGACCTAGTTTGCAAGAAGACTGTTTTAATTGCACAATTCCATTACAAAGAAAGGAATGATTAAATGGTTAATAACAATTAGGGGATTCAGAAAAAATAAAAGTAATAGCTTATTTCTTTCTCAGGAAGTAATTTGGAACTAAAGAGGTATATTTAGTTTTGTTATGACATCAGAAAAATCACAAATAAGTCTTGGAGAGAATCCAGAGTAATAAAAGATATATTTAAAAGTAAACTGATGAAAGGTTAACTGAACTAGACTTCTTCAGTACAATAAAGCATGCCATCCGATATAGTGAAGTACTGTCACTAGCAAAGAGCATAGTTATTAGGCACTCAAACTTACATGCAATTTTCTATAAAAATACACAGAGGAATTCTAGCCAAAATTATTCCATGATCACACAATAGAAACTACAGCCTTTCATTACTGCTTTAGGACAAAGTTGAACTAATGAGCCTGAAAAGCCTTATCATTTGACTTTATTAAACAACACCTACCTCCAGAATCTCAACTGAATTTTCCCGACTCCAGCCCTGGCACTCTATCCAATGCACCACCTTACTGCCCACAAGTAGGAGGCATTTTACAGTGGAGAAAGCTGAAGCAAACAGAGGTTAAGTGCCTTGCCCAGGATCCCATGGTAAGTGTCTGAAGCTGGATCTGAATTCAGGTCTTCCAAACGCCAGGCCCACACTGTATCAGCCCCTCTCCTCGTCCAAGCACAGACCCTCTGTATATCTTGAAGCTTCTCCCCTTCCTTTCTCTACGCTCCCTTTCTTGGTGATCTCAGCAGTTTCCAATGGATTCCATTCTCATTCTAGCTCTTCTCTTCCTCCTGAGTTCTGGCCCCAATACCTTTCTGGACATTTCTACCCAATGTGCTATGGACATCTCAAAGTCAAGAGATTCAAAATGTAATTGTCTTTGCCCCCCTTAATCACCATCCACCTTCCCATCTCCATCTAGGGCAACTTTCTCTATCATCCTACTTTACACCCTAGGAGTCATTACCAACTCTTCATTCTTACTCAATTCCTAGTCAGCCAGTTGCCAATCTTACTTTTATCTCCACCCTTCCTCTCCATACCATAACCACCCTAGTCCAGGCCCCGGCTTCCCCTTTTAGACCCTGCAGCTCAAAAAACTGCAATGGCTCCCATTTTTTTCTAGGACACTACACGAGTTTTCTATTTGGTGTCTAAAGCTGTCTATAGTCTGGCTCTTCAGGCTGCTTATACAGGATTTGTCCTCATACACTGGCCTATTTAATATTCCCTGTAGAGCCACTCTGCTTTCGGTCTCAATGCCTGCTACAGATTGTCCCCCAGATCTGCAATGTCCTCCCTCTTTGCTTCTATTTCCTTTTAAGCTTAAATGCCACCTCCCTTAAGAAGTCTTTTTTTGACTCCCTCAATTATTAGAGCCACCCCTTCCAGTAACTTTGTATTTATTTTGTATATCCCCTGTATTTATTCATTGCTAACAGTTGTTCTGTGAACATGTTGTTCATAATAGAATCTATGTTCCAGGAAGGCAATGGCTTTCTTATTTTTGTATTATACCTAATACCTAACAGTGCCTGGAACATAATAAAACTCCAAAAAATAGAAACAAAAAAATTTTTAAAAATAATATACTTGTTCATTTACTCCTAATAATTAAAGTTGGCATGGGCTGCCCTGGGACATACTAGATCTTTTCATATGACTTACTCAAGGAGAAAGAGGATGACTAACTACTTGGAAAGGAAAACTTAGAAATTCTCAATCAAGGATAGGTTGGTTTGTGTCATGCAGGTCCCTTTCTGCTCCAAGATACACAAATTAGTTCAGGCAATAAACAATTAAGTATCAAACTATCTCGGTGGCCAAAATCAAGTGTTTGCAACTCTGGATCCCTTCTTTAACTTTAACCAACCCTAAGCCATTTCTATATCTAGATGGATTTCATATGAGATGGAAGTATCTGGAATTATGTGAATAGAGGTGACAGGAAGGAAGCTTTGACACGAACATGTTCTAGGGTTAGGCTGACAGTGCTTGAGCATTTAGCCCTGAGAGAACTGTGGGGATTTGGGCCTTAGTAATCTTCCAATATATATAGATGTATATTTATATGTATGTGTGTGTGTGTGCGTGTATCAGAGATTTGGGGGGAAGTTAGGTGGCTCAGTGGATAGAACACCAAGTCTGGAATCAGGAAGATTTAACTTGAAATCCAGCTTCAAACCCTTACTAGCTTTATAACACTGGGCAAGTCATCAAACCCTGCTTGCCCCAGTTTCCTCATTTGCAAAATGACTTAGACAAGGAAATGGCAAAACTCCAATATCTTTGCCAAGAAAAACCTTACTGAGGTCATGAAGGTTCAGTTATAACTGAAACAAATGACCAACAACATGCTAAAAATTTATTAAGTAACTACTAGTTAAAGCACCCTGCTTAATGCTGGAGGAAATGCAAATTTAAATAAGAATCTCTGCTCTAAAAGAACTTAAAGACTTATTAGTATATAACCTGGTCATTGCAGAAGAAAGTCATAAATGGTCATAAGTAAGTGAACTTTGCTCTCACTGGTTCAAGGACTTCTAATATGCAAATAAATTTGCTTTCTCAAGTTATAATGGGCATCTCCCAAGCTCAGACCATCAACTTGGTCTAGCTAAAGAACCCCGGCCTTGCCCCTGACAAAGCACAACAGCCTTCATCCCGGTCTTCTAAGGAGGGCTATGAGTCAAAGCCGTGGCTTTCTGCATAGTTCAGACAGCAAAAGGAGACATCTTAAAAGGCACACATCTAAGAATCCACTCAGCGAGGCAGATTCTGTGTTTCAGTACTTTGTTGTTGTTCAGTCATTTTCTCAGTTGGGTCTGTCCCATTTGGGGGTTTTGCCCCATTTCTTCCTCCAGCTCATTTAGGATACTGCTGTTGACAATAATACTACCTAACAAATTGGAGCCTGTAGTCTACTGAGAGAATGAAAACTTGTTCAAGCAAATAATTAATCTAGCTATTTGGAAAAAGATGGAAAAAGTGAGTTTAGAACAAGCTATTTTAGTATTCAGTGGATATGTATTCTCACTAACATGAGTGACAAAATGTTATGATTTTTAAAGTTTAACTTAAAATAATATGTGAAGGTAACGGCATGTGCAATTTTAATAGCTACAAATTGGCCTATTCAAATAAGCTCTTGATATTAAAAAAAATAGGAAGAGAATAGCAACTTTGACTAATCTTCCCCAGTTTTTCCAAATGTTTTATCAATATTTAGGAGTTATAAAAAGGCCAAAAGAATAGAAACTATGTCATTTAGTAACTAGTTAATCTCCATGTGAAGCAGAGGAACATGAGTTTCTATATACTGCTTTAGACCATAAATTCATTTGTAAAACATTATAGCGAAAAATTATTAACTCAAAAATAAAAGCAACAGAGAAGAAAAGGAAACTGAAAAAAATATTGCTAGGAGGTCAATTGAAGACATAAAATTTAACTCATCCTAAGATGATCCATCTTAAACAAAAGAGGATGACAAAGATAAAGTAAATGGTACAGTTTCACAAGCATTTCAAAAATGATCCATCCTCATCAATGATACTGGAAATATCACATTTGGATTAAAACACCATGGTATATATAATGTACTATATGAGTGCTAGGTGTTAAGCAGAGATAAGAATAAAACTCTTTTGCCCTCAAAGAACTTGTATTTTACCTGACTACATTTTTTAATTAAAACTTTTTATTTGCAAAACATATGTATGGGTAATTCTTCAACATTAACCCTTACAAAGCTTTCTGTTACAAATCCCCCCCCCAGTCCCCACCCCTCCCCTAAATGGCAGGAAATCCACTACATGTTAATTATGTTAAAATACTTGATAAATCGAATATATGTATACATATTTCCACACTTATCATTGCTGTGCAAGAAAAATCGTATCTACAAGAAAAAAAATCAGAGAAAAGAAACACAATGCAAGCAAACATCAATAGAAAGCATGAAAATGTTATGTTGTGGTCCACATTTCATATCCCTCTCTCTGGGTGTATATGGCTTTCTTTACTGACCAATTGGAACTGGTTTGAAACATTTCATTGTTGAAGAGAGCCATGTCCATCAGAATTGATCATCATATAGTATTATTGTTACTGTGTATAATGTTCTACTGGTTTTGCTGATTTCACTCAGCATCAGTTCATGCAAGTCTCTTCAGGACTCTCTGAAATCATCCTGCTGGTCATTTCTTACAGAACAATAATATTCCATAATATTCATATACCATAATTTATTCAGCCACTCTCCAATTGATGGGCATCCATTCAGTTTCCAGTTTCTAGCCACTACAAAAAGGGCTGCCACAAACATTCTTGCACATGTGGGTCCCTTTCCTTCCTTTAAGATCTCTTTGGGATCTAAGCCCAATAGAAACACTGCTGGGTCAAAGGGTATGCACATCCCGATAACTTTTTGAGCATAGTTCCATATTGCTCTCCAGAATGGCTGGATCTGTTCACAGTTCCACCAATAATGTATCAGTGTCCCGGTTTTTCCACATCCTCTCCAACATTCGTCATTATTTCCTGTCATTTTAGCCAATCTGACAGGTGTGAAGTGGTACCTCAGAGTTGTCTTAATTTGCATTTCTCTGATCAATAATGATTTGGAACACCTTTTCATATGACTAGAAATAGTTTTAATTTCATCATTAATGAAATTAAAATTGTCTCTTCATATCCTTTGACCATTTATTGGAGAATAGCTTGAATTCTTATAAATATGAGACAATTCTCTATATATTTTAGAAATGAGGCCTTTATCAGAACTCTTAAATGTAAAGATGATTTCCCAATTTATTGCTTCCCTCCAAATCTTGTCTGCATTAGTTTTGTTTGTACAAAAATTTTTTAACTTAATATAGTCAAAATTATCTATCTGGTGTTCAATTAAGAGTTCCAGTTCTTGGACATAAATTTATTCCATCTCTACAGGTCTGAGAGGTAAACTGTACTACATTCCTCTAATTTGCTTGCAATATCACTCTTTATATCCAAATCATGAACCCGTTTAGATTTTATCTTGCTATGTGGTGTTAGATGTGGGTCAAGCCCTAATTTCTTCCATACTAGTTTCCAATTTTCCCAGCAGTTTTTCTGGAATGGTGAGTACTTATCCCAAAAGCTGGGGCCTTTGGGTTTATCAAACACTAAATTGCTATAATTATTGCCTAGATTGTCCTGATATCCTATCCTATGCCACTGATCAACTACTCTATTTCTCAGCCAGTACCAAATGGTTTTGATGACCGCTGCTTTATAAATATAGTTTTAGATCTGGTACAGCAAGGCCACCTTCATCAGCCTTTTTTTTCATTAATTCCCTGGAAATCCTTGGCCTTTTGTTCTTCCAAACGAATTTTGCTATTTTTTCTAGATCTGTAAAATAATTTCTTGGGAGTTTGATTGGTATGGCACTAAATAAGTAAATTAGTTTGGGTAGTATTGTCATTTTTATTATATTCGCTCGGCCTACCCATGAGCACTTAATGTTTTTCCAATTAACTAGTCTGATTTTATTTGTGTGGAGAGTGTTTTGTAGTTTATTTCATATAGTTCCTGACTTTTCCTTGGCAGATAGATTCCCAAATATTTTATACTATCAACCGTTATTCTGAATGGAATTTCTTTTTGTATCTCTTGCTGCTGAACTTTGTTGGTAATATATAAAAGTGCTGCTGATTTATGTGGATTTATTTTGTATCCTGCAACTTTGCTAAAGTTGTGGATTGTTTCTAGTAATTTTTTAGTCGAGTCTCTAGGGTTCTCTAAGTATACCATCATGTCATCAGCAAAGAGTGAGTTACATTTTTTTAATAAAGATTTTTATTTTCAAAACCTATACATAGTTTTCATCACGCACTCTTGCAAAATCTTGTGTTCCAAATTTTTTTTCTCTCTCCCTTTCCCCCACTTCCTCCCCTAAGACAGCAAGTAATCCAATATATGTTTAAACATGTGCAATTCTTTTTTACATATTTCCACAATTACCTTGCTGCATAAGAAAAACCAGATCAAAAAGGAAAAAAATGAGAACAAAATGCAAGCAAATGACAAAAAGTGAAAATACTATGTTGTGATCCTCACTCAGATCCCACAGTCCTCTCCCTAGGTGTATATGGCTTTCTTTATCACTGAACAATTGGAACTGGTTTGAATCCTCTCATTGTTGAAGAGAATCATGTCCATCAGAATTGATCATCATATAGTCTTGTTGTGTATAATGATCTCCTGGTTCTGCTCATTTCACTCAGCATCAGTTCATGTAAGTCTCTCTAAATCTCTCTGAAATCATCTTGTTGGTCATTTATTACAGAACAATAATATTCCATAGCAGAATAGCTGCTTTTTAAAAATATAGAATTCTCATGATGATTATGTGTTTAAGTGTATATATTTATATAAATAATGTCCATGATGAAAATATAAGAGAATAGGTAGATTTTCACAAATGGTATCCTACAGCAGGTAAGATGTGTTTACTCATGCAATTTTTTTTTTTTTTTTTTTTGCTGAGGCAATTGGGGTTAAGTGACTTGTCCAGGGTCACACAGCTGTTATGTGTCTGAGACCAGATTTGAACTCAGGTCCTCCTGACTTCAGGGCTGGTGCTCTATCCACTGCGCCACCTAGCTGCCCCTCATGCAATTTCTTATAATAAAACCTCAAGGGGACTAAGTATGTAAGGAAGAAGAGAGAACAAGAATACATAGCTGCCCATTATGACTTAAGTTGATTTAAAAACAGCAAAAAATACTCTTGAAACTGAAGACAAAGATTATAATATTTTACCTTTATGACACTGACACGTATCAAAGGGCCTTGCACATAGTACTTGTTTGTTGAATTAGATCAAATTGAGACTGAAGTATCCCCAATTATGATTGATGAATGAACTATATGAGATGGAAGTATCTGGAATTATGTGAGTAGAGGTGACAGGAAGGAAGCTTTGATGTGAACATGTTCTAGGGTTAGGCTGACAGTGCTTGTGCATTTAGCCCTGAGAGAACTGTGGGGATTTGGGTCTTAGTAATCTTCCAAGCATTGAAAGTAATTTTGGGAAGCAGTGATGAGTAAAAAGTAATCAGATTTGTTTTTATGTCAATTGTCAAAAAAAATTTATGAGGCCTTCATAATTTTTTCACAGGAAAAGAGAGCATTCATAGTAGGTAGTAGAAATGTTCAATGGATATATATATATAAGAATAACTGAGTCCATAATAGAATGAAAAGCAAAGAGAATGAAAAGTCTTATTATATTTGCCATTTGGCTATTTTTAAAGCACTTGATTCAGCAGAGCAAAAAATTGCCTTGAAGATTTTCTTCCAATAAAGTACTGCCAATATGTTAAGATCTCCATAAGTACAAAAATATTTATAGCATCTATTTTTATTATAGCAAGGTACTAAAAACTAAAAGGGTATGCATCAAGTAGGGAATGATTAAACAAAGTGAGTGTAATAGATATTATTTTGTTGTAAGAAATAACAGAAGGGATGGTTTCAGAGAAACCTGGGAAGAACTTCATGAAGTAAACAGAACTAAGAGAACAATTTATACAACAGCATTGTAAAGATAGACAACTTTGTCTTTCAAAGTTGTCTTTACATTCATGTTATTATATAAATTGTTACTGAGCTTTTGCTCACTTCATTCCATATCAGTTCCATTCCCTCAATTGATAAGTAGATGAAGGATACAAATAACCAGTTTTTTTTGTTTTTGTTTTTTTTTTTGCTTTTTGCTGAGGCAATTGAGGTTAAGTGACTTGCCCAGGGTCACACAGCTAGGAAATGTTAAGTGTCTGAGACCAGATTTGAACTCAGGTACTCCCGACTTCAGGGCTGGTGCTCTATCCACTGCGCCACCTAGCTGCCCCCAAATAACCAGTTTTCTAAGGAAGACAAATATGAGAAAATTTGTATGAACAGATACAGGTGGATTTTTAAAGTTTTATTAGATTTTTTAATTAATGAAAATCTAATTTTTTTTATTTGCATAACATATGTATGGGTAGTTCCTCAACATTGATCCTTACAAAGCTTTCCGTTACAAATTTCCCCCCAGTTCCCTCCCCTCCCCTAGATGGCAGGAAGTCTACTACATGTTAATTATATTAAAATACTTGACAAGTCGAATATATGTATACATATTTCCATACTCATCTTGCTGTGCAAGAACAATCGTATCTACATGAACAAAAAATATGAGAAAGGAAACCCAATTCAAGCAAACATCAATAGAGACCATGGAAATGATATGTTGTGGTCCAATTGAAAATCTATTTTCTCTCCCAACTCCTTCTATAGAAAAAGAAAAATTAAATTCTGTAACCAATCTGTCTAGTAGAGCAAAATGAATTAATTCTCACATGAATTACTTTTAAAAGCATAGATCTTTATCACCTTTATCATTCTTCTGGAATTATCTTCTGATCTATCACTGAATTGATAAAAAGTTTTTTTTAAGTCTTTCAAAGTTGTTTTCTTAATATTATTATTGTATAATTTTTCTACTTGTTCTGCTCATTTAATTTATCAATTCATAAAAGACTTCTCCAGGTCTCTAGAACCATTCACCATCACTTTTTGAGGCACAATAATATTCCACTATTTTCATATATTATAATTTGTTCATATATTCCTCAATTGATGGACACTTAGTTTCTTGGACTATGCTACTACAAAAAAATTGTTATAAAAGTTTTTTATTTAAATGAATCTTTCTTTTTTTCCTATTGCTAGAGTATAAACTTAGTAGTAGTTTCAATAGGTCAAAGAGTAGGCTCATTTTAGTCACTTTCTGGGTATAGTTCCAAATTGCTTTCAAAAATTGCTAAAGCAGTTCACAGGTCTATCATTAGAACATTAATGTGCTTATTTCCCCACAGCTCCTGCTATTTGTCATTTTTCATTTTTTCATTTTTGCCAATCTGATAAATGTGAAATAGATTCAAAGAGTTTTTTTAACTTGCGTTTTTTAAAATTGTTATGTAACTTGGAATATGTTGGGGTTTTTATTAACACAACTATTAATAGCCAACTCAACTGATTATTCGTATCCAACCAGGGAATAGAACTGATGTAGAATGAAGTGAGGAAAAAATACAATAACAATATGAATGTAAAGACAAACAACTTTGAAAGACTTGAAAGAATTCTGATCTGTGCACCGAATAACCAACCACAATTCAGGAATCAATAATAAAACATGGGGACAGCTAGGTGACTGAGTGGATACAGCACCAATCCTGAAGTCAAGAGGACCTGAGTTCAAATTTGGCCTCAGACACTTAACACTTCCTAACTGTGTGACCCTGGGCAAGTCACTTAACCCCAATTACCTCAGCCCCCCCAAAAAAAATAAGAAAAGAAAAGAAACATGCTACCTATCTCTTAGGAGAGAGGTGAGGTACTTAAAATGCAGAATGAGACTTTTTTTTTTTTTTTAAACACGGCCAATTTGTTTTGCTTGACCATAATAATCACTGGTTTTAAGGATTCTGTTTTTCTTTTTTTTTCTAAAGGAGTGGAAGTAGGGAAGAAGAAAGGATAGAAAAGAAATGCTTATTGATAGGAAAAAAATAAGCCACTGTTGAAAAGAGATAATGCCTATTTAATAAAAAAATAAGTACACACTGATTTGAAATATGAGAAAAGATAAATGACAAAATCAAATAGCAGGAAAGTAAATTATACAGAGGACAAAGATGCTTGCATGCTCTCTCTCCCATTAGATTGAGTTCCTAGAGAGCAAATACTGTTGTTTTTTGTTTTTGTTTTTGTTTTTTTTTGTTTTTCCATTCCTCATATCCCCAGAGCTTGGCAAAACTCCTAGCACTGAATAGTTAATAAATGCTACTTGACAAAAATGAATAAACCAAGAAACAACTTTGAAATATTTTTTAAAAACATGACCAATTGTAACATACAATTAAAGAATCCTAAAGAGTTAACTAAAATAACCAGTGGAAATAATTAACAATTTCAGCAAAGTGGAAGGATATAAAATGAATCCATATGAATCATCAGCATTTCTATAAATACCAACAAAGTCTAGCAGAAGAGATAGAAAGAAAAATTCCACTTAAATTAACTATAGACAAAATAAAATATTTGAGAGTCTACTTGCCACAACAAACCTAGAAACTATATGAATACAATGACTAAATACTTCACACAGAAAGCTGCTATGGGGAGGAAGTCGCATATTCAATAGAAGTGTTTACCTATGTCATGGAAGATGTTACTGATTAATCCAAATGAAAAAGGACTGCCTATAGATGCTGAGAATTCTAAATGCTCTTGTTTACCATGTGTATTTTGTTGGTTCTATCAGAACTTGCAG
Organism: Myrmecobius fasciatus; assembly: GCA_023553655.1. Taxonomy (NCBI): domain Eukaryota; kingdom Metazoa; phylum Chordata; class Mammalia; order Dasyuromorphia; family Myrmecobiidae; genus Myrmecobius; species Myrmecobius fasciatus. The sequence goes on along the minus strand of JAJPUD010000103.1, from coordinate 534,132 downwards.
TACTAAGGTTTTTCAGCAAGGTTCATGATGATATGAAAGAGTCTAATAATCCAAAGAAAAAAAACAAATGGATGACGAACGTGACACCCAGTTGGACAGGCAGGCTTTAATTGATCATTAACAAATATACCGGGAATAGGAATTATATATAGGTAGATAAAGAGATAAGTCCTGAACTCAACAGAAGAGAGTGAGTGGGAAACTGCACAGTAGTTACAGTACTATATAATAACTATAGTACTCTCCCTGACAAACAAAACAAAGCAAAATCTTTTTTTTTTTTTTTTTTTTTTTTTGTTTTTTGCTGAGGCATTTGAG
>JAJPUD010000103.1:377509-533714 GCA_023553655.1 Myrmecobius fasciatus | reverse complement strand
CTGCCCCAACAAAATCATTTTTAACACATTGTCTTGGTAATGTTATATAACCATATATTGAAGAAAAAAATGCAGTTGACCTAAAGGCAAAGGAGAGAGATATGATTGACAAAAGCAACCTTTTACATAGTTTAAATGTCACCCCAAAATCACTGATTATAGTGCCTCTAAAACCCATCCCTACTAACAGTCTCCTTACTTCTATTGCTGGGACTACTAACAGTTGCCCAAGTTTGTAACAGTCATCCTGGACTCTGTTTTCATGCAGTGCTCACATCCCATCAGTTGCCAACATCTGATCACCATAGCCTGACAACTGCTTTCACATCCATCCTTCTCCCCCTCATGCACCATGCAACATCGTGCATCACATCTTGTCAGTACTCTCTGCAGCACTCTCCTAAATGGTCCCTGCCTTGAGTCTCCCCTCTCACCAATTCTTCTCCCATTTATCCATGAAACTGACAGCACTAAAGCCGTGGCCTGATCAAGCCTCTAGAATAAAACCTAGTCCTCACTCCATCACTCAAATGTTTTCGGTATCTGGTTCTTGCATAATTTTGTAGTCTTCTTTCCTAGCATTCCCTATCCTGTCTCTCCTCTTCAGTCAAATTGGCTGGTGAGCCGTTTCCTGTATGCAGCATTCCACCTTCTGCTTTCCCGCCTTTGTATACAATGGTCCCTCACCTTCCCTATGCACTCTCTCCTCAACTCTACCCCAGAATTCCTAGCTTCCTCTCAAGCATAGCTGAGGCCCCATGTAGCTAGATGAAGCCCTTCTCTTCCTCCCGGTATTAGTTCTTATTCCATTCTGGAATGACTTTCTATGAAGTAAAAACAACGTTTGTTAATCATATCTGTGTACCTGTTATGTGACCCCAGGAAAATCCGAGTCTCCTGAAAGCAAGGACTTTTGTATAAATATTGTCGGGGCCAGTGACTTGCACAGAGTAACAGGAAATTGGGATTGGATTTATGATTTCATTAAGGAAGGCAACTCCTGGAATGAGGAAACTCCCTCTACAATGCAGATCTAGAACTCACAGTATTTATACTCTCAAGATGTCTAGAGCACTGAGAAGTAATTTGTCTGGAATTGCACAGCCATTATGTGTCAAAATCAGAGGTAAGACTTGAACCCAGGTCTTTCCAGCTCTGTTAGTGCCATAGACCTACACATAATGGGCATTTAATAGGTATTTACTGATTAATATCTGTAGATGCAATGGCATGACATCATGTTGGAAATATATACCTAGAAGGGGAGATATCATATAATCAGCCTAAGAGATGAATGGTCCAAGAACTATACCCATGCAATCAGTTGCCAATATCTGATGATCATAGCCCGACAACTACTTTCACATCCATCCTGCTCCCCACTCATGCACCATGCAACATCATGCATTACATCTTGTCTATACTCTCTGCAGCATTCTCCTAATTGGTCTCCCTGAATTCACACTCCACTTTCACCAGTTCTTCTCCAATTTATCCATTAAATTGATAGCACTAGTCTTTGATCAGTTCTATTCTTACTTCTATTAAGGGAGTTTTTATCATATTTGTTTCTTACATTTTAAAATCTTGCTTCTATAATTCCCACATCCTTGTAATTCCTTTCAATTTTTTAATATATTTTTGTGAACTTTGAAAAAAATTGATAGCATGAACACAGATCTGATCAAAGTATTCCCTCTTCAAAAATATCCAATAGCTCCCTACTGCCTCTAGAATAAAATATAAGTCCTCACTCTAGCACTCATTTTTTTTTTTTAACCCATGACATGTTAAAAGAATCAGAGAAAGACATCCGGAGCCGATCAAAATGGAGTATTACGGGAAGGGTGCCAACAAGAATCTTATAAAATGAAAAGGCACAGATGGATTGTAAATCTGCATGGCTGAAAAATTAAAAAAAAAACTTGCTTATACTAACAACTTCATTTATTACTATTGCTGTTAGTAACAAGTCAAGATAACAAGCATATTAAGTACCTACAATTCCCCCTTGTTATAGAGAGAGAAACAGGAGGCTGCATGGAGAGAGGAAAAAGGAAATGAGGAATCAGCACAGAATTAGAAAATCAGAGAATCTCCATTCTGGGAGATAACTTCAGAAATCCAAGTTTACTAAAGAAGAAATTCACTTGAAACATCTCTATCATGAGTGATTCAAGGTGGCCCATTCCATGTTGTTAGGAAGCTATTCTTTAAACTGTAATAGCAAGGGGGGCAGAGCCAAGATGACAGAGAGTAGACAGGACACTGCTTGAGCCTCCCTCAAAATCAAGCTTCTGGACGTACTTTGGAGTTACAAACCACAAGATCTTCCATTTAAGATATCACGGAAGGACTTCAGGAAAGGTCTGCCTCAGTTGGGTTGTTGTTTTTCTTTCTGGAAGAGGACCATGATGTTAGGTTATACCATGACATATAAGTGAGGGAGGCTGTGCAAGGTCACCAGCCTCACGTTCCCCTCCAGAGCCACCTGGGGCCAATGGCCAGACACAGATCAGGAGGACCGGAGACAGCCCTGGATGCAGCGGGAGCCCTTGGTCTTTGTATGCTGAGGTGTTCAACAGGCCAGAGTCTGACTGAGGCCGCACCCATGCACTGATCAAGGACAGGGAGCAATTGAGGCAGAGAATCTCCTCTTTTACCTGGTCCCAAGAAATCTAGATAAATAAAACTGGGAGAGCAGAACCCTGTGGTTCCTGACCAATGCAGAAATGACTGCTATTTACACTCAATCTGAGTCAATCAGGACCTAGTGACCAAATGGGGCTGAGCCTGGGACCTCTTGGTGGCCAGTCAATGAGGACCAGAATGGTTTTGGATTAAAGTATAATGTCTAAGTGGTTTGGGTTTAAGAGAGAAATCTAGCCAACAATTCCCAAGATATCTTGGGAGGGTTCAGAGAACCAAAAGGAAAAAAGGCCTTTAAGAGCATCTGTAAATAGGGGTATGATAGTCTATGTGGACAGAGGGAAGGAAGAGAAGGAGGAAAAGAAGGAGGAAGGGAATGGGGAAAGGGGGAGAAACAGGAGGCGGGGGGGGGAGAGGGGGAACAGGCAGGGGGGAAGAGGGGGAAGATGGGTGGAAAAAAGAAGGGAGGAAGGGAGGGAGGGAAGTGAAAGGAAGCCTAGTGAGGGGAGGCCCAGTGTGGGAAATCTGTCAGGAGACTCAGCCAAAATACAGCAATATTGGCTACTCTGTCCTGGTTCAGAAGGCCAGTGCCTCATCTGTGAAATCTCCAATGCAATTACAGAAGGCAAATTGTGAGCCCCCAAATCCCAGCATGACGGCAGGACTTGGCCAGGCCTACCCAGCACAGAGAGAAAGCCTGCAACACCACTGGCCCCAACCCCAATATAGTCAGTGAGAAGCCCCTGCCCCCTAAAATGAAGCTTGGGAAAATCTCCCCAGTGCCCTGGGAACAGAGCTCAACTTTTTAAAAATGAGCAAAAAAAAGCAAAAAGAGCCATGACTATAGAAAATTACCATAGAGACAAGGAAAACTAGAACACAAACCCAGAAGAGGCAATTAAGGCAAAATGCCTTCAAGGGAAGCCTCAAAGAAGTTTCTGAACTGGTCCTAGCTTAAAAGACTCTCTTGGAAGAGTTCAAAAAGGATCCTAAAAGAGAGAAGAAAAATGGGGAAAAATGAGTTATGCAGGGGAATTACCTAAGTTTTGGGGGAAAAGCCATCAACTAGGAAAAGGAAACACAAATACTGAAGAAAATAACTCCTTAAAAAATAATTTGGCAAAATGAAAAAAAAAAAAACCCTTTAAAAACAGAACTGGCGAAATGGAAAAAAATAAAATAAAATAACTTCTTTAAAAGTACAAATGGCCAAATGCAAAAGGTTGGAAAAAAGAAAATAAATCACTAAAAATTAGAATTGGACAATTGAAAGTAAATGAATCAAGTATACATCAAGAATCAGTCAGCTTTCAAAAATGAAAAAAAAAAAAAAAAAAAAGATGTAAAATATCTCATTGGAAAAACAACTGACCGGGAAAACAGATTTAGGAGAGACAATCTAACAATCACCGAACCACCTGAAAGCCATGATGAAAAAAAGAACCTGTACAACATTTTTCAAGAAGTCACCAAGGAAAACTGCCCTGTTAACCTACAATCAAAAGGGAAAATAGTCTTTGAAAGAATCCAGTGATCATCTCCTAAATGAAAAATCCCAAAATGAAAATTCCAAAGAATATTGTAGCTAAATTCCAGAATTATCAGATCAAAGAGAAAATATTGCAAACAGCCAGAAGGAAACTATTCAAGAATGGAGAAGCCACAATCAGAATTTCCTAGGATTAGGATTAGAGGGCCTGGGATATGATATCTGGAAGGCAAAAAGGAGCTTAGATTACATGCAAGAATCAACTATCTATTAAAAAAAAAAAAAAAAAAAGCAGTTTCTTTCAGGAGAAAAGATACACACATTCAATGAAATAGGGGATTTTCAATTCTTTCTGATGAAAAAACAGAGGTGAACAGATACTTTGATCTTCAAATACAAGACTCAAGAGAAGCATAAAAAAGGTAAAGGAAAGGGAAAAAAATGCTTTTTAAAGGTTAAAATGATTACATTCCTACATGGGAGGATGAGAACTTATCTTTGTGAGGGCAGTTAGAAGTAGAGAATGGAAGTATAAATGGATTGTAAAGTGATGATATAAAAAACACAATTAGAAGTGGAAAAGGGATCATACTGGGAGAAGAGGAAAGGGGAGGTAAAATGGGGTAGATTATATTACAGGAAGAAGCACAAAGGACCTATTACAGTTGAGGGAAAGAAGGGAGGGGGATGAACATTGTTTGAACCTTAATCTCATCAGATTTGGCTCAGAGGGAATAACAAATTGTAAAATAATCTGCTCTCTCTCCTATTAACTAGTTCTATTTGTACTAAACTGATAAGAGTATCACTATGTGGTACAAGGACTATTTAAAAATAGGTCTTGAATTGCTCAAGTTACTAGGCACCTGGAAGTAGTATTAAGGCCACATCCACCCATATAAGGACTAATTTGGTGGAGGTAGAGAACCCATCATATACTCCACTATTACTCTGCATCCTCAGTGTCTCCCACAGGGCTTTACACATAGAAGACCTTCACAAACATATATTGAATAAGCAGCTGAATTTGAAATGGGACTAGATACTAAAGCCAATTATCAGTGACATTCTGCTGAGTATTAGTGTACTTACCAAGTAAACTTAGCTGTTCTTCAGATTCTACCTCTTCTAGGCTTTTGAGGAAACGGCTGTTGACTTTGATAACATCATTAATGTTTGAGAATATCACATCCAAGTCTCCTTCTGGCAGCTAAAAAACATTAAAGTCACAACAGGAAGTCAAAATAACAGATACAAAATAAATCAAGGTCTTTTTAATTAAGATCTAGATCCAAGATCCCTGCAGAACTAGCAGAAATCCTCAGAAAAAAAAAGAAAAAAATATCACCAAAGAGAATGCCATTAACAAAAACATACATTTCTCAAGATTTTCAAGATACAATAAAGGTATAGAGACTATTAAATGTAATTAGAAAAAACAGATTACACAAAGATGGAACTAAAGAAAATGGAAAATTGATGATGAAACCCAAAAGGTTAACAAAATCCATCGAGAATATAGTAAAAGCTATGGATCTGATGATAGATGGAAATATTTTATTAAAAATTAAAAGAAAAATTAGAAGGAATAGAAGAAAATGAAAATAAGTTTTTTAAAAAATTATTTTTTTTAAAAAAAAAGGATTTTAAATCAATGTGGGCAATAATCATAGATATGAAGGAGCATGTGTGAAAGCATGAAAATTTATGTGTCAAGATTCCTAAAGAAAATTTTCCGTAAATATTGAAAAATAGGGGATGATTGGGCAGAAGCATGATGCAAGTGGAAGAAGACTTGCCTTTGAATCAAGGATCTGCCATTTATTAATCATGATCTCAGTCAAGTTGGTTAAACTCTCTTGGTCTTCCTTAGTTCCCTCAACTATAAAATTAGGGAGTTGAAATATCTGAGCCATAAAGTCTTTTCCAGTTCTAAATTTTTGGTGCTATGATGGCACACAGATAAAATTCATATGATATAAAAAATGTTAACCCCTATTTTAACTCATCTAGACACATTAATGTTGAACTTCAAGACTCAAATGACAAGGGAAAAAAGCCACAAAGAAACAATGGATGCTCATTAGTTGGGAAATGGCTGAATAAGTAAGTTATGGTATATGATGTAGTGAAATAGTACTGTTCTATAAGAAATGATAAGCAGGCTGTTTTCAAAAAAAACAGAAAGACTTTCATGATGCAAAATTTGGTGGTGAAAATATTATATTGTGATCCACATTCAGTCCCCACAGTCCTCTTTCTGGATGCAGATGGCTCTCTCCATCATAAGTTTTTCAGAACTGGCTTGAATCACCTCATTGTTGAATAGAGCCATGTCCATCAGATTTTGCTAACTTATTCAGCCATTCTCCAATTGATGGGCATCCATTCAGTTTCCAGTTTCTAGCCACTACAAAAAAAGAGCTGCTATAAACATTTTTGTAGGTCCTTTCCACTTTTTTGTGATCTCTGGGATACAGACACAGTAGTGAGACTGCTGGATCAAAGGGTATGCACAGTTTGAGAACCCTTTGGGCATAGTTCCAAATTGCTCTCCAGAATGATCAGTTCACAACTCCACCAATGTATCAGTGTCCCAGTTTTTCACATCCATTGCAACATTTATCATTATCTTTTCCTATCATCTTAGCTAATCTGAGAGTAGTGTGTAATGTTGTCTTAATTTGCATTTCTCTAATTAATAGTGCTTTAGAGTATTTTTTATATGTCTAGAAATAACTGATTTTTTTCATCTGAAAATTGTCTCTTCATATCCTTTGACCATTTGTCAGTTGAAAAATAGCTTGTATTCTTATAAATTTGAATCATTTCTCTATATATTTTAGGAATGATGCCTTTATCAGAACCCTTAGATATAAAAAAAATTTCCCCCCAGTTTTCTGCTTCTCTTCTAATTTTGGCTGCATTGATTTTGTTTGTACAAAAACTTTTAAATTTAATATAATCAAAATTATCCATTTTGCATTTCATAATGTAGAACATAAGGTTTTACAAAAGTGAACATTGAAAACTATCTTTGCATGTATTTGGAAAAATAAAAATAAAAAATAAAAAATGACCAAAAAAATCACATAAAAAAAGAAAAATTCTAATTGTAAAGGATTACTCTATAATTAAAAAAATAAAAGCAGAAATGTGATATACCTAATATTTAGGCTTCATTTAAAAATCACTTTCATCTCAAAGATAAGAGCTCTTTTTGGAGAATGAAGTGGTTCCCCAAGTAGTTAAGGATATGAACAGGCAGTTTTCAAAAAAAAAAAAAAAAAAAAAGAAATATAAGTTAAAAATAATGACATGAAATAACGTTCTAAATCAATAATATATTAGGTACCTCATACCTATCAGATTGGCCAAAATGAAAACTAAATAGTAAACATTTGAAATGTAAAGACAAGCATACTAATATTCTGTTTATAAAGCTATAAATTAGTCTGTATAATAATTTGAAATTATTCTAGAAAAGTCACTAGACACTAATCGACAGTAAACAAACATTTCTTAAGGCTTACTATATGCCAGGCACTGTATTAGGTGTTAAGGCAACTAGGTAGCACAGTGGATAAAGCACCAGACCTAGAGTTAGGAAGAACAATGTTCGAATTTTACTTCAGAGACTTATTAGCTATGTGGCCCCAAGCAAGTAACTTAATCTGTTTGCCTCAATTTCCTCATTTGTAAAACAAGATAGAGAAGCAAATGGAAAACCACTCCTGTATCTTTGTCAAGAAAACCCCAATGGGGTCATGAAGAGTTAGATAGGACTGAACAATAACAAACTGAGCTATGAAAAAGAATGGTCTCTGTTCTCAACTAATGGGGGAAAAATAATACAAAAATAAAGATGAAAAGCAAATACCCAGAAGGCCTGGCAGAGAAGCCAAAGAAGTCTAAAAGGAGCATAGTCGGGTGGGAAATGAGGAAATGTCTGAGGAAATGAGATGTCACTAATCTGTCACAAAGCTTGTGAATCACATCCCAAGTAGGCAAACGCCTAGACAGAATGAATGGTACCACAATTACAAAAATATTTAGAGTAGTCCTTTTCATTGCAAAAAACTGGAGACAAAGTGGTCATTCTTCAATTGCGAGATGGTGGAACAAACTATGTTACATGGATATAATATGCCATAAGGAATGATGATTATAAAGAATTTAGAAAAACTTGGGGAAACTTATAGGAACTGATACATAATATTGTAAACAGAAAGGAAAGAATAATTTGTACCATGAGCAATATAACAAAGAAAAATTATATTAAAAGACATCAGAATTCTGATTAAAACACTGAAAAATCTTCACATATCTTCTCTCCACAGAGAGGTAGAGACTGATAAACTGCAGAAAGTCATGTTATCAGAATATGTCTAATATGTTGGTCTGATTTAATTATACTTTTTTTTTTAAACAAGGGAGGATTAGGCATATTTCAGGGAGAAGGGTTATTAAGAAAGGAGCTAATATTCTTTTTAAAGCACCAATAAAACTTTCTTGAAAAATGACAGGTAATTTGTAAAGCTACATGCATGTGAAAAATTTATAAAAGTATTTTGATTTCTAGAACCAGAAAAGTACAGTGACTTTGGGTCAGATTTAAGTTTTAAAGTTAAGTATTTTGAAAGAAAAAAAAAAAGGAGTGAAGAAGAGAAGAAAGGAGATAATCTCAGGGCAAACAAATCTGAATCATTTAATAATTATAGTTGGGAAAGCTGGTTAGCAACATGTCAAAAAACAATATCAAAAATCTTCACATCTTGGGAGGGCTGGGACACTGATGCATTGTTGGTGGAGCTGTGAACGGATACAGCCATTCTGGAGAACAATTTGGACCTACGCTCAAAAAGTTATCAAACTGTGCATACCCTTTGACCCAGCAGCATTTCTATTGGGCTTATATCCCAAAGAAATCATAAAGGAAGGAAAGGGCCCCACATGTGCAAGAATGTTTGTGGCAGCCCTTTTTGTAGTGGCTAGAAACTGGAAATTAAATAGATGCCCATCAATTGGAGAATGGCTGAATAAATTATGGTATATGAATGTTATGGAATATTATTGTTCTGTAAGAAACGACCAGCAGGATGATTTCAGAGAGGCCTGGAGAGACTTGCATGAACTGATGCTGAGTGAAATGAGCAGAACTAGGAGATCATTATACATGGCAACAACAATACTATATGATGATCAATTCTGATGGACATGGCTCTCTGCAACAATAAAATGTTTCAAACCAGTTCCAATCATTCAGTAAAGAAGGCCATATACACCCAGAGAGAGGGATATGAGATATGGACTACAATATAACATTTTCATGTTCTCTATCGATGTTTGCTTGCATTGGGTTTCCTTCTTCAGATATTTTTTGGAGAAATCTGGTTTCAGCACTAGGGAGGTAATAGTTTTGCTGTCCTCTGCTCTGACCACAGCAAACATGGAGTATTAGAACAGTTCTAAATTAGACAATGGCAGGCTGGAGTTTGAGAGAATCAGAGACACAGAAAGGGGAAGGCAGAGATAGGGAGAGTTAAGAGAAACAAAAGCACACACCCATAATGTAACCATACCCATAGAAACTTTGGGGGATGCAGATAGTGGAGAATATTACCCAGAATGTCCCAAATTCCGGAGGTCTTAACTTTAGCTGGGAGATAACCAGACTTTTCACGTACTCTGCCTTGGACTTTAAAGGGATTCTTGGGGGGGAGGGGGAAGAGAATAAGCCATCAGAGTCAAATTCAAGGGAAGCAGACAGAAAGTCTGAATAAAGTAGGTAGGTATGAAGGAGGACAATGACTGGAGTAGAAGACAGTGAATGTATATAAATTGGAAAAATAATATCTTCACTCCAGATACAGGCTAAGTTTTCCTGCTTGCTAGTCAATCTCTTCATTTCCTATTTCCCATTTTCCTCTTCCAGCTGCTTCAGTCAATACTGAGAATACTGATTTCCCCCATTTAATTTTATTTTTATACCATTTCACTAGTGATTCTTTATAAAGAACTTTTTATAAAAGAACTTTATAAAGAACCACCATTTGTTGTGGTGACTGAATTCATTCTAGATACTTTGGTTATTTCAGACTCACAAGGTAGCTTTAACTTCTCAAACAACGTGGTTAGATATTCACACAAGGAACAGGACACCAGGGTCTAAGAGGTTCACCTATCTCCACAGGGCCCAACCATCCCCAACATTAGGGTTAGTCATCCCAAGCAAAGCAAGTTATTTTTCAGGGTCGAAGACAGAAAAGATCCTATTTCTTTTTTTTTTTTTTTTCCTGAGGCAATTGGGGTTAAGTGACTTGCCCAGGGTCACACAGCTAGGGAATATTAAGTATCTGAGGTTAGATTTGAACTCAGATCCTCCTGACTTCAGGGCTGATGCTCTATCCACTGTGCCACCTAGCTGCCCCAGCGATCCAATTTCTTAAAAAGACAGAAGATATTTTGCTCAGAAAAGTTGAAATGGAGACATAAAGCTGGAGAGAATGAGTCCTGATGATAATATCCCTTAAGTCTTTCAGGGATTCACATGAACCTTATTAGCTACCTGAAACCCACAAAAATATCAGAACATATGAGAAAGTCTGTGTCCCAGAAAGAACAACTACTTTTAGTCTGTGAGGCCTTGAGGGGCAGCTCCTTTTCTAGCCTAGTCCCTGGGGGAAAAGTAAAGACTCCAGCCACGTATTGCTGATGTGATTATTCTGAGCTAAATAAACTCTGCATATATCAGTGCTTTAGGGCCTCTGCCCCCTATCATCAGTTCCCCCAGTGGTTAAATAAGTCTAGGTTCGAAGGCTTTTTAATCTAGGAAAGAGGAGATATAATAGGTATCTCCAAGTCTATAAAGGGCTCTCAAATGGAAAACATCGGCCTCAGAGGGCATAATTAGGACCAGTGAAGGAAGGCAGACTTCGATTCATTATAAGGAAAAACTTCCTAAAAATGAAAGTGCACAAAAATCCAATTCTTTGAGCTTGTGTGAGAGAAGGTTATAGAGGGGCCCAAAGACCCAAGAAGGAAAAGGAGAAAGGAGTTAGGAAGGCAAGGTAAGTAAGAACACGTAACTGAAGTAATCAGAGGGTAAAACAAATTGAGAGAGTAGATTGTTAGGTGGAGAAAAGTGATAAAAACAAATTGAAGGTTGGCATAGCAGACACCACAATAGCTGATAATGAGACTGAGGAAATGAAGTGGAGTTGTCAAGTACTTAGAAGTGATAACTAGCCTAAAGACTCTAAGGGTCGAGACATAAATCCTTGAAAATATTTTTTTAAAGGCTGAAAATCTCAAAACATTTCAGAGAATGAGGAAAATTGTGCAGCAACTTGCATCAACTGTGCCATGTCTCTATTTCTTGCATAATTGTATTATCTTTGTTCCAAGTGAAGGTCAATTTCCCTCCTAGAGAAGAATGCGACAGAACTCAAAAAAGCCTATCTAAACTTTAATATAAACTAGATTGTTATAAAGAATGAAGTATTTCTTAAAAACAAAAACAAAAACAGAAGCAAGGCTTCAATAGGGCTGGAGGGAAAGGATTTGAGATCAGAAAAGGGAGACTCTTGTCATGATATTGGAAAGGGGAAGAGTAATACACAGCAAAGAAGGGGAAGGAAAAGGATAACAGTACAATTTGAGTCAAAAACACAAATTTGAGACCCTTTCTGAAGAGGAAAAAGTTGGATATTTTAAGGAGAAACAAACTTTTTACACTCAAAAAAATAGTAATTGAGACAAAATTCAAGAAATAAGTCCCTAGAAAACCTTCAAATACATAGTATAAAAGTGCCCACAGCTCGAGTAATTGGAAATTGAGTGGATGTTTATCATTTGGGAAATAGCCGAACAAGTTATGGTGTCTGAATGTAATGGAATATTATTTCCTATAAGAAATGATGAGCAGGCTGATTTCAGAAAAGCCTGGAAAGACTTAAATGAACTGATGCTGAATTAAATGAACAGAACCAAGAGAACATTGGGCATAGTTAACAGCAAGATTATGTGATGAACAACTATGACGGTTTTGGCTCTTCTCAGCAATGCAGTGACTCAAGACAATTCCCATGGGATTGGGATGGAAAATGCCATTTGCATTCAGAAAGAGAACTATGAAGACAGAATGTAGATTGAGGAATAATATTTTTACCTTTTTAAAAATAATTTGGTTTTTTTGCTTTTTCTTTCTCATGGCTTTTTTCCCTTCTTGGGCAGATTTTTCTTGCACAAATGACAAATATGCAAATATGTTTAAAAGCATTGTATGTGTTTAATATATATATATATATACACACACACACATATATAAATCAGATTGCTTGCATCTTGGAGGATAGGTGAGTATTTACAGGAACTGGAGAGATAGTATTATATATTAAGAATGTATCTTATAAGAAAATACAAAAGTCAGAAAGAAATTGTGATGTATTTAAATGAAATATTTAAGTTAAGAAATATTTAAATTAAGACTGAGTAAGAAACAGAAGTGTTTTATTTTTTTTCTCTAGAGTATAGTAAGAAAGTACTTGCCCTTAATGAATTCAACTAATCTGTTCAAAATGAACTGCATCTTCAGGTCCTGTGAGAAATGTCAGTGATATTTGAAAGAAACAGAAAATGAAAGATGTGCCCCAAGATTAGAGAAAGGCAAATGTCTCAATTTTTAAAAGAGTAAGAGAACCGAGTCTGTAAACTAAAAGCCAGTACATATAACTTTAATTTTGGGGAAAATTATAAAATGGATCATTAAGGGGTTGGAAAATATTTAGAAAAAGAAGTAGTGATTACAATGAGCCAAGAATAGGCTATGCCAAACTAACCTAATTTTCTTTTCTTTTCTTTTTTTTTTTTTTTAAGTAGACAAATAGATAAAGGGAGTGCCATGCATATAATTTGTATAGATTTCATCAAAGTTTTGATCAAGTATATCACTGAACTGACTAGATGTTTAGATTCTAAGAGTAACTTATGATTCAATATCACTGTAGAAGGAGTTTTGTAGTAGAATACTAGTTAACTGTGCTGTTTAACATTTTTATCAATGATTTAAACAAAAACATAGATAACAACTCATCAAATTTGCAAATGGTACAAAGCTGAGAGATAAATAACAAAGGGGATGGCAGTCAGGATCCCAAAGTAGCTAAATAGTTTTGCATAAACAAAACTAATACCATTAAAATTAGAAGGAAGAGAGTTAACCAGGAAAAAAATCTTTGCCCAAAGTTTTGTTGATAAAGATCCATATGTAAAATATATATGGAACTAATTCAAATTTATAAGAAGCTATAACAAGAGCTATTTCCCCAATAGATAAATGATCAAAGGATATTAAAAAGACAGTTTTTAGGATGCCCATCAATTGGAGAATGGCTGAATAAATTATGGTATATGAATGTTATGGAATATTATTGTTCTATAAGAAACAACCAGCAGGATGATTTCAGAGAGGCCTGGAGAGACTTGCATGATCTGATGCTGAGTGAAATGAACAGAACCAGGAGATCATTATACACGGCAACAAGACTATATGATGATCAATTCTGATGGACATGGCTCTCTTCAACAATGAAATGTTTCAAACCAGTTCCAATTGTTCAGTGAAGAAAGACATATACACACAGAGAAAGGGATAGAAATGTGGACCACAACATAACATTTTCATGTTTTCTATTGATGTTTGCTTGCATTGTGTTTCCCTTCTCAGATTTTTTTTTCTTGTAGATCCAACTTTTCTTGCACAGCAAGATAACTGTAAAAATATGTATACACATATTTGATTTGTCAGGTATTTTAACATAATTAACATGTAGTAGACTTCCTGCCATCTAGGGGAGGGGTGGGGACTAGGAGGGAAAATTTTGTAACAAAGCTTTGTAAGGGTCAATGTTGAAAAATTACCCATACATATGTTTTGCAAATAAATAGCTTTAATTTTAAAAAAAGGTAGTTTTTAAAGGCAGAAATTGAAGCTATCAACCAAAAAAAAATGATATCAATAAATGACAATCAGAGAAATTAAAATTACAATAACTCTGAGGTTTTCCCTCACACCCTTTAGACTGAGACAGATGACCAAAAAAGTAAAATGACAATTGTTCAATGGGCTTCGGGAAAACAGACACAATAACTTCTGAAGAAGCTAGATGATCCAGTAGATAAAGCACTGGACTGCTTAGACACTTACTAGTTATGTGACTGAGCAATTAATACAATGGACATAATAGCATCAACTTCTCACAACTGTTGTGAGAAGATAATGTTGACTTATAAAGCATTCTGTAAATCTTAGAAGTGTCATATACATGCTGGTTATCATTATTATAAGGAATAATCAATGGAAAGGATCTTTATGTATAAAATATTTATGGCAGCTCTCTATTATTAAAAAATGTGTAGCAAAAAAGTGGGCCCTCATAAATTAGAGAGTAACTGAACAAATTATGATTCACAAGTATAAAAGTGATATTATTTCACCTTAAGAAATTACAAAAGGGTTTTGCAAAGGTGAATGTTGAAAACTTTTCACATTTTGAAAATAAGACTATTATTAAAAAAAAGATTAAAAAAATCACAAAAGGGATGATTTTAGAGAGACCTTGGAAGACCTGTATGAATTGATAGAGTGAACTGAGCAGAATCAGAACAGCAATTTATAGGACAGCGTTACAAAGAAAAATAACTTTGAAAGATTTAGGAAATCTAGCCAATGCAATGATGTGCAGTTTTGAGAGTTTCAATTTAAGAAGGACATTGAAAAGCTGTCGTGTCTGGAGGATTGCAAAAAGGATAGTGAAAGGCCTTGAGTCTATGTTTCATGGGCATCATATCACGCAAAAGAAGGAATAGACTTGCTCCACTTGGTTCAAGCACAAAGGCAGGAACAAAGAGGCAAACTTAAATTTGAGGTAAAGATAAACTTCCTAACAATCAGAGCTTTCCAATAGTGGATGGGCCTAGAGTTTTCCCTCTCAAGACAGTCTTAAAGCAAAGGCTGGAAGATCACCTGTCAGGTACATTATAGTTGGAATTTTTTTTCATGCATAGGTTAGACTGGGTAGTTACTAAATTCTGTGATTTTGAAGAATGGGTTACAACAGAATATAACAGCAAATAATAATAATAGCTAACATATACTCATAATGCTTTGAGTCTACAAAGCACACTTACAAACTGTTCTCATTGGGACACTAATCCTGTGGGGTAACTACTAAAGCTGTTATTATCCCCTTGTGACAGATGAGAAAATTAAAGCTCAGAGAGGTTAACTGGCTTTCCCATCATCACATAACTGGTAAGTGTCAGAGGCAGGACATAGAGCTAGCTTTCACCAAACTAAATGGTGCTGTTGCTAATAGCAAGTTCCTTGTCGCTGAAAACTTTGAAACAAAATCATCACTCTAAACCTTTACTTCTCCCCAGACAAGGATAACAGAGAAGGAATTCGTGCCTTAGGATAGAGGTTAGACTAGGCCTCCAACTCTAAGCTTTTATGGCAGTTAATGAGGACCAATCTTTTTCCTAAAGCTAGGGGCCATAATGGACATCTTATTTTGTCAGTGAAATCTCACTTCAATACGGCATAATTATAAGGCAGAGTTCAAACAGTAAGGTGCAGGCTAGGTCAGGAATCAGACAAGATTAGGTTGCCTTTTGGCATGGACTTTGTTGAGCAGACAAGATCTCCCCACCCTCCTAAGAAGATGGAGTGAGCCACACACTGAACCCTAAGAAATCAGAAAATTAAGAACCAGAAGTGATTTCACAGATCATCTAAATCAATTTCCTCTTTTTATCTTCCTTTATTTTGACATTATTTTCATTTTTCTTTTCTTTTTTTTTTTTTAAACATTAAACAAAAATTTACTTTTTTTTACTTGGGAAGTTGATACAACTTTCCAACAAAAAAAACATCCAAACAAATCCCCTACAAAGTACATTTCCCCAAAAAAGATTTCTTTATAAATTCTTAACAAAAGGAAAGAATGTACCTTTGGGTTTTGATAGCACAATATTAACTTGGACCACTATACTGACAAGAATTTGATTGCTTCTTTGCCTTTCTGTGCAAGTCCTGCCCTTAACAATATCTGGCACAAAATAGGCACTTAATAAATACTAATTAACTAAGGTCTTATTTGTATTTTGTTGCCATTTTGCATGTTCTCTTGATTCTACCTTGACCTCCCACATTTCTTTGAATTTTTTTCTATTTATAGCAATAGTCTTCTCTTATATTCATATGCCACAATTTGTTCAGTTATTCCCCAATTATTGCATATACTTTCCCCCTCCCCACCTCAGATTTTTATAATCACAGAATACTATTTCATTCAATATGGTCCTTTTTTTCCTCTCAGGCATACTAGATAAAATGTTAACATTGGAATCAGGAAGAACTGAATTCAAATCCCACTTCTTATGGGATTACTGGCTGGGTGACCTAGAATACTAAGCCTCTCTGAACCTATTTCCTCAATTGCAAAATGGAGATGAGCTACAGAAGCTCACAAGGTTATTTTGAGACTCAAATGAAACAATGCTTGTGAAGATTTCATATATGGTAAAGTGTTATATAAATGTAAATTGCTATGATGATTATTATTGCTACCAACTAACCTCCTTGGAAATAGTCCCAGTCATAAATTTTCTTGCTCAAAGGTTTTCAAGATGAGACTCAGAGAGAGGAAGTAATTTGCCCATGATTACACAAGTTATAAATAGCAGAGTTAGGCAAGAAAGCAGGGACCCCCACAACTCAAGGGAATAGGGACAATTGCTACCAGGATCTACCCTAATTTCACTGTTCTGTATGTGGGGATAGACCTGGAACTTGGGAGTAGTTGGTAGTGCCTTTTCATGCCCTAAATTCACTCCCTCCATTCTGGAGGGTCACTAAGGCTGAAGTACGGTGCTGATGATTTATGGTACTGCCCTTCAGTGGGACGGACAGGACCTAGTCTGGGTGCTGCTCCGGGCCCCCCCAGAAGAGGCCATCTTCTCTCCATTCCCACATGCATGTTACCTCATGCAGTTGGCTCCGGATATCGGAAGCACAGAGTTGGAGATTGTGCACATATCTGGCCTCTGTGCTGATCAATTCCTTTGCTGCAAGTCTCTGATTCAGTTTCATTTTTTCAAGAATCTTGATTGCTTCATCCCCTTGACTTTCATCCCCTGAGCTCTCCCCAGGAGAGGGAGATTCCCGTTCCTGGTAACCAGCCATGGCAGGAGGACCTAAGAAATTAACAAGTCAAGCATATTCATCAGTCCATCAAAGCCACAAACATTAATTAAATGTCTACTATGCACCGAGGATCCCCAGGCAAAAACAAAACAATCCCTGCTACAAGAAGGCTACATTCTATGAGGTAAAACAACATGTACAAGAAGATGCAAATTATAAACAAAATAAATTCCAGGCAACATTTTTTTTTTTCTGGATGTAGAGAGAAGGCCCACATATATAAGTGACTTTTGAAGGAGCATCAAGAAATGAAAAAGGTAGAAGGAGAATGCATTATAAGAAAGAGAGATAGCTGGTACAAAGGCAAGAAGATGGGAGGTACAATGTTATGAAGAATATATAAGGTCAGTTTGGGCTGGCCCTAAGACAGCAGAAGTTCAGTTGTTTTTCAGTTATGTCTGACTGTGACCCTATTTAGGGTTTCTTGGCAAAAACACCGAAATGGTTTGACATTTCCTTTTCCAGTTCATTTTACAGATGAGGAGACTGAGGCAAATAGGGTTACGTGGCTTACTCAGGGTCACATAGCTAGTGTCTGAGGCCAGATTTTTAATTCAGGTCTTCTGGACTCCAGGCCCACAGCTCACAGGCCCACTGAGCAACCCAGTTCCTGCAAGAGGTTTTTTTCCAGTAAGGCTAGAAAAGTCCTCTGGAATCAAATTGTGAAGTTCTTAAGCCAAACAGAAGCCTATATATTTAATACTAGCAGTAAAAGGGAATCACTGAAGCTTATTGATCAGGGAAATGACATAGTCCTAAAGTAGAGGTTTGGCAATCACTTTGGAGGTTTTGTGAAGGATGGAACAGCTTGAGAGCCCTGAAGAATCATGTAAAGGTACTTAAGGAAGCCTGGGCATCTTTCTAGAAAGAAAGGAATGAGCCTATACATCTGATGAACCTAAATAATTTGAAGATTAGAAAGAAAATACACATGGCTAAAGAAGAAGCATGAGAGAATAGGATCCAAGGTAGAAGTAGAGAGGTAAGTCTTAGTGATAAGAGCCATCTCTTCATCAAAAACCGAAGTAAAGAAGGAGAGAATGGTTATAAAAGTGATGTCAGGGGAGTTTGAAGGGGGAAAGAAGGAGCTTGGGCCAATGACATCTATGTTTTTTCAAAAAATAAAAATTGGGACATAATATTTTAAAATTATTTTCAATTTTCAATCAATGTAATCATAGAAGGCCCAGATACGTCAAACTGAATCACTAGACAGTAAGCTAGGTATTCAGAAGTTTTCATAATATTTCATCATGATGAGTGAATGAGTTTAAGAGAACCGTAGGGTTTGGGCCATTGGATGAAGACATATGACAGCATATAGGAAACATCTTTTGACTGGCTGAGAGACTGACACACAGCTAGAGCTATAAATAAAAACAGCAGTCAATCCTATGTTGGTGAAGTTGTAGAGGTCACCAAGTTTTTAAGTTAAAAATTAAAGAGTTGGAGCCCAACTCCTGAGAGGCAATCAGTAGATTCCCACTCAACCAATGCAATCTTATGACTCAATTAGCATTAGTTAACATATAATTAGCATTAGATTTGACAATTAAGAAATCATTAGTGATCTCAAGACAATTGAAACAACTTTTCAATATCATCAAGGATATACACACACATTCGTGTGTATATATATGCATATATATATATATTACATAAAAGATTCTATAAATTTTTTTTTGAGGCCACATTTGAACTTGGGTCCTCCTGACTACAAGGCTGGTGCTCTATCCATTGCACCACCTAGCTGCCCCAATTCTTATCTTTTGTATAGCACTGGACCACCTGTTGCTCCCAAATACTCTAACCTTTAAATTTTTCCTATACTGCTTTCTTTTTGTTCTTTTCCTGTCTGCAAAACAAGTCCTCAGTTCATCATACATGCTCTTCCCCCAACTGTAAGTATAGGCAAGGGCTTTTATAATCTTCTCTTTTCCCTCACTTAGTGATCTCATACACTCCCATGGGTTCAATTATCTTAACGAAAAAGACTACTCAATCTATGTATCCAGCCCTAGCCACTCACTTAAGCTACAGTTTCAAATCATGAACCTCCATGTAATGGACGTTAAATATTCTGCAGGCATCTCAAACCCACATACCAAAAAAAGAATTGATTCCCCCCCCCCAATACCCAACTCCTTTTTTGAACTTCCCCATTACTGATTTAGACTCCACTACTTTCCCAATAATTAATGTTGCACCTCTCTTTCTCCTCCTTCTTCAACTTCAGTCACTCATTCCATACAGCCAATTGGGGACTAAATCTTGTCATTTCTAATTACACAACATCTCTAGCCTAGATCTTTTTTCTTCACTCACAGTTACTTGCTAACTACAAACTATCTGCATCTAGAGCAAGAACTGATAAAAAGAAACATTATAGAAGGGTTTTACATATGTGTGTATATGTGTCCAATGGTAGCCATCTCTGAGGCAGGAGATAGGAGAAGGAAAAAAAGATAACTTTACTATATAATTAAAGGGAATAGTAAGTTGCACATAATAGATTTGCAGTTCCATGTTCCATCATTTTTTTATACTATGTTACAGAAATGCTTGTTTTACTCCATAAATTAAAAATATATATTTTTTTAAAGACTCAATATAAGTGTTATCTTCTACCATGGACTTTTCCTGGTCCCCTCAGCTAATAGTAACATAAAGTTACTTAAAGAGGAAAGTGCTTTCTATATATTTTATAAGTTTTTGTCTCTGTGTGTGTGTGCTTTCACACATTGTCTTTCCCATTATAAAGATAAGCTCTTCATAATCATGGGTTTTCTTCATTTTTTCTTTTTATTCCAAGTGTAATATAGTACCTGGGACATAAGGCTTAATAAATACTTGTTGAATGAGTAATAGAATATAAATAATATTTGGATGGCTTCAGACTATATCTCAGGAATCTTAGGTCTGAAAAGTACCTTTGAGGATGCTCAGTGCAAACTTAAATCACATGAATCCTTTCTACAAAATCCCCAGTAATCTGCCATTCATCTTTATCAAGAGAAACTGAATTGTCCTATTTATAAAACTATTGAACACTAAAGGATCGTAAGACCATTCAGACAACCAAAAGGAATTTTCAGCTCATGTCTAAGATATGGTCAAAAGGCAATGGCTAGGTTTGCTTAGCTGAAATCCAAATTCCATGCTCTGATCTTTGCCTGGACCAGAGGTAGATGTTTCCCAGTTTCCAAGTCTGGATCCCCTAAACCACCCAAAGTTTTTTGTTCTAGACCATAGTGATCTCCTGTTCTGACCTTCCTCCAACTCCCAATCCTTGGTTCCACAGGTGGAAGTTCTCACCATGACTGATCCAGAACCCAATCTGCACTTCCTTTTCCCTAGTGAACAGCTTTTGGACAACTGTTGAGACCAAAACCATTCAGAAATTGGGGATGATCCTCCCTACTTGCTGAATCCTCACATGACTGTCCCAACCCTTAGGTCAGGCTCACCACAGGCTTTCCAGATTGCCAGGCCGGGCCTACTAGAGCCTCTGATCTACTCTACAGGTGCTGTTTTCAGAACATCCATGCCATAATATGAAAGTAGAAACACAGGGTCCCAGGCTAGGGCCACAAAAGAAGGGGGGTGATGCAGTAGAATAAGTACTGGCTTTGGAGTCAGAGGGCCTGGGTTCAAATTCCACCCCTCACATTTATTACCTTTGGCACCCTGGACAACTTACTCAACCATAATGGACGCTGGTTTCCTCATGTGTAAAATGAGGGGATTGGTATCCCTTCAAGCTCTAGATCTGTGATCCTACGAACCTTAGTAAGGAGAGAGAGAGTGCCCAGACAGGTTGTCACCAGTCAGTCTGGTCCTATTTGATTCCTGGCCCAGCTTCACACCCCAATTCCTCAATCTTGCCTGGGGTTTGACTCCAGATGCCTCCCCATTTTTAGTATGTGGCCTTACCCTGAATTGGTAGCAAAAGCTTGCTTACCTATTTATCACCTGACTATAAGAGGACACAAGTGAATCTCACCTAATCAGAATTTATGAGAGCCAACATATCTCTCTGCTTATAAACGAGATTAAACTCAGTTGTACTTAGCAAGATACCTTCTTTACATTCAAGTAGCTGATATAAAATGTTTATTTTCTTCCTGAAAGCAAGGCAGGGAAAGCCTGAATCAATACAACAGGCATTAGTAACCTTAAAAATGTGGAAGTAATTAAACTACATATATTCAATTTATTTTAGATATTTTTTCCATTTTAAAAACTGAAAACAGCAAGAGAATCAACTAAAATGAGCACTTTCAGTATACAAGATTACACCAAACTGCAAATCTGTAATTCACTTTTCAAATCCCATTCATTTGATTTAACAGAGAAAATTTTATTAAGTACCTACTCCTTACAAAGAGCACAATACTCTGAACTAGGTCATATATAAAGATAAAATAAGACAGCATCTGTCCCCAAGGCCACAAATGTTTACCAAGGCCTAAGTCCACCTGCTATAGTTAAAAAAACAAAAAACAAAAAAAACAGCATGACTAAGACTTGAGACATAGTTCTCAGAAGATGGTGGAGAGCAGACAAGACTTTCTATGACCTCCTCTGACCTTCCCTCAAACCAATGGCAGATGAAGCCTCTAAACTGGTTCTGGAGTCAAAAAAATCCACAAATATCTGGAGTATAACACACTTCTAGTAGAAGATACCTTCGAAGAACTTCCGGCAGGAAGACCAGGGCAGGGAGCTAGATTGGGGAGTGGGAGCGTTGTGGCTTCCACACACCTGGGGGGGGGGGGTCTTCTGTGGGCCTCTTGGGCCGATATGTCCTGATTGTAAGCAGGTAGTTTGGCAGATCTGCCTTTTGTGAGGGGTAGATTGTGAACCACTGAGACCCAGAAGGGCCCCGGACCTAGCTGTCATTACACAGCACCCTAAAGCAATCAGTCAATCAGCAGAACTTCCCAGCACTGGAAGTCAATCAATCAATCAGCAGAACAGCCCAGCACCAGAAAAATCAATCAATCAGCAGAACTGCCCAGCACCTGAAATAACTCAATCAGCAGAACTGCCCAGCACCTGAAATAACTCAATCAGCAGAACTGCCCCAGGGCAAATTAAAGCAGCTGTCACCTCAAGCTTTAAAAAAATGAATTAAAAAACCCAAAAGAACTCACCATAGACAGCTTTTATGGAGAGAAGAGCAGACCTCAAATCCTGAGGTTCTAAAGGTAAAGTAACTTCAGAAAAAGCCCCATAAGCTGAACCCTATGTCATAAGGCTTTCTTTGAAGATTGCATAAAGGATCTGAAAAGAGAGAAGAAAGATGGGGAAACAAAATGAGATCATTGCAAAAAAAAAAAAAAAAAAAGGAAAAAGAATGTAATGAACATCAACCAAAAAATGTAATTGACCAATTGCAAAAGGAGCTAAAAAAAGGTAACTGAAGAAAATAATACATTAAAAATTAGAATTGAATAAATGGAAGTGAATGAATCAACAAGATTTTAAGAAACAGTCAAACAAAAACAAAAAATAAAAAAATAGAAGAAAATATGAAATATCTCCTAGGAAAAACTGACCTGGAGAATAGATCAAGGAGAGAATCTAAGGGTTATAGGGCTTTCTGAAAGCCATGATAAAAAAAAGAAACTAGCTATTATCTTACAGGAAATCATAAAAGAAAACTGCCCTGATATTTTAGAATCAGAAAATAAAATAGCCATCAAAAGAATCCACCCATCTTCTCCTGAAAGAAACCCCAAAATTAAATCCCTAAGGAATATCATGGCTAAATTTCAGAACTATCATACCAAGGAAAAGACATTGCAAGCAGAAAGAAACAATTTAAATACAGAACAGCCACAATCAGGATTACCCAGGACCTAGCAGGTTTTACCTTAAATGTTGGAAGGGCTTAGAATCTGATATTCTGAAAAGCAAAGGAACTGGGATTACAGACAAGAATAAACTATCCAGCTAAACTGAGCATTATCTTTCAGGAAAGAAGATAGACATTTAATGATATAGGTGAATTTCACCTATTTCTAATGAAAAGACCAGAACTGGACATAGTTCTTAGAAGGTACCAGCTCAAGTCCTTCTGACCTGGAACAAGTGATGGGATTTCTGATGAGTCTCCTCTGAGAAATCATAGAAATTAAGCAAGCACCTAGTTTCCTTCTGGGACATCTAGGGGGCTCAGTGGATAGATTCAGGAAGTGAAGTTAGGAAGACTCATAGCTCAAATTCAAACTCAGACATGTCTTAGCTGGATGAACCTGGAAGTCACTTAACCTATGACTGCCTCAGTTCTCTCATTCAGGCATAATCTTTCTTTCTTTTTTTTTTTTTTTTTAAAGCATAGTAATAATACCTGTCTCCCAGGGTTGCTGTGAGCATAAAATCAGATGATATTTGTAATCCCCACTATAAAAAATTGGATGAGTAGTCAGTCATCTAGCTTTTCTTTGAAGATTTCCAAATAAGAGAAACCCACTTCCTACAGAAGCATGCTTTTAAATTTTTGGCCAGCTTTGATTGTTAAGAAGTTATTCTTGAGATTTGATCTAAATTGGCTTCTTCACAATTTCCACCCATTGCTCCCACTGGTTCTACCCTTTGGGACCAAACAGAGCAAGTTTCAGCCCTTCCCCATATGACAGCCTCTCCAACACTTGAGAACAGCTGTCATGTTCTTCCTTTTCCTCTTATCCCCCATATTCTCTTCCCCAGGCTAAATGGCCCCAGTTGTTTCATCATATCATCATATGGCACAGACTCAAGGCCTTTCCTCATCCTGGCTGCTTTAATCTGAATTCTCTCAAGCTTATCAATGCCCTTCTAAAACTGTGAGCCCAATTATGCCTTATGTCTTGCCTGGCTACAACATGGCTGTTGTGACCATGAAAGAGAAGGTAGATGAAAACACACTGGATGAACTGTATCATGCTTTCAATAGGGTGAGGAATTACAACATTTGTTCACTATTTCACTAATTCTGTCCCTAATTTCTAATGCAGACAAAAGCCAAATGGTGTCGGAATAATCTTGGCATCTTTCCTGTTACATTCCCTGGCCTGGCAAGGCTTCTCAGAAAAATAAAACAAAATAAAAACCCTTCTCCCAAAACAGATTATATTGCAGTAAGTCAGCTATGAGCTGGCTCACCAACTCTCTACTCTGGGCTAACTTTCCTGGACGGAGCAATTACCATTCCCTGATAACTTCCTTAGGCCTGGATCTTAGTCCACCAACTACACATCCTCACCAAAAACACCACAAGTCAATAATTGTCTCCCAAAAGAACTCACTTTTCTGATTGCTAAAAGAGTCCTTTGGGTCTATGCAAAAAACACCCTGAAATGTCAACATGCTGGAGCTGTAGTTAGTACAGAGAGAAATTCATTTTAATTATACTTAAAAGATTTATGAACAGCCTGCTGTGAACAAGGCACTGCATTAATAGGCAAGGATACAAAGATCAAAAAAAAAAAAAAAAAAAAAAGGACAACTCTCCTGCCTTTAAGGAGTGTACAAACAGTTGGAGAGAAATACAGATGAACAAAACATAAAAGGGCCTAGAAAAGAGGAGGAAAAAAACCATTCTGAAGAGCAATTTGGAACAATGCTCAAGTTATCAAACTGTGCATACCTTTTGACCCAGCAGTGTTTCTATTGGGCTTATATCCCAAAGAGATCTTAGAGGAGGGAAAGGGACCCACATATGCAAGAATGTTTGTGGCAGCCCTTTTTGTAGTGGCTAGAAACTGAAAACTGAATAGATGCCCTTCAATTGGAGAATGGCTGAATAAATTATGGTATATGAATGTTATGGAATATTATTGCTCTGTGAGAAACGACCAGCACGATGATTACAGAGAGGCCTGGAGAGACTTGCATGAACTGATGCTGAGTGAAATGAGCAGAACCAGGAGAGCATTATACATAGCAACAACAATACTATATGATGATCAATTCTGATGGACATGGCTCTCTTCAACAATGAAATGTTTCAAACCAGTTCCAATTGGTCAGTGAAGAAAGCCATATACACCCAAAGAGAGGGATGTGAAATGTGGACCACAACATAACATTTTCATGCTCTCTATCAATGTTTGCTTGCATTGTTTCCCTTCTCAGATTTTTTTTTCTCTTGTAGATCCAGTTTTTCTTGTGCAACAAGAGATAAACATATAAATATATATACACATATTTGATCTGTCAAATATTTTAACATAATTAATGTGTATTAGACTTCCTGCCATTTAGGGGAGGAGGTGGGGGGAAGGAGGGAAAAATTTGTAACAAAGCTTTGCAAGGGTTAGTGTCGAAAAATAACCCATGCATAAATTTTGCAAATAAAAAGCTTTAATAAAAAAAAATAGAAAAAAAGAAAAAAGGATCAAGACAGTGGTCAGGAAAATTGGAGGTGAGAAAGGGGATGAGATTTGGGGTAAAATAGGAACAAGGAAAACTTCATGGAGAAAGTAGCAATTGAGCTAAGCCCAGAGGAATTGTGACAGGTGGAAATGAGGAAGAATTGAATAGTCCAGCCTTACTGGAAAATGGAATATGTAAAGGGGAATAATGATGGTAATCCATGGCCCAGAATTTCAGTAAGTAGGGCTCCATCCCAAGATGTTTTATGGGATCATGTTTTATAAATCTTCGCACTCATTCCCTCATTCAGGCTGTCCCTTTGAAGCCTCAGAATTCAGTTTTACGATTAGGTCTCCGAAGGACAGGTACTCCCAACTCCCACATAAGCACTCTAGCAAACAAGAAATCAAACAAAAGCCAGAAAATGTCACCTACTTGTTGGTAGTGCCTCCCCCCAAAAGGAGGCGCTCATCTGGGCTAGCCAGAGCAACAAACAATTCTCTCCTATGATAAGCCCCATCCCCTCACCCCAGGAATCCCCACAGTCCAAGACTGGGGACTTATCTAAGTCCTAGGAGAAGCTCCCAAGTAAAGGAGAAGCACCTGGAGGTGGAAGTGGGGAGACCCAGCCCGGTCCCCAGTGCTAGCAAAGTGCAAGGATCCTTCAGGTTTGGCGGCAGTCCAGTGCCTTGCTTGAGTCAGAGCCTCATTCCCGAAACCCTTCTCCTTTCCTGCTGAGGGCCCCAGGGGCCCTTCTGGGTTCCCTTTCTCACCCATCACTGCACAGGCTCATATGCTCCCTCCACTTCCCTCTAGTCCCTACTCTTTCTATGTCACTAACTTTTAAGGTCTATCCTAAAGGGATTTGCGACTCAGGTGTTAGCTTCATCATCAATAAGCTGTTGATAAAAATAGGTATCCTGCAATTTAGTCAGTGATATGGGATTGACAAGAGTGGTGAATTAACTTTTTAAGAGAATTTCACGCCTCATTAAAAAGATTTTTAAAACCAAAAGAAAATCATGATCAGTTGGCTAAATTTTTTGGGGGGAGGGGGGTGATCAGGAGTAGAATTTATTAGGAAAAAAAGTAGGGTTAGTAATCACCACTCTCAAAGTCACACTAAAAGATTCAATTAAGAGAAAATTCTACATGTCAGCTAAATTGTTTTAGATGCATGTCTACCTACAAATGCGTAAATGTGTATGTGTGTGTATATATAAATGCACACAAATGTTTACATATAGGTATGTGTGTATATAGATATATGTATTTCTGTGGTCATATGTGTGGGTGTAAATATATATATACATACACATATATATATAAAATACATATATGTGTGTATATATACTCATACACATATATACTTATCCATATATCTGTGTCTAACTATACGCTGCTTGGGGGACATGTGGAGGAATAAAAGGAAGGAACAAAAGAATAACCTATAAGGAAGCAATATATGTCATGATATATTGACATATGTCATGACAATAAGTCATGAATATAATTGTGTTCTATTATTATATGTGCTTACTTGAAATGGAAATTCATTGTTACATATTTTGAACCCTTCCTAATGTTTTGCTGGCACATGATAATGTTCTGTTTTGTTTTTCTTTCTTTTTTTTTTTCTATTTTGTATTTAGATTTAAAATTTTTTTTTCCTTTTTTATTGCTTTCTTTTTTTTCTGATTAAAACTGGACATTACTTTTTTAATACACATTTCTTTATGAGTCATGCTGGGGGGTTAATTTTTTAAATGGCATGGAGAAGAAGAGTATATAAAGAATTTGGAGATACATATATATGAAACCACTATATATGAAATAAAACCAAAAAGGTAGATCAAGAGCCAGATTATAGAAGGAGGACTTTAAACGACCAGAAGTGTTTTCTCCAAGCAGGAAATAGAAACCCAATGAAAAGTATGAAAAATTGTTATCGAGTGGTTTCTGTTCTGTCCTGGACACTATTTGGATTTTTTTGGGCAAAGATACTGTAGTGGTTTGAAATTTCCTTCTCCAGCTCATTTCACAGATGAAGAACTGAGGTAAATAGGGTTAAGTGATTTTCCTGGGGTCACAGCTAAACTGAGGCCAGATTTGAGTTCAGGTTCCCCATAACTCCAGGGACAAAGCTCTATCCCCTTGAGAGCACAATTAATCCAGGGCATCAGGATGATGACTGGCAATTCAAAGCAAGTGAGATAAATATTATTATCGTCATCCCTATTTTACAGATGAAAAAAGTAAGAATGAGGAAGGTTAAGTGACTTAGCTAGTGAAAGTCTGAGATTAAATTCAGACTCAGGTCTTCCTGACTCCAAGCCCATCATTTTAACTATCAACTGTCTATTACATAAGTGCATTAGTGGATTCCATAACAAAATAGAACTACCAAGACCTAGTTAGGGGAGAATGGAAGGAAGGAGATCTATCAAACTAAAATTAATGGAATGCAGCTCAAGAAGTTTAAGACAAAACATTGTCTTAAATAATTGTCAAAATAATCCTGAATATATATATATCAACTAATGAAAAAACAATTGGAACATGTAATTAAAAAAAACAAAAACCCAGAATAGCAACAAAGTAATAAATTCCAAATATAATTAAAGATGAATTGTTGGGGTTGTTGTTTTTTTGTTTTGGTTTGGTTTTTTGTTTTTTTAATCAGGGTTGGGATTTCATCAGAGTAGACAACAAAGAAGAGGAAAACCACCCATTAAAGCAAATCAGCACCTTTTGTATTATTGTCTTAGAGAGCTACCTTAGGCACTCAGAGGTTAAATGACTTGCCCAACAACATGTAGTTCCTTTATGTAGGAGATGAGATTTGAATCCAGGTCTTCACTTTTGTAGAGCTTTAGAAAAAAAGAAAAAAAAAATTTTTTTAAATGAGAACAAACAAAATTTATAAAATGTAGAAAAGGAAGAAATTACCATAAATAGAATAAAATGATCAAACATGAAATGTATAGAATTAGGTCAATAAAAGTGAAAACTCTAATGAAATGAATTTATAGGAATGTTAAGTGCCAAAATAATCTAATCTTAGGAGAAATTTGAGAAACCATAAAAACTTCTAGAATAAAAATTTAAAAATCTCAAGCTCCAAACAGCTTCACAAGAGAATGGAGGAAATCTAGGTTATATAAAAATAAAAGATCAATAGACACCTATACTATTAAAAATAAGTATTTAACATTGTTGGTGGAACTGTGAACAGATCCAACCATTCTGGAGAGCAATTTGGAGCTACGCTCAAAAAGTTATCAAACTGTGCATACCCTTTGACCCAGCAGTGATTCTATTGGGCCTATATCCCAAAGAGATCTTAGAGGAGGGAAAGGGACCCACATGTGCAAGAATGTTTGTGGCAGCACTTTTTGTAGTGGCTAGAAACTGGAAACTGAATGGATGCCCATCAATTGGAGAGTGGCTGAATAAATTATGGTATATGAATGTTATGGAATATTATTGCTCTGTAAGAAACGACCAGCCCGACGATTTCAGAGAGGCCTAGAGAGACTTGCATGAACCGATGCTGAGTCAAACTAGCAGAACCAGGAGATCATTATACACAGCAACAACAATATTACATGATGATCAATTCTGATGGACATGGCTTTCTGCAACAAAGAGTTGTCTCAAACCAGTTCCAATTGTTCACTGAAGAAAACCATATACACCCAGAGAGAGGGATATGAAATATGGACCACAACGTAACATTTTCATGCTCTCTATTGAGCTTTGCTTGCATAGTGTTGCCTTTCTCTGATTTTTTTTTCTTGTAGATAGGATTTTTCTTGCACAAGTTGTCAAGTATTTCAATATTATTGACATGTAGTGGACTTCCTGCCATCTAGGGGAGGGGAGGGGCCTGGGGGTAAAAGTTGTAATGGAGAGCTTTGTAAAGATCAATGCTGGGGAACTACCCATACATATGTTATACAAATAAAAAGCTTTAATTAAAAAAAATAGTAAGTATTTAATAGATTGTTGAATTGGACTACCTAAGTAGGGTCATAAAAAGTTGGATATGACTAAACAACAAAAATATATGTAGCAATATGTTTTTTAAAATTCATTATAACCACATTATAGTTATACCAGAAATGCAAGGATAGTTTAGTATTAGGAGAATAATTAGAATAACTCATTATTTATAAAAACATAGGATTACCTATTACCAGAGGTAGAGAAAATCTTGCACAAAATATAGTATTTACTCAATTGGTAAAAATTCTAAATGGAGAAATCTTTACTTAATATAATAAAAATGTTTATCCACATCTAACTGAAAAAGCATTTATTTATAACTTATCTGTATGGCACTGTGTCCAAGAGATTGGATACAAATTTATGTTATTAATCTTGACTGGGCCCTCCTACAATCCTCAAGGATTTGTTGGTAAATGTTTAACAAGATGTACCATAAACGGATACATTTTGAAGCTTAATCTGCTTTAATAATATTTTCATCATTTTAAAAAAATCTATACAATCCTCAAAACAATAAATCAAGCTCAGATTTGTAATGTTCACTGATTTCTGAGGTGTAAATGCTCACACACTGAAAATTTAACAATAGAATCTCACAAAAACAATAGTGAAAGACATCAGAACTCAAATCAATGCAATGAGCAAAAGTTTTTCAGTCATTTTAGTTGTCTTACTCTTTGAGACCAG
The DNA here is from genome assembly GCA_023553655.1 of Myrmecobius fasciatus. Classification (NCBI taxonomy): domain Eukaryota; kingdom Metazoa; phylum Chordata; class Mammalia; order Dasyuromorphia; family Myrmecobiidae; genus Myrmecobius; species Myrmecobius fasciatus. Next base: position 503,250 of record JAJPUD010000103.1, on the reverse strand, counting down.
TTATAATAAAATGGTTAATTTGTGGTAAGCTAATGGAATGAAATAAAATAATGGAATTGAAGTAACAAGTTTGAGAAAAATGGGAAGAGCTTTATGAAGCAGTACAAAATGAAAATAAGCCAAGCCAGAAGGATCAAATACAGATTAACCATGACCATAAAGGAATCATAAATAGGAATAAATGGACAAACCATGAATACTAAAGGATATTTAAAGATATATTCACTGCATTTAAATGTAAATATTGCAAAATTTAGTTCATTGTATTTGTACAATTTATTATTTATAATAAATCATTATTTCTAAAAAAGAAAAAAGCGAGAACCCAACAGTTAGAAGATGATAGCCACAAGGATGACAAGCAAATTTCCTGAATCCTGGAGAAAAGAATTTCACTGTTTTCACACTTCCCCAGCTGGGAAAAGGGCAATATTCAACAAATTAAAATAAGTGAATAACAACTCATCCTATGCAAGATATTGTTAGGTGCTTAAAATACAATTAAAATCAAGTTTACACCGAAAGATAGGGATGTAAGGGTTTAGGGGGATTGGAGATGAGGGATACATAAGTAAACACAATTTGAAGGAGCGAACACAAGCATTTGAAAAAAGATTTCTATTGTAAGTGATACTAGAGCTGAATCTTGAAGAAAGCTTATGATTCCAAGAGGGAAAAAGAAGAAGGCAATATATTATGGGTATGGGGGGAAGGAAGGATCACCTGTGCAAAATCAAAGGGGTGGAAGATGTAATGACAAGTTTCATGAATAACAAGTAAGCCAGTTTGATGGAATGAAATGATAGTTTGGGGGTTATAATGGGACTGAAATGATATGGAAACCACAGCTGGGAGCCAGAACTATGTCCCTTTTCATTCTTCCTGGCTTCTTGCTGGAGCAAGAGAAGTGGTCACAGTTTTGTTAGGGGACAGAGAGCCAGTAATTCTGGAACCTGTTTCCTTACCCTCATTTGCATAAACCAGAGCCAGAATGTTCTTTGATACATTTGCTCAGAAGTAATATTCAGAACTGACCTGGAGCTTTCCCAGAGATGGAAAGGTGAGGAGTTACCCAATCTAAAAGGAGCAAAAAGATGGGTGCCATCAAATGGCAATCTTATTCCTCCAGCATAAAGCCTGGAGCTTTCTATGGAACCCCGCAAATTAATCCAGACAGTCCATGAGCCTAGCCTGAATCCTCCCTTCTGTCCAGCTTCAATCTCAGACAATTAATTGGTTGCCTTTTTGACCCTAGTTAAATCCCTGATCATAACCCAACATAATTCTTTATTTTCCCTGAATTTTATCAATTTTTGCCTTCCAGACTACACTGCCTTTGTCCCCTCAGGCTTGGATGAAGACCTGGAACACAGACATGGCTCAGGCATGAGGATTTTGGATTTTGCAGCTCTCTTGTCTTCTCCAGGTGAAACTCCTTCACTTCCTTTAACTGAAGTAGAAAGGGACATTGGAGATCATCTACCTCAACTATTCAATTTTGTGGAGCTAAAAGCATTGAAATCACTTGCCCAGGGACATGCAAGTAATGGGAGAAATCTGGTGGGTCAGATCTCTTAACATTTTTTTACATTTTTCTATGTCATTTCTCACCCCAAATCAGTCAATATATTATATGTAGAATAATAGAAAAAAGAATCAGGCTTCTGCCACTGCCTTCCTATGTGGCCTTGTGATGAGAGTCAGTGGAAGCAATAAGCAGTTCTCTTAGGGATTTGGCTAAGAAAGAGAATTAATATACCTCAATAATTAAAATAAGGAGTTCTTAACCTTTTTTTGTCTTAGGAATCCTTTGGGCAATTTCTTAACTTATGGTCCCCCCATCTCAATATATTAAAAAATACATAAGATTGCAAAGGAATTATATTGAAATATTTATATAAATTTAATATAACATATATAATTATTAAAAGAAGAAAGTTTACAGGTGCCATATTTAGGGGGACCAGAGTCTAGCAAGGATTTTTTTTTTTAAGGATGAGGAAGACTTAAATATTTCTAGCTAAAAGGGAAGGATAAGAGTTTGAATAAGAAAGGATAAGATGACAGTATTTTGTTGTCAATTGGAAAAGAAAGGAAGAGAAAGGATTAAAGGCATATGTGAAGAGGTTAGTCTTTATTTGTTAATTTCCTTTAAATATTTTATCATCATCATTATTCTTATTTTCAGTATTAACAGTCACAATTGTTCAACATATTTCAATTTACAAAGCACTTTCCTTATTGAACACCTGTGTATCCACCTCCATTTTGCAGATCATTGAATTCAAGCTTGCCCATAGTCATACAGCTAGTGTTTAAAAAAATCTGCAAGTTGTCAGCCAGGATTTAATACTAAGGTCTTCTGACTGAATCCAATGTTCACTATTTTTTCCCCCACTATTTCTGATTGCCTATAATGGTTTTGGAATTTTGGAGGTAAGATACAAAAAGGTTTTCTCCTTTATAGCTTTTTAAAACCTTTAAAATAATTTGGAGATAGGGGACCCATTGGCATGAATTATGTAAGGGATTCAGAGGAAGAGGGAAAAAAATCAGATTTTGTATAAACTATTTTATTATGTTGCTCATAAAGAAAATAAAAAATATTAACAGAAATTTGCTATTAGGTCAATAACCTTAAAAGTTTGACATTGTTGCAAAACCCAAAGAAAATCTGAGTTGTAACAAAATATATGTATATGTAATATGTAAAGCAGTAAAATTTTTGTAAATCTGAGTGATAAAGATGTATTGTCCCAAGATGAAGTAGGAAGATAATAGATTATTACTAAAAATGAATTGTATAACTCACAAGGACAAAAGTCTATAAATGAACATGGGAAAGGGTTGCTCAAGATGGTTAAGGCATAGATGGTTTCTAATCTGCATCGTGGAGGCTTAAAATTTAAGGATTTGTTGTACTAAATATGATATTTATAACAATGGACTCATTCTCTCCCCATCATCATGAATGCCTCTTCAACTCTGTAGCCAAGGGGAAAAAAACCAGAATTTTTACAGAAAAAAATATTTGATTAAGTAAGAGATACCCGTGTTTGTGCTATGAGTAATAACAGTATGTTAAATAAAATGTCATTCTTTTCTCACCTATTCTCTCATTGGTCCTTAGAACAACCCTATGGGATAGACTGTGTATCATCTCCATTTTTAAAGATGGGGAGACCAAGGCTCAGAGATGTCACATGACTTACCAAATCTCATGGGATAGGTTGGCAAAATTAGGACTTGGACTCGAGTTTCCTGGGGCTCCCTGTTAAAATGCTATTTATATCTCCTAAAATCAGAGATGTGCCCCAATTTCTTCCAGCCCACAGACCCAGACTTGCTCAGCTGCCAATTTAAGACTGTGTTAACAGTACACCACCTGCTTTTTAAAGGCACGAGTGCAATTCTGTGAAAAGTCACAGTGCGAATTCCGAACTGAACCGTGACTTTGGGCAGGGAGAGTGGCCTTTTTTTTTTTTTTTTTCTCACTAAATGTTCCCTGGAAACTTCCAGAGTTTATTCCCAGCCTGCCATTGAAACAATGCCCCCAGCCGAGCCCAGACGGTGTGGGTCCTTTCCTTCCAGACAAGCCCTATCTTTTCTTGCTCCCAGCCTCTCAATAAGCTGGCTGAGTGACTGTAGTTCAGCAGGGTGATCTGGTTTCCCCCCACAAATTCTCGGAGCGACAAACATCATTCAGCTGTCTTCTCCTAAGCTGGCAACCTGTTTGAGGAGATCTGACCATTGCTGGCATTTAGTACTTGTCTTCAACTTACCTCCCAATCCACAGGGAACAGGACTCCTGCAGCCTCCTCCACTCGGTTCGGGCTGCTCAAGGTAGTCCCTGTCTGAAAAAAATTAATAAGCAACTGATTCTTTCTCCATTGCCTGCCCACGGAGCAGCCAGAACCAAGCGAACGGGCGGGACCGGACCTGCCTCCCCCGTAACGTGCATGCGCAGGAACAGCCTCAGTTCCTTTTGTTGATTGTCATTCAGATTGCTTTTTTTTCCCCCCCCGGGCTGAAAGACTGAGTCCTATAGAGTCAATCCAATGGCTGACAAAGCAGCCAATTTGGGGCAATTAGCCAGTAGAGGATCCCAGCTGACTGGAGTTATTCTGCCTTTCCTTTATCTCACCACAACAACCTTTCATTAAGCTTTATCCCGGGGGCGGGGGTTCCAGGAGAGAAAAGTCTAACAGGCTTTAAACCGTGAATTTCTTGATGCTAACGTTTCTATTTTAGAATTATGCTTATCCCGCTGTCATCTACAAAAGCCCGTGGCTATCATTTGGTCTATCACCTTCATTTTACAGAGGGGGAAACTGAGACCCAAAAATGGAAAATGACGTCTGAAATCGCAGAGCAAGTTAATTTAGGCAAATCTGAGATAAACGTCCAAGTCTCTTGGCTTTCGGGGAAAGGCTTCTAGGGTTAATTGATGGCTATTAATCGCTAACATGTATATAATGACAATCTAGCAAGCATTGTGCTAAGCGTTTTTATGTACCTACATGTTTTGCTTCTCAGTTAATTCTACAAAATGGAGAATAATCCCTATCTAGTGTTTTACGTCTTAGCTTATTCTCCTTCAAAATGGAGAATAATGATCATTATCTACTAAATATGTTCATTTAGATATAGATATATATGTAGAAACTCGAGAGGAGAGGGGAAGAGGGAGGTGTGTGTGTATGAGAAAGATGGAGAGAAGAGGAGGAAAGAGCTAGTCATCCTGATAACTCACATTTTTGTAATGCTAAAGGTATACAAAGCATTTTCCTTATCGCAACCCCAGGACATAGGTAATACACATTATTTATTTTTTGGTTCTATACATGTAATTTCATCGGTGGGGGAGACTACTCAAAGAGGATATTTTTCTCACCCAATTCAGATTAGCAACTATTCTGCCATTTAAAGTGAATAAAAAGGGAACAAGAAGGATCAAGGAAGAGATGAATGGTGATGGACAGAATTAAAGGGAGAAAAAGGAAGAGAGAAGACAGAGCATTTAGCTACTATGATTGAATTAAAGCCCCTAATTTTAAGAGATACTGAAGACTAGAAACTAGAGGCTATGAGGATCTTTTGTCCACTGAAAATTCATGCAGAACAGAGAAGCTGAGCTTGCAGCAAAATGTTATAATTTTTTTTAAAAGAGGAAAAAAAATATTCTTCAGATCATACACCAATAAGCTTGACTTTTTTTCCCCTATAAAAATTCTAGAAATATTATTAAAGGAATAGTTTAAGTGTTCACAAAGGGAAGGGAGATCCCTAAGAGATAATGTGGATTTATCAGAAACAGATTATTCCCAACTAACTTCATGTTGGGTTTTGTTGTCTTGTTTTGGTTTGGTTTGGTTTTGTTTTTTGACATGGTAACTATATAGATAAATCAGGAGAATATCATAGACCTATTATATCAAGATTTCAGTAAGACATTTGACAAAATCCTTCATGAACAAGATGGAAAGACTTGGAGTAGTTGATAGGTAGTTAGGCAAATTAGAAACTGATTGAATTGACTAGACCTAAAGGGAAGTGATTAATGAATCAATGTGATCATGATCTTGGCATATTTAGAGTGCTCAAGGGATCCTCCATCTTGAATCTGTATTGTTAGACAACTTTATTCAACAGCTAGAAGGAAAGCATAAATGAATGTTTATCAAACTTGTGGTTGAGACAAAAGCTAAAAGAGAGTTAAAATATTAGACAACAGAATCATGATCCAAAAAAAGTCTTGATTAGAGATTGAGCCACATTTAATCTAAGATTTAATTTAATAGAGACAAATATGATATTCTACACTTAGGGGTTGTTTTTATCCTCTTTATAAATACAGAATTTGAGATATGTAGCTAGACAAAAATTTGAGTTAAGATTAAGAATTTCCATGGGCCACAAGCTCCATATGAATAAACAGTGTGATGGGACAACCAAAAATATATAACATCAGTTGATGTCTTGATTTTTGTAATAAGGGTTATAAAGCATTTTTCTTACTACAACCCCATTATATACACATTGTTTTTTATTCTAAACTTGTGATTTCATTGGTGGGGGAAATTGCTAAAGAGGATATTTTCTTAGCCAGTTCAGATTAGCAACTATTCAGCTATTTATTTTCTTTCAGAATTGCCTGAGCCATATTGAAAAGTAAATGACTTGCCTAGGTTCATACAGCCAGTATGTATCAGATGAAATTTGAACCCATTTTCCTGACTTCGGATTCTCTATGGCATACTGCTTTTCAGTATAGGTATTCTTATCTTTGTATTCAAACTAAGGAAATTGAAATTATCAGAAGTTAAATGACTTACTCATGATCACTATAGCCTGTAAATATCTAAGGTATGATTTGTACCTGGTCTCCTGATTTGAAGTTCTTTTGGTTATGCTACATGGTCTCTTATATGCTAAGACTACATTAATTAGGACACAATACCCAGGATGAAGACAGTGATAGGCTGCATTGGTGTAACCCAGGTCTCAAACTGGAGCATTCATCTAAAGCTCTCCTCACTGGTGAATGAGGATCACTCATCAGTGCATGTCTTCCTAGAGGAAATATTAATGAGAGAGCTTGAGAGAAGAGACATTTATTCTACTTTGTAAGAGAATTCCAATCTCCCTTCGGGAAGAGCTCTATTAATAGAGATTACAGACTTTGGAAAGCTCACATGTAAGGAAATCTTAGAGATTTTAGAAAACTTCCTCTTGAGTGAGATATAGGTTTCTCTTTCTTGGTTGCGCAGAAATATATTACTCTGAATAGGAGAACTCATTGCCTCTATGTACTGTCTAGTATATTGTAATCTGTATAATTTTTTTCTGATTTCTGTTTGCTATTTGGACAAATAAGTTTACACACCCTTCAATATTTGTGATAGTCTTTTGTCTTACTAGTGTAATTCATTTCAAAGTCCTTTAGGACAGAAATCTCTGCCTTTTGGTTGGAGATAATCGCCCCATTCTGAGTGAAGGGCAGCATAGAGTTGTTTTTTTTTTAAAATATTGTTTTATTAAAGTTTTTTATCTTCAAAACATGTGCATAGATAATTTTCAACACTTACCCTTGCAAGACCTTGTGTCCCAATTTTTTCCCTCCCTTTCCCCCATCCCCTCCCCTAGATAATCCAATATATATTTCCACAATTATGCTGCACAAGAAAAATTGGGTCAAAAAGGAAAAAAATGAGAAAGAAAACAAAAGTAAAGCAAACAACAACAAAAAAGCAAAAATATTATATTGTGATCCATAATCAGACCCACAATCCTCTCTCTGGGTGCAGATGGCTCTCTCCATCACATTTTGGAACTGGTCTGGTATAATCTGTAGCATAGAGTTATAAAGAGCAGATGAAGTCCTAGCCTTTAGTCCTCTTGAGGATTCTTGAAGGCCAATCCTTTTTCAGACTCCTCAAGATTTAAGTCTCCTCTGAGCTTGAGGTACCCCTTCCTCATTAAGGGATAGCAACCAAAAATGACTTGGACCTAAGAAAAAATCATTCACTAGACTAGTAACATTTAGGGGGGATAGATAAAGAAAGCTATAATTCTAGGGCTATTCCTCTAGAGAAAAACTGAGCAACATCATGGCCCTTTCTCCAGCTCTCCTTCAGGCAGCAATCAGTGTACCTTGGAGAGGGATAGGCAAGGTGTCAGAAATAATTATTTATAACTCCCAAAAAGCCATGTTTAGATAATTCAGGTGAACATATACATAACCTACTTTGGAAATTCAACCTACCTTACATAAGCCCCATCCGAGTTTTGGTGTTCAATTGACATATATTGGGCATAACACTGATGAACTGGAGGACAGTCTTCTGAGGGTTACCCAAGTTGGTTCAAAGGCATAAATATTAATTATTAAAGAAAAGGGGAGAGTTTACCCTTAAAGATGACTTGATAGTGACAAGTATTTGGTTTTTTGTTTTGCATCTGAATCTCCCTATTTTGTCTAGTCTAGAAATGTAACAACCATTTTTCCAGACCAAATGCCACTACTATTGGGCACCAGAGCTTTGACTCAGGTTTTTCCAACCTGTGCTGATTTATCCCTCCTTAGGCAGCCAGGTAACATGCCCCTCCCATTCTTGAGAGGTGTGGAGTTAATAAGGACAACACAAGGCTTAGTTCATTGTGTCTCAGTACTTGTGAGCTGGGGCAGTCTAAGAAACGACCAGCAGGACGATTTCAGAGAGGCTTGGAGAGTCTTGCATGAACTGATGCTGAGTGAAATGAGCAGAACCAGGAGATCATTATACATGACAACAACAATATTATATGACGATCAATTCTGATGGACATGGCTCTCTCCAACAATGAAATGTTTCAAACCACCTCCAATTGTTCACTGAAGAAAACCATATACACCCAGAGAAAGGGATGTGAAATGTGGACCACAACATAACATACTCCTTGATTGAAGTTTGCTTACATTGTGTTTCCTTTATCTGATATGTCTTTTGTGCAGATAAGATTTTTCTTGCACAACAATGATAAGTTCGGAAATATGTATACATATATTCGATTTGCCAATATTTTAACATAATTAACAAGTAGTGGATATCCTGCCATCTAGGGGAGGGGTGGGGAGTTGGGGGGAAAAATTTGTAACAGAAAGCTATGTAAGGGTTAGTGTTGAAGAATTACGCACACATATGTTATGCAAATAAAAAAAAAAAGAATCATAGATTCAGAAGGGGAACCCTAGAGGTCACCTAATCCAACTCCTTCATTTAAAAATTTTATTTTTATTAATAGCTTTTGCTTCTATATTACCCTTAATGTGAGTGCTACTTTTCTGTTGTTTATTTTCAGTTTATATTATATGTATATCTTGTTTGGACATAGTTGTTTGCATATTGCTTGTCACTAGACTGTTATCTCCTTGAGAGCAAGGATTATCTTTTACCTTTCTTTGAATCTGAGGTGTTTAGCATAGTACCTGGCACATAGTAGGTACTCAAATTCTTGTTGACTGACCTTCATTTCCTAAAATATATCCCTGTTCCCTCTCTTAATCAGTGATGGATCCTCTACATCTTTCTTTTAAAAGAAAGATAAAAAGGCAGTTCAGCCTTTCATGTCTGGCAATATATGCAACCTTGTATACTTATCTTCCCCATCTCTGCAGAGAAGAGAGGGAGGTATAGTTTTCAAACTCTTCTCCACGTTCAACCTTGGTCATTCTTATTTTAGAGCATTCAGTTTTATACCAGCCCTGAAGTCAGGAGGACCTGAGTTCAAATCTAGATTTAGACACTTAACACTTCCTGGCTGTATGACCCTGGGCAGTCACTTAACCCCAATTGCCTCAGCAAAAAACGAAAGAGCATTTAATTTCATTTTTTTTCCTTTGCTTTATGTTGTTCCAAACTCACTCCTTTTATACTGAGGAAACTGAGCACAGAGAAGGAAAATGATTTGCCATAGATCACCATTCATATATGGGCATGGTCTATTCTAGAAGGGCTCTGAGATCTAAGAATCTTAGGGGATTAGAGATAATGGGAGGGGGGAAAGAGCAAGGAAGATAGAGGAAGACAAAGGGCAGTTAAAAAAAAAGTTACCAGACAAAGTTAGATCTACACTTGGATTCAAACCTAATGATGCCTCTCTAGTGATGTATTATCTTAAACATCTCATCTCCAAAGTTCAATTTCCAAATATACAATCAAAGATTATAATTCTTGCACCCTAAAGGTTTTATAAGGGTCAGAAGAGAAATGGCAAATATTGTGAGATGACCTGCTGTAAATGACTTTGCTATTCTCAGCAATACCATGATTCAAGACTATTCTGTAGGACCTATGATTAAAAAATACTACCTATACCCAGAGAAAGAACTGATTGTATCTGAAAACAGATTGAAACATACTTTTTAAAACTATTTTTTCCTATTTATTTTTTTATTAAAGCTTTTTATTTACAAAACATATGCATGGCTAATTTTTCTACACTGACCCTTTCAAAACCTTTCTGTTCCAAATTTTCCTTCCTTCCCTCCACCCCCTCTCCTAGATGGCAAGTAGTCCAATGCATGTTAAATATGTTTAACTATTTTTCTTGAGAGTTTTTTGGAGGAAGGACATCTATGTTTTTATCTTGCAACATGACTTTTATGGAAATGTTTTTCATAATGTCATATGTGCCTTCTCAATGGGGAGAGAAGGGAAAGGATCTAGAACTCAACAAAAATAAATGTTAAAAAGTTTACATGTATCTGGGAAAAATAAAATATTAAATTAAAAAAAGGAAGAGAAATGGAATATGAATTTGAGTTATTTTATAAGAAATACAGCAGTGGGGTAAAGAGTTCCCCAGATCCCTAAGATCTGTTTCTATGTATTGCTGATGTATTGCATTGTAACTTTGATAAATGCATTTTGGGTTTCTTAATATCTCTTTAGATTTAGGCACAAACCTACTTCAAGCAATTGAAGTCTGAAAAGGGCCAAACAAAGATGAGGAGCTACCTGTATCATTGAATAACAACTCAATTTATAACAAAAGGACAAGCTAACAGGTGTATTTGATGATATTTTTGTTTCAAAATGAGTCTGCAGCCTTGGTACTATTTTAGGATTCTATTATCTTGAATCAAATTTCTAATGCTCACCCTGGAAATGGTGCCTCCTCCCACTTGTTCTTGCTGCAGATATTTTAACATGCAGCAGTTTGGTTTGACAACCATAGAACAAACATTCTTTTCTTGACCTTCTGAAGAGCACTTGTTTGGAAGTAGAATGTCAGAGCTGAAAAGGCGCTTAGAAATTATTCCCATCCCCCTCGTTTTACAGAGACAATTAAAGCTTAAGGAGGAGCTAACTGCACCAAAATGGCACAGCAAGTTAACAGTGGAGCCAGACTAGAACCTACTTCTCCTGGGGCTGGAGCTCAGTCCAAGTCTCTTTCCACTACATTGTATTTCTCATTCAGTCTTTGAGTTACATCAGATTCGTTCTAGGAGCAGAACTGGCCAGCTCCTCCTCTGGGAACCTGGCTTTGGTTTGAATGAGGAGGGAACAGAGACAGGCAGGCATCCCTATACCTGCAGAAGTGGAGGACACAGATATTCCTCACTTTATCTAATAGTCACACATTCTTAGGATTTACAGATGGAAGGAGTATCAATGATCATCTAGTTTGAATTCACTTAAAAATTTGTTCCTGAAAATTGGATTGAAAGTGAATTATTAGAAATCTAATCCTATTTTCTCATTGATTCATACTGTCATTTTAGAGATGCTAATTTATTTGGTGACATTGAATAACCTCTTTATGTGGCCATGAATACAGGAAGGCATTTAAGTATTTTTCAATGCTAAAAATTACCACCCCCCACTCTCACCATAAATTCTTTTCTTTTTTATATTTTATTTTAGTGCTAGAGAGGAGAATGACACATGGATATAAGAACCCTAGTTGCCTGTCTATTTATAGAATCCTTCACCTTCCCTTTGTTTAAGTGTAAAGGGTTTCCTTAGCCTAAGAAAGGAGCATTAAAAAAATACTATTAATAAATTCCTGCCAAATGAAAACTGCTAAAGAGAATAACCTAAACTTTCATAAAGAGAGTGACTTTTATGGAAATGTTTTTCTACTTATGATTACTAAGATTAAAATAAAAGTATATAAATCCAACTTGTTTTATTATATCAATCATAATAGTTGGGACAGTAAAAACAGCTTATCTTACAAAACATAGTGTCAGAGTTTCAGTGACTTGTGGGGGGAATGAATAATATGAATTTTCTCTCTGCAAGGACACATCTCAGATGTTTTCATATTTGCATTTTGTTCTGCTGACTACTAGCAAATCAATTTGAAAAAGCCTCTGGCATTATTTAAAAGTAGCTATAAGAAGGGAGTGGTGAGTTAATGAATATATTATTAAAAGAGGATATGAAACATGCTTAGTTTAGTTGCTTGTCATTATTAAATCATAGTGCTTGTCAAGAATAAATTCTATATTGAAGACTTGGAACATTTTTATACTTTGGGTCAGGGAAAATAGAATCATGGAATTTTAGTAATAGAAGGAACTTGTAATCATTGATCATAGAAATTCTTTTTTCTTTTTTTTTTTAACTTTTCTTTTTTTTCCCTCCAGTTACTAAGTATTTTCTCTCTTTGTTCCTCCCCAACCCTACCCATTGAAAAAAGAAAAACCAAACTATTGTAATAAATATGTATAGTTAAGCAAATAATTCCCTACATTAGCCACTTCCAAATATATATATATAGTATCTGGGGAACCATAACCCGAGTCCATCAGTTTTCTGTCATGAAATGAAAAATATATTTTGTCAGAAGTTCTGTGGAATCAGTGTTATTTGTTGCTTTGATCAAAGTTCTTATGTCTTTCAAAATTGTTCTTTTTGTTTGTTTTGTTTTGCAGGGAAAAAGATGCACATATACAAAAATATTTATAACAACTCTTTTTTTTTTTTGTAGTGGCAAAGAAATGAAATTGAGGGAATGTCCATCAATTGGGGAATGGCTGAACAAGTTGTGGTATGTGAATGTAATGGAATACTACTGTTCTATGAAAAATGAGGAGCAGACATATTTCAGAAAAATCTTGGACTTGCATGAACTGAACTAAACAGAATAAGGAACAATGTACAAAGTAACAGCAACATTGTGTGATGATCAACTACTATAGACTTACCTCTTCTCAGCAATACAATGATCCAAGATGATTCCAAAAGACTCATGAAGAAAAATGCTATCTACATTCAAAGAAATATGGAGTCTGAATGAAGATTGTAGTATACTGTTTTCAATTTATTTTGCTTTTACTATTAAGTGTGAAAAAAGACTTTAAGATCAAGAACAGTATCCTTTCTCTTTGTCTATCATTTCATATAATAATAAATACCAGTTGAATGGAAAATTAGAACAAAATAAAACAAAAGATGTTTTTTTGCTTAAAAATTATTATTTTTGTACAAATTGTTCTCCTGGCTCTATTTACTTCACTCTGTAACAGTTTACACTTCCCAGGATTTTTTGAAAAAATTTCTTTTATCATTTCCTCAGTGTAATAATTTTGATTACATTCACAAATCGTAATTCATTCAACCATTCCTTGTGATGAGCACCCCCTTAATTTCCAGATTTTTTTCATTTCTTTACTTATTCATTTTTAATTCTTCATTTAGGATCAAGAAGTTCACTTTGCCTCCAGTGATTCTCTTTGGTATTGTCTTCTTCTTTGTTTCTTCTTTCCACCTGTTTTCCTGTTGAATCTAGCATATTTCTATATCTAATTTTGATGTATTCTTTTTGAGGGAAAAAATAAAATTCACTTGTAATATAATACTCAGATTTTTCAGCACAAGTCTTTTGCCTCTTGGGATTCCACAATCCACGATCACTTCTCCTTAGAAGTGGTTCTTGTGAGATCCTGATTATGGCTCTTTGGTATTTTAACTCTTTGTTTTTGTCTTATTTAGTATTTTTTCTTTGACATGGGAATTCTAGATTTTGGCTATGGCATTTCTGAACTTTCTTTTTTAGGGGTTCATTATAGTAGGTTGCATATGTATTTTTTTCTTTCTTCATTTTGCCCTCTGTTCTAATAGATCTGAGCAAATTTCACTTATGATTTCCTGGAATATACTATCTAAAATTTTTCTCATGGCTTTTAGGAAGTTTAATGATTCTTAAACTATATCTCTTTGATTTGTTTACTAGGTTAGTTGTTTTTTGATTTTGTTATGATATTTCGGTATTATGAAATCATTTAATTTTTGATTAGCTTGTCATAATTTTCAGAGAGTTCATTACTTAGGTAAGGTTTGCTGTTTCCTATCCTAAGCTATATTTGGATCTATTACAATTCTTTGGACATCTATATATTCCTTTGTTTACTCGTCTCTTCTGCCTTAGGCACTGGCACAAAGTCCCAATTCAGTAACTATCTCTGCTCTCTGGTATGTTTTTGGATGTAATGGTATACCTTGTTTGGTCTCAAACTAGGTCACTCTTCCTGCCAGGATTAGGCCCCCCCTAAAACTTCGGATTTCAAAGCCTTGGATCTTTACAGCCCTTTATACAAAGCTATGCTAAGAAATGTTTTTAGCAAGCCCCTTTTCAAAAATTTCATAAGCAGGTTTAATCTGTATTATTAACATTATCTCTACCACTTCCTATGTCTGGACAACCAATGAAACAATAAATTAAGTTCTTATTTGTAGTGTTTCCAGATTTGAGGTATAAATGCTCACACTGAAAATTTAACAATCGGCTCTCACTAGCCAATTCTTGCTAATTCCAACATACTGACAGCTAGCTAATATCTAATGGAAAGAGTATCAGAGACCTTGGAAACCAGAGCCCTGGGGCTTCCTACAGTGAGTGTTGCCATGATCACAGACATACAACATTGGTCACTGCTGCTCTTGCTCTGTTTCAAAGAGCACAATAGAGTTTTCTTGGGAGAATCTCTTCTCTTGCTGCCTCAAGACATAGAACCTCCTCCTGGTTTCTATTGCACTGGGAGAACACTGGCTTGTTTGTGTGAGCACGAATGCTATATTTGCTGGTGGGTCCCATTTGCTTTTGTCTGGGAATTTCTGGTTGAATCTTTATGCAGTTCTGGGGTAGATAAGTCACTTACTATAATTGTTCATTGGATTTATGATAATTTTTTTGTCTGGAATTACTTTTACATTTTTGCTGGAGTAGAGATGTAGGAACTAGGCTACCTGCTTCCATTTGGACAACCTTCTTGGTCAGAAGACCCTTGAGTATTACTAGGTTTATGCTCTTTACCTCTAGATAGGACTTCATATAAAACAATCTAAAACATTAATTTTCTACCATAAAAAATCTTTTTTTTTCCATTAAAGCTTTTTATTTGCAATACATATGCATGGGTAATTTTTCAATATTGACCCTTGCAAAGCCTTCTGTTACAATTTTTTCTCTCCTTCCCCCTCCCCCCTCCCCTAGATGTTAATTATATTAAAATATATCATAAAAAATCTTTAGAAAAAGATAGTATCTTTGCCTTCCTCAGAAATTTCTCATAATGACAATAAATTTTTTGTCAGAACATGACTGTCAATAAAACTTGTCAGGTTTTCCCCATCTTGTTACTTCAATGACTAACTATGAGGATCTTTTCAGTCACACATTTAAAAAGTGAGATTTATGAATTTTTTTGGCCATAGAAACTTAAATTTCAAAGGGAGCTTAAATGTTATCTAGTCTGAATCCCTAAGCTATGCATGAAACCTCTCTGTAACACTTTTGAAAAATGGCCATTCTTCCTCTGTCTCTAGTATTGGGAAACTTATTACATTATCAATCCATTCCAGTTTTTAGATAGTTCTACTAGTTAGGAAGTTCTTCCTTACATTCTTTGAATCATAGCTTACCTCTCTGTGACTTAGAAGAGTTGGTCCTACTTATCTTTTCCAAAGTCATAGAAAACAAATGAATATAGCATTTATTATGCACTTACTATTTGCAAAGGACTGTGCTGAGTGCTAAGGATACAACTGGAAATATAAGACAGTTCCTGTTGTCAAGGTAGCTTCTATTCTAGTAAAGAAAGACAATACATAAGAGGTTTAAGCTGCAAATCAAACTGAAAACCCAGTGGTCTTCTGGGTACATTACCAAACTGGATGGTAATGCATCTTCTTTAATGTTATTTTCATTGATAAACCATATCTATTTCTGAGAACCAAAGTGTTTGGTGGCAAGAACTTTCTTTTCTAGATTTTCAATAACTGTGCCTCCTGAGAGGCAAGGTCCCTGAAGAAGACTCAACAGGTAACATCTACAAAAATGTTGTTTCTATAGACAGTGGCTATGGGGGCCCAGGCTGGTATTAGGACTACTGGTGTGGGGACACTTATTCCTAAGGACTGTGGACTCTGGATCCTGTGCTGCCTCCGTGAAAGTCTAAAAAAAGAATGATTGAGGTGATGACAATGGTCTAATTGACTTGGCTCATGCTATTTCCCTGAGGATGACTTTATTGCTTCCTCTAGGCTGGCTTGTTTGACCACTGCCACTAAGTGGCAATGGCAAAGTCAACTGATCATATAAATACATGAAACTTTTCTTTTCCATGAAAATCTTTCCTCTATGTCAAGACAACTATCATTCTATTTTTGAGGGTCAATGTCCTTCCTAAAATATGACAAATAGTTCAGTACAAAGTTTTCCAATTGTAATCTAACCAGAAGAAAATGTAGTAAAACCAAGATGTCCTTTGTCATGGACATATTTTTATTAATTCAGTATAAGATTGTGTTCATTTTGGGGGCTATCTTGTCAAAATGTTAATTCATATTTAATTTGATGTTGACTAACCTTGTTCCCCCCAGTTAATTTTTTACATTTGAAATGCTATATAGCCTCATCCCCCCCAATCCTGCATTTGTGCTTTTTTTTTTTTTTTTTTTTTAAACAAGTGTAGGACTTTACGTTTATCTCTCTTAAATTCATCTTATTAGAGTGGTACAAATGTCCAAGTCAGTGAAGATTTTAAGTTCCTAAGATGATTACACACTATATTAATTATTCTTCTTAACTTCATGTCATCCTAAAATTTGATAATCATACCATCAATATTTGCATGCAAGTTATAAGGTTGTGACATAACATTTTCATGCTCTTTATTGATGTTTGCATTGTGTTTCCTTTCTCAGATTTTTTTTCCTTGTAGATACGATTTTTCCTGCACAACAATAAGTGTGGAAATATGTATACATATATTTGATTTGTCAAGTATTTTAACATAATTAACATGTAATGGACTTCCTGCCATCTAGGGGAGGGGTGGGGACTAGGGGGGAAAAATTTATAATGGAAAGCTTTGTAAGAGTCAATGTTGAACCACATACCAAGATAAGATCTAAATGGGTTCATGATCTAGATATAAAGAGGGACTTTGTAAGCAAGTTAGAGGAACGTAATATAATTTATCTCTCAGACCTGTGGAGAGGGAATAAATTTATGTCCAAAGAAGACCTGGAACTCCTAATTGAACACCAGATGGATAATTTTGATTATTTTAAGTTAAAAAGTTTCTGTACAAACAAAACTAATGCAGACAAGATTAGGAGGGAAGCATCAAATTGGGAAATCATCTTTACATTTAATGGTTCTGATAAAGGCCTCATTTCTAAAATTTATAGAGAATTGTCTCATATATATAAGAATTCAAGCCACTCTTCAATAGATAAGTGGTCAAGGGATATGAACAGACAATTTTCAGATGATGAAATTAAAACCATCTCTAGTCATATGAAAAGTTGCTCCAAATCACTATTGATCAGAGAAATGCAAATTAAGACAACTCTGAGATACCACTACACACCTGTCAGATTGGCTAAAATGACAGGAAAAGATAACGATGAATGTTGGAGGGGATGTGGGAAAACTGGGACACTGATACATTGTTGGTGGAACTGTGAACGGATCCAACCATTCTGGAGAGCAACTTGGAACTATGCCCAAAAAGTTGTCAAACTGTGCATACCCTTTGACCCAGCAGTGTTTCTACTGGGCCTATATCCCAAAGAGATCTTAGAGGAGGGAAAGGGACCCACATGTGCAAGAATGTTTGTGGCGGCCCTTTTTGTGGTGGCTAGAAACTGGAAACTGAAGGGATGCCCATCAATTGGGGAGTGGCTGAATAAATTATGGTATATGAATGTTATGGAATATTATTGCTCTGTAAGAAATGACCAGCAGGACGATTTCAGAGAGGCCTGGAGAGACTTGCATGAACTGATGCTGAGTGAAACGAGCAGAACCAGGAGATCATCATACACAGCAACAACAGTATTACATGATGATCAATTCTGATGGACATGGCTCTCTGCAACGAAGAATTGTCTCAAACCAGTCCCAGTTGTTCACTGAAGAAAACCATATACACCCAGAGAGAGGGAAATGAAATATGGACTACAACATAACATTTTCATGATCTCTACTGACATTTGTTTGCATTGTGTTGCCTTTCTCTGATTCTTTTTTTTTTTTCTTGTAGATAGGATTTTTCTTGCATAACTTCTCAAGCATTTTAACATAATTAACATGTAGTGGACTTCCTGCCATCTAGGGGAGGGGAGGGGACTGGGGGTAAAATTTGTAATGGAAAGCTTTGTAAAGATCAATGTTGGGGAACTACCCATACATATGTTATACAAATAAAAAGCTTTAACAAAAAAAAAAAAAAAGAGTCAATGTTGAAGGATTACCTATACAATATGTTTTGCAAATAAAAAGCTTTAATAAATTAAAAAAAAAGTTATAAGGTTGTGATAGTGGGGATATGTGAAGATGAGTAAGACTGACTTAAAATAGCATAAAATTGAAAACAAACTCATTTGAATGGTACAAGAAATTGTATTGACTTCTGAGGTAACTTTTTCTATGAGGGGAGAAAAATGAGGAGACCCATAGATCCAAAGACTTTCAAAAGAATGGAAATCCCTAATCTGGAAGTATAGGCTAAGGCAATGGATCAAGAACAATTTCTCCATACCTATATGTTCTAATAATGGCCTCTTCTAATAATGATTCTATAAGCATTTCAAACTCAATATATCTAAAACATCATTTTTCATCTAAAGCTTCTTCTTTTCCTAACTTTGATATTTCTGTTGAGAATATCACCAACCCTCCAGGTATCAAGGTTTGCAACCTTGAAATCATCCTTACAACTTTCTTCCTCAATCCTCACATACAATAAGTTGTTAACTTTTTTCCCCTGAAGCAATTAGGGTTAAGTGACTTGCCCAGGGTCACACAGCTAGAAGTGTTAAGTGTCTGAGACCACATTTGAACTCAGGTCCTCCTGACTTCAAGGCTGGTGCTCTAACCATTACACCACTTAGCTGCCCCTAAGTTGATAACTCTTAGCAATTCTGTCTCTACAGTATGTCTTGCAACTATCCCTCTTCCATTCACATAGCCACCACCCTAGTTTGGGGCCTTCTCACCTCTCACTTGGATTACTGGAATAACCTCCTAATTGATCTTGTGACATCAAATCTCTTCTCCAATCTATGCTCCATACAGATGCTATCTTGATTTAAAAAATTTCCCTTTTTATTATTATGAATTTGACCAACAAACACAAACATTTCTCAATAACAGAACAAATGAATAAAAAAAGACTGAATACAAAGTTCTCACTGTCTGCTATATATAGTGTAGTGGATTTTTCAGATTTTATATTTAACATTTATCAACCTATGTCTAATATTTCCATTTGTCTGTGTCCTTTTCTAAACTTTATTCTGTTCTTCCCCCCAACCCGCCATGATTCATTGATACTCTTTTCTTCCTTTTCTTTCTATCTATACCTCCTAACTTTCTCCTTCCTCCAAATTATTAAAAAAAAACTTTATAGTCATAAAACTTAATCTACAAATTGGTCATATGTAAAAATGTCTCATTCTGTATCTCTAGTCTATCCTCTCTCTCCCAAGAGGACCAAAGCATGATTAATCATCAATCTTTAGAAGCTATGATTGGCCATTTTATTGATCATAGATCTTGAATATTCACAGTTGTTTTCCTTTACAATATTGTAGGCATTACATTGTTTGCCTGGTTGTTCCCATTTCACTCTTTGTAGTTTATGTATCTTTCCAATTTTTTCTTCATTTCTGATGATGAAATAATATTTCATAACTTTCTAATTCAATTATTTGAAATTCCCTAATTAAAATTTCCAGTTCTTTGATACAATAAAGGTGCTGCTATAAATATCTTTGTGCATATGGGTCCTTTTCTTTCCATCTTTCCTTTATCTTCTTGGGATATAGTAGTTGTATTACTGAGCTAGAGGATATGCACAATTTAGTGACTTTGAGTCTAGAACTAAATTGCATTCCTGAATGATTGGATCATTTCATGGTCATACCAACATTGTATTTGTGTGCTATTCTCTTATAACCCTTCCAACAACTGTCATTTTCCTTTTTTTTTTTTTCTTTCTTTTTTTTTTTTTTTTTGATTATCTGGGGTTTAATGTGGAATCTCAACATTTTTTAAAAATTTTCATTTCTCTTATTAGATATTTAGAGATGTTTTCCCTATGATTGTATTTAGTTTTTCTTCGAAAATTGCCTTTGAGCATTTATTTTTTGGGGAATGTATCTTGTTCTTGCATTTTTACATCAGTTTCTTATATTTGGTCAGATTTTTATCAGAGAAATTTGCTACAAAGATTTTCCCAATTAAAAGTTGTCTTTCTAATTTTATCTACATTGATTTAATTTGTGAAAAAAACCTTTTCACATGTAATCAAAACTGTCATTGTATCTCCTGTGCTTTTCTATATTCCTTGTTTGGATAAAAATTTTTCATTATCCATATTTCTGAAGAGTATCACCCTCCCCACTTCTCTAATTTTATGTTACCCTTTATATTTGGGTCATTTATCCATTGTATTGTGTTGTAAATGATGGTCTAAATTCAAATTTTCCCATATTGCTCTCTAGCTTTCTCAGAAATTTTTGTCAAATACCGAGTCCCTATTCCAGAAGGTGGAGTCTTTTGCTTTATCAAACACTGTATTATATTCTATTGATTCTGAATCCCATGTACCTAATCTGTTCTACTAATTGACTTTCCTATATATTTGTTAACCAGCAACAAATAGTTTTAATGATTAATGCTTTGTAATAGAGTTTAAAATCTAATACTATTAGGACTCTATTTCTAATTTTTCCAATTTTTTCTCTTAAGGTAATCAACTTTTTATTCTTCCATATAAAGCTGGCTATTAATTTTTTTTTTAGTTCTACAGAGTTATCCTTTGGTAGCTTGATTATAATGCCACTGAACCTATAAATTAATTTAAATATTTATCACAGCTATTTCTCCACAATTTTCCTTCTTTGCTTTTTTCTCTACCAACTACATTTGATAGAATTCATTTTTATTAATTTGGTCCTGGGATTTTTCTTTAAAAGTTCATTTATAAGTTGTTTAATTTCTTTTTTGAGATTATCAGGCTGTTTTGACTGAAATGGGAAAGTTTTTGAAGATTTTGAAGGACAGTAATATGAAATGAGACTAAAAATGTAGGTGGAAGCCAGATGATAAGTGCTGGGATTTTGTCTTTTGTTTTAGAGACAGTAGGAATTATTGAGGATGTTTAATTTCAGGTTGAGAGGATTTGACACGGGCAGATTTGTATTTTGACAATATCAAACAGCACCTATATGGAGAATGGTTTGGAAAGAGTAGAGACTGGATGCTAGGATTCCAATTAGGAAGGATATTGTAATAATAAAGGCTGAAAGGGCCTGAACTAGGCTTTCATTGAGTGGAGACTAATGTGAGAGATAAAAGGTAGATTATACAGGTCTTGGTAACTAGAGGTGTAAGGAAAAGGAAAAGTCAAGGATAACTCCAAGGCAGTAAATCAGGCCATGAAAAGCCTCCCAGAGTTACTAAATAAAATCCTTCCAGTACTTCAGCAAAGGGTTCTTGGTATGCGGGTCAGTTAATTGATAGGTTCTAATAACTGTGAAGATACAAAAGTCTTTTTGGCTAAAAAGTAATCTGGTTTGGATCAGAAAGGTTAGGAAGTGGTCTGGAAAGTAGCCTGAGACCATCTCAAGTATACTGATTACTTTGATGAAAAGTGATCCATTTGTATCTATCTGCTCTTGAAGCATTTGTTTTCTTTTCAAAGGGAAGGGGGACTAATCTAGACCATAGCATTTTCATTGAGTTTTCTGGAATTCTCTTGTGAGCTGGGTCAGTTGCTTTTGGCAAGCAGCACTCTGAGCCTTGCTGAGTGGCCAGCTACTGCTGCAGAGTAAGCACAATTTCCATCAGAGGCCCTCTTCCTGTGGGGACAAACAGAGTGGGCTAAGGGGGATGCCAATGGGAACCCAGCCTATAGGACCTTAGATCAGATATAATTGGCCTACAAACTCTCTTGACTGATGAGGTAGTTAAAGGAAGCAGACAGTAAATGTTGCTGGTTGTGGTCAATGCCACTGATATAAAAATCAGATTTTTATCTGTGATATACACAAATTATGTGTATAGTGGGAAAAGGGCTGGACTTGAGGGCAGAAAACCTGGCTAAAGTTTTGATTCAAGCTGTTTGCTGTAGCTGGACTAATTTTCTTCCTTGAGCTTCACTTCATTTGTTAAATGATTGAACCAGATGATCTCTAAGTCCCTAGAAACAAGCCTGACAGTGCTTGATTCCATGACAAATTGGTTTGGTTCTGTCCCAGGGAAGACAGACGGTGGACATGCATAAGGACTCAAGGACAAATAATTTCTCAAATGAAAATGGAGATGTAGGCAGTTTCCAGGAAGTAGATTAATTGGGTGTAAGGATAAGGTGGAGGAGGGTGACAGAGTCACAACTGTCAGAACTGTCAATTTGAGTGACATGCCTTCAGCTTCACAGCAGTCTATTTTTACCATGGCATATGGTCATAATCTCTCCTCCTTCTTGCTTAATGTTTACAGCTGTACTAGGAACCAGCTCTGATACACTGTACTACCCTGGCTTTCTTCCTATCTCTGGCTCACTTGTAAGCTCCTTTTTTCCACTTTTATTTTTTGCTCTTCTCCTGGTATACACACTCAAATAATTTGCTAAGTTGCACATGGTCTCAGCTTCTCCACTGAGGATTCCAATTCTCCATATATTCAACAGATTCTTAATGAGTATTGCTATGTGAAAGGTACTCTAGGGGATACAAAGATGTCTAAGACAAAAAGTCATAGCCCTTGAGAAACTTACAATGGAATAGGAGCTATAATAAATTTAGAGGAATAACTATGATCAGAGGCAATTTGTAATACTATATCAGGATAATTAATGATACAAGGCAGATTAGCTGCCTAATAACTACTATATTTAGTAAGTTCTCTAGGAGCTTAGAGGAAAATATGTAAGGGTTTTTTTTTTTTTTTAACTTCTCCCTTCCCCTCCAAATCAAACTATAAAGAAGCATGGGGACATAGTTCTGAGAAATACTGCACTCCTTTTTTTTTTTTTTTTTTTTAAGCTATGAGCTCTCAAACTTAACACTGATGTTTATATGTTGGGCACTATGCCAAGTGCTGGTAATATAAAGGCAAAAAACAGCCTGTACTTTTAAAGGAGCTCATAGTCTAATGGTTGAGACAGCATCCTAACAGCTATATACAAACAGGATATACACAGGATAAATTGGAAATAATTTAAGAAGAAAATCACTAAGACTAAAGAGGATCAGAAAGTGGGATTTTTATTAAGAGATTTGAAAGAAGCTAGGGCACTTAGGAGTCAGAGAGGAGGAAAGACAGAATTCCAGGTATGGGGCAAGAACATTGAAAATGCCCAAGTTGAGAGATGGATCATCTTGCTTCATAGGAACCAATGTCACTGAATTTAAGGATATGTGGAAAGGTAAAGTATAAGAAGACTAGAATGGCAGGAAAGGGCTAGTTTATAGAGGGCTTTAAAAGTCAAACACAGAATTTTAAGTTTGATCCTAGAGGGAATAGGGAGTCACTGGGGTTTATTGCTGAGGAAGTAGGGTGCAGAGGGTGACTTAGCCAGACTTCTGCTTTAGGAAGATCAGTTTGACAGCTAAATGGAGCATAAGCTGGAGTGGGGAAGAGAATTGAGGCAAAGAGATCAAATAGCAAGCTATTATATTAGTAAAGGTGTGAGGTGATAGGGTTCTGCACCAAGATGGTAGCAATGACATAGGATAGAGCAGAATATATATGAGAGAGATTATGGAAGTATAAATGACAAGAATTGGCAACTTTCTTTTTAACTTAAATACAAAAAAAGACAGAAAATAGACCATTTCCATGTACACAATACAACATAAAAAGAAGATTCAGTATAAAACCATGAATTTCTATTTTATACCATTTACTTTTTGAAAAACTATGTAATAAATACTACATATAATTTTCTAAGCTGCTCTGCTTTTATTTCCTTCTAAGTTTTCTTTTGTTCTTTAACGTGTATTTTTTATTTCTCTCTCTCCCTCCTCATCTTATTTTAGAGAAGACTACTATTAGCTGCAACTATATATATATACATATATATATATATATATAACTATACTATTCATATTTCTATCTAACCGTTCTCTGGATGTGGATAGCATCTTCCTCCATAGGTTCTTTGTAGTTGATCTGATTGTTTATTATACTCAAAATGACTTAACTATTCAAAGCTGTTTTTAGAACAATATTGTTACTATGTATAACATTTTCATGGTTCTGCTCATTTTACTCTTCATTATTTCACTGAAGTCTTTCCATGTTTTTCTAAAACCAATCAGATAACCATTTCATATAGCATAATAATATTCTATCACAATCATATACCAGAATTTGTTTAGCTATTCCCTAATTGATAGGTATCTCCTTAATTTCCTATTCTTTGCTACTACAAAAAGAGCTGCATATAAGTTCTTTTTCCTATACTTCTAATCTCCTTGGGAAACAGAACAAATAGTGGTATTGTTGGGTCAGAGGGTATAAACAGTTTTCTGACTCTTTGGGTATAATTCTACTTTTTTCTCCAAAATGATAGGTTCAGCCCACAGTTCCACTAACAGTGATTTAATGTCCTGACAACTGTTTCAACATGGGAAGGTGAGAAGGAGGAGTCAAGGATGCTATTAAGGTTTCAAGCCTTGGTAGATAGTTAGGAAGTTAGGAAGGGGGAAGGGTTGAGGGAAATGTGCTCTATTTTGGACATGATGAACTTAAGTTATCTAAGCCACATTCAGTACAAAATGTCTAAAAGTCAGTTGGAGATGTTAGACTGGGTCCCTGAAGAAGAGGGCCTTCCCTCTGGTTGGAAAAGGTAGAAGATGAACATTGGAAAACCCTCCCATAGCCATCACTATTTTCCTGCCTCTTCTGGATAATGCTTCAACCTTTTTCATCTTTTTTTTTCTTTTTTTCCCTTTTCTTTTTTTTTTAATTAAAGCTTTTTATTTTCAAAACATGAATAATTTTTCAACATTGACCCTTGCAAAACCTTGTGTTCCAAATTCCTGCCCCTCTTCCCTCAACCCCTCCCCTAGATGGCAAGTAATCCAATAAATGTTAAACATGTCAAAAATATATATTAAATCCAATATGTGCATACATATTTATATAATTATCTTGCTGCACAAGAAAAATCACTTCAAAATGGAAAAAATGAGAAAATAAAATGCAAGCAAACAACAAAAAGAGTGAGAATATTATGTTGTGATCCACACTCAGATCCCACAGGAATCTCTCTGAGTATACATGGCTTTCTTCATCACTGAATAATTGGAACTGGTTTGAAACATCTCACTGTTGAAGAGAATCATGTCCATCAGAATTGATCATCATAGTCTTGTTGTTGCTGTGTATAATGATCTGGTTCTGCTCATTTCACTTAGCATCGTTCACGTAGGTCTCTCCAAGTCTCTCAGAGATCATCTTGTTGGTTCTTACAGAGCAATAAAATTCCATAACATTCATATACTATAATTTATTCAGCCATTCTCCAATTGATGGGCATCTATTCAGTTTCCAGTTTTTCGCCATTACAAAAAGGGCTGCCACAAACATTTTTGCACATGTGGGTCCCTTCCCATCCTTTAAGATCTTTTTGGGATATAGGCCCAATAGAAACATTTCTGGATCAAAGGGTATGCACAGTTTGATAACTTTTTGAGTATAGTTCCAAATTGCTCTCCAGAATGGTTAGATCAGTTTACAGTTCCACCGACAGTGTATTAGTGTCCCAATTTTCCCATATCCCCTCCCACATTCTTTTCCTGTCATTTTAGCCAATCTGAGAGGTGTGTAGTGGTATCGCAGAGTTGTCTTAATTTGCATTTCTCTGATTAATAGTTTAGAGCACTTTCTCATATTTTGATCTTATTTTTATGTATTATTCCTTCCCAGTAGATTATGAGCTGCTTAAGGCCAAAGACTATCTTATAACTTCCTTTGTATCCTAATGTCTGACACATACTAAATACTTTACAAATATCATCTCATTTGATCCTCATCACACCTTGGAAGATAGATGGTCTTATTATTCCTATGTTATAGTTGAGGAAACTGAGGAAGTGATAAATGAGTTGCCCAGGGTTCCACAGCTAGTTAAGAATATGAGGCTGGATTTGAATTCAGGTTTTCCCGACTCCTGACCCAGAGCTCTATCCATTGTGCCACTTAACTGCCTGGCCTGCGGGCATTATTACAAATGAGGAACTACACACTAGAAGCATATATCATTGAAGAGATGTACCTGGAATATTATTGTGGGCCGGTAATATAGTGAGAGGGAAAATGGTTAACCTATGTGATACATTGATACCTGTGGAATGCTGAGAAATATGAATAAGGGACTCCTGGCATACAATCTGTTCAACTGTTCACTCATTTTGCAGTCATATCCAATTCTTTGTGACTTGCCCAAGGATACACAGCTATACAGAATCCTGAGACTAAATTTGAATTTGGGTCTTTCTCACTCCAGACTAGGCTCTCTATCTACGGCAGTACAGCATATGCAAAGGTACAAAAGTGAAAAAGCATAGAATGATCTGGGAATGAGGATTAATCTGTTTAGCTGAAGTGTAAAATATATGAAAGAGTGGAGCAGGTAATAGTAATCAAGAGAAAATTTTTGAGATAGAATAATATGAGTCAAACTTGGACATTAAGGCCACCTTAGCAATGTTGGGATGGATAGACTCAGGAGAGAGCCGGAATTTCACTCTGATACCAAGTCCAACTGTTTTCCAGTATAATTATTTTTACAAACCTTTGTTTGCCAAGCACTTTTCACATATTATCTCATTTAACATGTTGCCTTTTTAGGGATTATGTTGATATGAAGAAAGAAGCAGAGGAAAGTATAAAATAGAGAGAAAAATATAGAGAGGGTAATGCTTTTGGTTTGGGACATGATTTTTAGGGGAAGGTAGGTTATGTGGATGGATATCAGAGCATATAGTTCAATAGCACTGGGGATGCTGAACTAGAGTACAAGTGAGAGATCTTGATAGGATATGAAATTGGACACATCTGTGCAGTAGCAAAAAAATGGAATTTAGATAACCTAAATTTATATCCTCAATCTGTAAATTATAGGTTACTATGTTTAAGCCATGATCTTTCAGCCTGCTTTCTAAAGTGAACAACAAATAGAACTTGTACTATCTATGTTATGAGATTATTGGGAAAGTTCTTCATTGACATATGTCATGACATTATTTAAAGGTATAAACTATCAAGATAACAGTTAAGATCATGAGAATGAGTCTACTCCTGAGAGAATATAAGGAGAGAAGAATAGGAAAGACATCATGGCTTCTTAGAATGTTGAACTTGAAGTCAGCAAGAACCAGGTTCAAATTTGTCTTTGGCACTGACAAGGCATGTGCCTCTGGGCAAATGATGTAACCCCCTTCAGCTTCACTTACTTCCCCAGTAAAGGAGAAGTTGGATTATATTGTTTTAAAAGTCCATTCTGCATCCAATCCAAGATTGTGATCCTGTGAGTAGATCCTTAGGGAGTACTGTTAGGGTTTGGAAGAGCCATTGATGAAAGAAGCAAGATGCTTCAATGTTCAAGAAACTAGAGACTTTCAAGATGAAAGTGAACAACATAACTTTGGGAAATTTTATTTTCTAAGGAAGGGATCATTATCAATAGGTTGGCATCAATGAATTTCTATTCTATTAACAGTAATCTTGCATTTATATAACATTTTACAGTTTATTCAACAAAGCACATTTTTCATAATAGCCTTATTGGAGGCAGTCTGATACTATTTATTTTAAAGATGAAAAACCTGAAGTTAATTTTTTCATTTTTTTGTTGTTGGAGATTTGAACTGAGGAGTTAAGTACCATAGCAGAGTTAATATCTTGCTAGACTATTAAATAAAAAAAAAAATCTCTGAGGGGCAGCTAGGCAGCACAGTGGATAGAGCACCAGCCCTGAAGTCAGGAGGACCTCGCGTTGAAATCTGATCTCAATACTAGCTGTGTGACCCTGGACAAGTCACTTAACCCCAATTGCCTCAGCAAAAACCAAAACAAAACAAACCCAAATCTCTGAAGTATAACACGTATCAAATTAAAATGTTTATTGGCTTTTTATCCTTATATCTTTGATTATATCCTTTAGACCTGCTTTGGAGGAAATATATGAAAATACAACTAAAAGTTAATTCAAATCCTAGTTCTGTCATTCTTCAGGTCCTCTCATAGCTAGTATTTCATAGCACTTTGCTCTGTAAAGCACTTTATATTTTATTTTTTATATATTTTTATAATGTATTTATATTAACTCATGTAATTCTTAAAACCTTTTTGGGGTAGGTGCTATTATTCCTTTTTATAAGTTAGGAAACAAGTCACTAAGCTAAATCAATGTGTGAGTCAGTATTAAACATAGGTTTTCTTAAGTTCAAAGGTCTTGTGATGAAGACAGCCATATACACCCAGAGAAAGGACTGTGGGAACTGAGTGTGGATCACACCATAGCATTTTCACTTTTGTTTACTTACATTGTTTTCTTTTTTTTTTCTTTTTGATCTAATTTTTCTTGTGCAGCACGATAATTTATAAATATGCATATGTTGGAATTAACATATTTTTAACATGTTTTAACATATATTGGATTACTTGCCAGCTAGAGGAGGGAGTTAGGGAGAAGGGAGGGGAAATTTGGAACACAAGGTTTCGCAAGTTTCAATGTTGCAAAATTATCCATTCATGTTTTGAAAATAAAAAGCTTTAATAATAATAATAATAAAGTTCAACTCTGCTACTGAGCCACTATGAATTGGGGAAGTGACACTTGGTTCTTAAATTGTAAAAAGGAAGTATCTACCTCACCTTTGTAGAGGGGAAATTGCTTTGTAAAATTCAAAGTCATGTAAATGTGAGTTTTTATTTCAAGTAAAGTTAATGCTTATCAATTCTTTGAATTTTCGGTTAGGCTTCCAAACTGTCTTTTGCTACCTTCCATCACTTGGCCCATAATTTATGTTTTGTATCCTTAAGTGATACAATGTCCATAGCAGAATCATTTATTTTCTGAAGTGTTTAAATTTCAAAAATTTTACATTTCTTTTGCTATTACGGGGCAAGTAGAAAGATAAAAAATCATCATAAGCAATAATTCCGCCAGGTTGTAACTTGACTTGATGAGGACACAGACACTGCAAAAAGGTCATTTTGGATAGTCAATAGAGCATTGATGTGGGAACAAGGAACACCGCCAGGTTGTGAAGCAGAGAGCTAGGCAATGATCAAAGGGATAACCTTTGTAAAGCGCTTACAAAGTATTGTACAAAGCAAAGCCTTGTCAGTATTATTAGGCGGGAGACAAAACCTGGAGAGGAACAAAGGATTATAAAAGAGGTCAGAGAGAGGCTCGGCTCGTGGGCTTACGACTCTCTAGGTGGTTCCCTGGGAAAAGCCACCTTGTCTACGTTTCATCAGGTAGTTTCTTTTCCAAACGAATCTGAGATCCGCAAAAAGCCGCGTGGCTCGAGGCAGCTGTCACTAACTGGCTGTTCAACCTTGAAAAAGTCAGTTCCTAGATAAGGGCCTCAGTTTCCCCATTTGGAAAATGAGAGAGTTGGGGTTCAATGACGTAGGCCAAGGCCCTTTACAACTCTCAGAACGGACTCCATGATTCACCTGCAGTATCTTGAAAGAAATCGCCTGCTCCTCACCTAGATAGACAGCCCCGCCGACAGTTTTCTCCCCACCTCCGCCCAGAGTCGGCGTCGTTTTACCCCCCGGGGTGGGGCGGGGCGGGGCTGAGACCGCAGACTGAGAGCTCCCAACAGCCGAGCCGGGCCAGGCTGGGGGTCCGCGCCAGCCTCACACCTCGGCGTGTCTTCTACCTATCGCTATTAAAGAAGCTTGAGTGGGTCATGCCCACCCTTCGGGGCTTGAGCCCACGAAAAGTAGACTGCCGAGAAAGGGAAGGAGGGAGGCCGGCTGGGGCCTGTCGATGACTAACAAACCCTCCCTGGCGGCGAAAGCCGCCGCACCAACTACGACGCCCTAGGCCTGGGGCAAACGCCCAAGTACTAGCTGAGGAGGCAGCACGCATGCGCCCTCGGCTTTCTCCGGCCCCTCCCCCCGCTTCGGCCCGAGTTACGCCCATGCGCAAACCCTCTGGCGACGGGCTGACGCTACCGGCGTGAGACGAGGCTCACACCAATCTAGTTCCTTCCTCTCGTCACCCACGGTGTCTCGCGCCGGCCATCCTCTTCCCAGGGTCCTTTGCGCCGTGAAGAAGCGGCTTCTGTGGGCTGGGGGCATTTTGTGTCGGCTGTAGCCAGAGGAACAAGATGGCGGCGTTGGCCGAGTGACCGTGGTTCTAGCGGGCGGGACCCGGCGGCAGCACTAGCAGCAGGTGGGCTACGCCCACTTACTGCGCCTTCTTTGGTTCTGGAGGTAGCCCTGTACCCGCAGGGGACCTTCTAACGGGGTTAGGGGACATCCGGGAAAAACTGCCTGGCCTGGAACCACTACCCTCCCTGAAGCCTGAGGAGGGTGAAGCCGGAACTCGGCGCGGCGGCGGCAGTTACAAGGCTTCTTCAGGACGCCTTAGCGTCGTCTTAACTTGGGGAAAGAGCCTCTTTTTGAAATTTGCTTTTTGGGGAAAAAATTGAGTGCCACCATCCCCGGTGTCTAAAAGGTCGCGCGGCTGGTGGGAGAGACCCGCCTGGTCCCGTCCCTTTCCCCCTTGGCCCCGGGACCCCTAGGTCCCCATATCCCCCCTCCCGCCGTCAGGATGGCGAGCAGCAGCGGCTCCAAGGCCGAATTCATTGTTGGTGGGAAATATAAACTGGTGCGGAAGATTGGGTCCGGCTCCTTTGGGGACATCTATCTGGCCATCAACATCACCAACGGAGAGGTAAGCACCCGCGGGTAGCGCGGGGAGGGGGGGCGGTCGCTCTAGGCCCGGGGCGGGGGGCAACGACCCTTCTGGAGAACAATCCCTGCCCTTTTTTCCCCGACTACGTGGGTACCTCGTCGTCGCCCCTCGGGAGGAGGCTCGGCCTAAGTTTTCGTTTTGCTCTGTGGACCTTTCCACTAAAGAGTAACACTTCCCCTTTTCCCAACCTCTCTTCTCCCCCCCACCCCTCCAGCGAGCTTCGTGTTGGGATAGGGGGACATAGCTACGATAATTGTTTACAAGTCTTTTAAAATCTCTCCTAAATCTTTTAAAAAAAAAACGTACCTCCTCTCCCCCGGTTAAATATTGATATATAACCAAGGATTTTTTTTTTTTTTTTTTGGCATTAAGAGACTTATTTTCTTGAAACCTCTCCCTCCTTTTCCTAGTCTTAATTCGGATAGCTTCCGGGCTCCCTTCCTCTATTAGATTATTTTTACGTAGGCTTCACTGCCTTTAATCGAAAACACTTTCCATATTTGCATTGTTGTTATTATTCTTATAATTATGAATCTGGGGACGATTTTGTCACTGGCCTGAAGAGGCTCTATTGAGGCCAATTGCCTCATTTTTATGAATTCAAGAAAAGATTTTTCTTGTTCAAATCACTAGTCTCACTCGGTTCGAATTGGAAGTTTACTTGTTATCCCTCAGCATCTCTAACTGTCCCCTCCCCAACTTGCTATTAGGGGTGTTGATGCCATCCCCTCTCTTCCCCACAGGAAGTGGCAGTGAAGCTAGAATCTCAGAAGGCCAGGCATCCCCAGTTGCTGTACGAGAGCAAACTCTATAAGATTCTTCAAGGTGGGGTTGGCATTCCCCACATACGGTAAGAACCCAGAATGAGATGAGCCGTTGAAGGCAGAAGTTATGAGGAGAGTGGGCAGCTAAGGCATCTAACGGGAATACCTCAATCAGACATCTTTCAGTCTATGTTCGGGAACATCTGAGTCATAACCCTTTAAGTGTTTTTGTGTTCTGTGTTGGCACACTCAGGTTATGATATAGGTAGCCGTTTGATTTCCAGTTAAACTATTAAGTAAATACGTTTTGTGTGTGAATTTATGGCTAAATTTTATTCCTGATTCTCCTTTGGCTTTCAGCATTCTTACTGAGGCATTTTTTTGTGCTTTTAAGTTTACAGGGAACTATTGCTTTCATTCCTGTGGGGAGAAATTGATTGTTGTTTTTATGTGTTATGTCTGATTTTCTTATAACCTTTACTTTAACCTGTACATTGAATTGGAAGGTTTGGGGACCTGGCTCATCCGTTTAGGGTTGATATTGGATCTAGATTGGGAAATGGCTGCTCTTTTGTTGTGTTTTTGTTCCAACATGTCTTCCTCCTCCGCTTATAAAATGGCGGATCTACGTGACTCAACCCCATTTTCCTGCCCAAATTTTCTCTTAGAGTAAGAAGAGTTAACAAGTCTTTCTTCCTTGGGTCCTTCTTCATTTCCTTGGAGTGAATCATACCTGTGAAAGGAGGAGAATAGAGCTTCGGGGGTCTAGGAGCAGCAGAATGATTACTCTTGTACTTTCTGAACTAGATACAAAATGAAATTCTCAGATTGGACCATGGCTACTATTTCCACAATTAATAATTTTCATTTGCTCAATTGACTATAAATGTCCTTTAAGCTTTTCCCCCAGTGCAAATTGGACATCTGAGTTTAGTTCATTTTCCTGAAGAGAAAAACTTGATCCACTATTTCATATCTTGATAAATTAACCTGTTGAATTATTTTTATTGCAAAAGTGCATGTCAGGGAAAAAAAGTAGGTCGACTTCAAGTGGGAATGCTTGTTAAAATCTGATTATTTTTCATCTGTCTGTTAAACTTAATGGATTTTACAGAGTTTCCATTTGGGATTTATCAGAAGGTCCTGACCACAATCGAATTAATGAAATGACAACTGTACCTTGTCACAGGTTTTTTTGTGTGTTTTTTTTTTCTTATGTGAAATTTGCAGAGTTCATGTAGTTGATGATCAATAAGTAATAGACAACTTGTCTTAAGGATCACACACACACACACACACACACACACACTTTTTTCCCCATTAAATTATGAAGTTGTATGTACCAGAAAATTCAGTAGCCACTTTGGTTAATCCTCAGTTGTTTTTGTTGGAAAATAAAATAAAAAGGGTTTTAGCAATTGACAGATAGTCATCAAGTTTTTATTATAAAAGGCATTATGAAAAATCATTTTTATATTGCCTGTAGAAGAAATGAGAGAAGGTGGAGTGGAAAGAACACTAAATTTTGGTGGTTACTTGCTTCCTTAACATTTAGGGGCTTGAATTTTTCCTCCCTCATAACATGTGAAGGAATTGGGCTAGTTGAATTCATAGGTTTCTTGTAGGTTTAAATACATGAACCTAAAACATGATGAAGTGGATAGAATGCTGTGGACTTAGGAGTCAGGAAGACCTGAGTTCAGAGTTGTTCTGGCAAACCATCACTCCATTATCTTTGCCAAGAGAATCCCAAATGGGATTCACAAAGAATTGGATACAACTGAAAACAACTAAACAACAAAAAAATTGAATCACACTTCCATTTTCCTTTCCGATTATGTTAGCCAAAAACTGAAATTTCATAGTGCAGAATGACTTGTTGATTTGCCATTTTTTTCAAGAAGAAAATGTAGTGAAAAAGATTTTTTAAGTTTCTTTTACAACATAATTAATTTTCTTAAAAAACAAATTTATTCTTTTTTTAAATTTATTTTTTAAATACAGATTAAAATTAATCTGTATTTTCTAAATACAGATTAAAATGCAAATCATGGGAGAAATTAAAAAAAGAAAAAGAAAAAAGAAGTGAACATAGAATGTGCTGATTTGCATTGTTTCCTTGGGAAATTATTTTTTTCTTAATAGAATACTCTAAAATTTGAGTAATACAATTTTGTTGGTCATGTTTGAGAGTCATTAGAATCCTCATCCAAAATATGATGGAGAATTCCACATTGAGCACAAAATGACAAATGTTTACTTTTTGCTTAATTTTTCAGTTTATTTAAAACTTCCTTCTTCCTGTTTCCTCACTTTCTACATCCCTCCTGAAACCCTAAAACATCAAAATTGTCTTTTCCATGTCCTTGTTCCCTTTAGTGATAAGAAATTGCAACACATCTTTTGCAACTATTGTTCAAGTTCTCTGAGGGAAGCCTCAGTATTATAGGGGTCTACTTTCTTTCCTCTTGAAGTTGATAGGATGGTTGTTATTGGGCAAGCACTGGACCTGGAATTACTTTATTTTTCTCAAATGATGAAAATCTTGAAATTTTCTTAAATTGGTGGCTTATTTTATGATTTAATAATCGTAAGTTAAAATATAGTTTTCAAAATTAATGGGATCACAGATTTTGAGGTGATAGTAAGATTCCTTTATTTTACTGAAGTTTGTGATACATGTGTTACTTGCCTAAGTAGATCTGGATTCAAATTCGGGCATTCAAACTGATAAAATGCTCTTTTCCCCAATGCTTTAGCTGTTTCAATTGAACTTTTTGGTATCAATATTAGAAAAAAAAACATAACTGGTCTCCTAGTGCTGTACTGTATACCATTTTTGGCTAAGGTGCTCTTGGATTTGAGCACTTTATGGATCTTGCCATCCAATTTCTGGTAAGACTTGAGGTACTAAACTGTTGAGTAAGGTGGAAAGTTGGATGGGCTTGGGGGGAAATTACCCCCTGGCTTCCTAGGTAAGGAAGGCTTTTTGGTTTTTAGGTATCATTTAGGAGGGAGAAATAGGAGATAGATAGTTCCCAGGCTACAACAATAGAAATCTAAGGTAGTGTAGTGCTGATGAAATAAAAATATTTTGAGGTTCGATGGAGGATTTTATAAGTCTTAACTTTGATGTATTATGCTGGAACATGCTTTCCTTTCTATGATTCTGAGTTTTTTATTTTGTTTTTTTTTAAATACCTTTCTAGGTTGGCACAACTAAACAAGGTAGTAATTTCCAAACTTTTTGGAAGATTTAAGTTTACTTTTTATTACTGTTTTTCACTGCCTCCTTCCTCAAAAAGCACAAAAGTCATATGTATTTTATAAATGAATAACTTCAATAATTTCTGGCATCCCATAGAGATAATTTGAGGTGGCCTTGAGTGACCTAAACATGGGCTCTAAGTCACTGACCCACATAAAACTCTTCTCTGTTAGGGTCATAATTTCGTTTTTTGAGGGAATTGCTTCTAGAATCAAAAGTATTCTACTATTTTAGAGAGCAGAAGCAAAATGCTCTTGAGATTTTGGGGCCGTCTCAAAATGCTTGACATCTGGTACTGAATTCATTAATGTTGAGTCTTCAAACTTGAGAATGGAATTGTAATACAATTCAAAGGTAAAATTAAAAGTTCTGTTTGTAGTTAGGAGAATCTCAGTCTGGCTACAGGGAATTAATGATGTCTTTGATGGAAATTAATAGAAGACATCTAGGTAGTGCAATGGAAAGAGCATTTCCTTCAAGTTTGCTTTCTCATCCGTAAAATGGAAATAATAGCACCCATCTCCCAGGGTTGTGAGGATGAAATGAGATAATATTTGTAAAGTGCCTTGGAAACCTCAAAACTCCATATAAATGTTAGCTATCATTATCATTATTGTTGTTGTTATTATGTGCTATTAATGAGTTGAATTTTTGGGATGTGACTTTTGAGAGACCAAGAATGAAGGAAATAGGAAAGTATTGTCCCATCTAATCTTAATCAAGTTTCAGAGGTTGACTTAAATGTCTGTAAAGCACTTATTACTCTGATGAAACCTGATGTGAGGGATAAAAAAGGATTCATTAAAAAAAAAAATTAAATTTTCTTCTGCACTTTATCTAATTCATAAACGTTTTTGTGAGAGAATTTTGAAGTCTTTGAAGTACTTTCAGGATTTTGAATTCAAATAGTTCTTTCCCTTGAAAGTTTAAATAATTAAAAAATTTTGTATTCTATGAAAGAAAATTTTTCAGTAATCTATCAAGGAATTCCCTTTATGCTTGCCTGAATTAGGTGACACCTTGTTATAGGAGATCACATAGAGAACTAGATATATTATGGTTAATTTCCACTTGTGGATTAGAAAGGAATGATTTAATAATAAAGGATTTTGGAGCTAGAAAGGAGTTAATCTAACCAAATCCTTTATTTTACAGATGTAAAAAAATTGGGGACTCATAGTTGATTTAGTGAGCCAGTGTGATTAGAAAACCTGGATCACTTTCTTTGATCCCATTATACCACTTGGTATCAATCAGTATCAATCACTATATGAATGGCCACAATGGAATAATTATGTTTATCTAGATATAATTACCTTGGGGTCTAAATTGGAAGAAATTATGAGCCATTGTAAAGTAAAAGTTTATACTAAATGGATTTTTTTGCTTCTTTGTGTGGAGGTGATCCTGGGTTGATAGTTGCTGTGCCTTTGGAAAAGGAACTGGTAAACTGGATGAAGTTTCCATTGTGGCTTGGTTATGGACTGTGTATGTTTCTCTGAGCATCAGTGTAGTTAAGTTTAGAGCAGATAATTGTCTTCCATCTTTTACTTAAGGAGGACATATAGGCCACAGAAGTTCTCAAAAGACTATATTAAATTATATTGTGATTATGATCTATATTAATGGAGGTAGTGAGCATGTAGATGACATCTTGTGTCCTTCCAGTATAGGTTAATTTTACAATATGATTTATGTATAAGTTTTCATTTCCCCCCAAAGTTTTAGTATGAATTTGGACATTGAATTTTGGAAAAATGATTTTTCTGTTGAGTAAGAAATGTTAGAAGGGGAGGCAGTCTATTCATAGTGGAAAAAGCATTAAATTCTATTTTGGTGTACCGGGTTCTCTGCTACTTAGTACTTATGTGACTGTATGCAACTACTTTAACCCTCTTCTACTTATTTGTAAAATGAAGGATTGGACTATTAGGTCATTGATTCTCTTATTTTCCCCTACCTCAAAAACTTTTTCAGAGGGTCTCTAATGGATCAAATGGTCAAATAGTCAAAATATAATTTGTTTGTTAAAATAGCTTCTTTCCTAATTTCATATCCTTGGTTTTCTTTTAAAAAATATTTTCTTTTTCCAAATATGTGTAGAGATAGTTTTCAACATTCATTAACAAATTTTTTTTGATAGCTTTTAATGTTCAAAATACAAAGATAGTTTTTAACATTGACCCTTGCAAAATCCTGTTTCAAGTTTTTCTCCTTCCTCCACCTCCCTTCCCTAGACAGCAAATAAATATATGTTAAATATGTGCAATTCTTGTATATATTTTCCATTTTATCATGCTGTACAAGAAAAAATCAAAAAGGAAAAAAATAAGCAAGCAAACAATAACAACAAAAAAGGTGAAAATACTATGTTGTGATCCACATTCAGTACCCATAAAACCTCTCTCTGGATGCAAATGGATCTCTCTCCTTGAGTGTTGAAATTGACCTGAATCACTTCATCGTGAAAAGAGCCACGTTCATCAGAGTTGATCATCACATAATCTTCTTGTTGCTGTGTACAATGTTCTCTTGATTCTATTCACTTCACTTAGTATCAGTTCTTGTAAGTCTTTCCAGACCTTTCTGAAATCATCCTGCTGATCATTTCTCATAGAACAATAATATTCCGTAACATTCATATACCATAACTTATTCAGCCATTCCCCTGCTGTTGGGCATCCATTCAGTTTCCAGGTCTTTACCACTACAAAAAGGGCTGCTACAAACATTTTTGCACATGTAGATCCTTTTCCCTTTTATATGATCTCTTTAGGATACAGACCCTGTAAACGTACTGCTGCATCAAAAAGTATGCAGCTTGATAGCCCTTTGGGCATAGTTCCAAATTGTTCTCTAGAATGGTTGGATCAGTTTACAGCTCCACCAATAATGTATTAGTGTCCCAGTTTCCCACATCCCTTCCAACATTTATCATCTTTTCCTGTCATCTTAGCTAATCTGAAAGGTTAGAAGTGGTTACTCAGAGTTGTCTTATTTGCATTACTTTAATATTAATATTGATCAACATTCCTTATCATTCCCCCCCAGGACAGCAAGCAATCTGTTGAAGGTGAAATATTTGCAATTCTTTTAAACATTTCCTTATTTGCCTTGCTGTGCTATGGGAATCAAAGGGATCAAAAGGGAACAAAACCTAGAAAGAAAACAAGCCACAAAAAGGTGAAAATACTATGCTTTGAGCCACATTCAGTCTCTATAGTTCTCTCGGAATGTGGATGTCGTTTCTCATCCCAAGTCAGTTGTAGTTGCCTTGTAATTACATATCCTTATGAACCAGATTTTCTTGACATACTTTAAGAAAAAAATTTAATAATAGCTTTTTTTTTTTCTTTTTGCAGAGGCAGTTGAGGTTAAGTGACTTGCACACAGCTAGGGTATGTTAAGTGTCTGAGAACAAATTTGAACTCAAGTCTTACTGACTTCAGGGTTATTGCTCTATCCACTGGGACACCTAGCTGCCCCTACCTTTATTTTCAAAACACATGCACAGTTAAGTCTCCAATATTCATCTCTGCAAAACCCTGAATTCCAAATCTTTCTCCCTCCTCTTCTACCCTTTCCCCTTCCAAAAAAACAGCAAGCAAT
Organism: Myrmecobius fasciatus; assembly: GCA_023553655.1. Lineage (NCBI taxonomy): Eukaryota > Metazoa > Chordata > Mammalia > Dasyuromorphia > Myrmecobiidae > Myrmecobius > Myrmecobius fasciatus. The sequence goes on along the minus strand of JAJPUD010000103.1, from coordinate 464,654 downwards.
CCAATACAGGCCAAATGTGCAATTCTTCTAAACACATTTCCACATTTGTCATCTTCATATACTTTTAAACATGTTACAACAGATTTAATGCAGAAGCAGAATCCAATTGTTTACTACTAAACCAGATGTTAAAAAGAAATTTGCAAAATACATATATATGTACAAATATATAAATGCTAATGTAAATGCTGCTTATTGAATTTTTTTATACTTTGGAAAAATTTTTCATTGATTTTCTTTTTTCTTTTCTTTTTTTTTTTATAAAGCTTTTTATTTACAAAACATATGAGTGATTTTTCTACATTGACCTTTGCAAAAACTTTTTCCCAAGCTTTTCCCCTCCTTCACCCCATCCCCCACCCCTAGATGACAGGTAATCTAAAACATGCTAAATAGGATAAATTATATGACAAATACATGTATACATATCTATACAGTTATCTTACTGCACAAGAAACATCAGATCTAGAAAGAGAAGAACAAAACAACCTAAGAAGGAAAACAAAATGCATGGAAATATTCACAGAAAGCGTTAAAATGCTGTGTTGTGGTTCACACTCAGTTCCCACAGGCCTCTCTCTGGATGTATATGACTATCTTCATCGCTGAACAATAGGAACTGGTTTGAATCACATCATTGTTGAAGAGAACCATGTCCATCAAAATTGATCATCGTATAGTCTGGTTGCTGTGTATAATGTTCTCCTGGTTCTGCTGATTTCACTCAGCATCAGTTCATGCAAGTCTTTCCAGGCCTCTCTGAAATTCTCCTGTTGGTCGTTTCTTACAGAACAATAATATTCCATAACATTCATATACCATAATTTATTCAGCCATTCTCCAATTGATGGGCATCCTTTCAATTTCCAGTTTCTTGCCACTACAAAAAGGGCTGCCACAAACATTTTTGCACATGTGGGTCCCTTTCCCCCCTTTAAAATCTCTTTGGGATATAGGCCCAGTAGAAACACTGCTGGGTCAAATAGTATGCATAGTTTGATAACTTTTTGAGCATAGTTCCAAATGGCTCTCCAGAATGGTTGGATCCATTCACAGTTCCACCAACAATGTATCAGTGTCCCAGTTTTCCCACATCCCTTCCAACAGTTATTATCATTTCCTGTCATTTTAGCCAATCTGACAGGTGTGTAGTGGTATCTCAGAGTTGTCTTAATTTGCATTTCTCTGATCAATAGTGACTTGGAGCACAAACACAACACAAGAGAAACATAAAAAGGTAACAAGAAAAAAAAAACTCTTGAACTATATTTATGTTATAGATACTTATAGAATGAGGGTTGATTTTATGAATCTATTATTACATTATGATTATGATGATTACTGTGATTTTATGATTATTATGACAAACTGAAAAAGAAATTAGAGGTAGAAAAGGGATAACACTGGAAGAAGAGGAAAAGGAGGTAAAATAAGGGAAATTACATCACATGTAGAGGCAAAGAAAACCTATAATGATTGAGGGGAAAAAAAGGGAGGGGAATGAGAATTGGGTTAATCTCCATTGATTTTCAAAGTATGTTTAATGTATTTGACCTAATACATATTTAAAACTTTTATATTTTAATATGGTAATATTGATAGGTGTTAAATACGTAAAATAAGAGCTCTGTGGGGTTCTAAATAATTTTAAGATTGGAAATGGTTCTGAGACCAAAACATTTCAGAATTGTTGGACTGAATGATTCTTAAGCCCTTATTTCAACTCCCCAAGCTGCAATCTTTGGGAAAAAATAATATTGATTATCAAATCAAATTATATGAAAAGTTAAGCATCATTGGACTTAATGGCTGAAAATTTGAACTTGTACTGATTCTAAGCACCTCTCATTTTTACTGTTCTTTATAACTCTAGCTGGTTTCCCTAACTATTATCCTTTCCTTTCCCAAAGCCATACAAGTGCCAAATTAATTTTCCTAACACACAAGTCCCCCCAATTAAAACTCTTTAGTTCCGAAACAGATTTCTTTTTTTGGGACAGCTAGGTAGTACACTGGATAGGGCATCAGCCTCGAAGTCAGGAGGACCTGAGTTCAAATTTAACCTCAGACACTTAATACTTCCTAGCTGTGTGACCCTGGGCAAGTCACTTAACCCCAATTGCCTCAGCCAAACAAAACAAAACGAACCTTATAGTTCCTTATGTTCTTTAGGATAAAACTCAAAGATTGCTCATCTTGATGTTTAAATCCTTCCACATACTTTTCTAGTCTTATTTGATAAAATTTTCTTTTTCTAACAATAATTCTGTATTGTGTCTGTAATTTGCTCACATGACTTAGAGTCCTGAACTCAACTTTCAAAGTACACTTCAAGTGGTACCACCTACATACTTTTCCTGAATCATCTCCAGGACCCTTCAGTTATATTAAAGTTAACTTTATTTGTATTTTCCTGTGTATACATTGTATTTTCCTCAGAATTTAAGTTCCTTTAGGGTAGAGCTTAGGTTCAGTGTCCCCAATTTTTTGCATAACACTTTGAATATAATGACTGCTATAAATGTTTGTGTGAGAAAATGCTATGTGCTTTCTGAAGATGTTATTTAAAGCTTGTACAATTTTCTTTAAGTGATTACCTAAAGCTGATACAGGTTACTTCAAAACTCTTAATTGCATTTTTAAGCTTTAATAACTACAGGCCTGTAAATGCTTTTAAAAATCATTTTGAAACCTTAAATTTCTTTTATATAATTAGTTTTGTGAATTTTGAATAAAAATTTTAAATATTTTCTTTTAATTTTAAGTTTTAAATTTCCTCTTAAGTCCTGTTTTTCCCCTACCCAATGAGAAAGCAAACTATATCACATACATATGAAATCACTAAAAACATTTCTATATTAACCATACCATGTTTTTTATAAAGCAAGAAAAGTAAAGAGAGAAAAGTATACTTCAATTTGCATTTAGATTTCATCAATTCTTTTTCTGGAGATGTAGAAGGCATTGTTCCTCATGAGTCCTTTGGAATTTTCTTGTATCGTGTTGATCGTAGAGTAGTGGAGTCTTTCACAGTTTATCATCATTACAATATTGCTGTTACTGTGTATTATGATCTCTTGATTCTGCTCACTTTACTCTGCATAGGTTCATAAAGGTCTTTCCATGTTTTTCTGAAATTATCCCTGTTATGATTTCCTATAGGACAATAGTATTCCATCATAACTATATGCCACAACTTGTTTAGCTGTTCCCTAATTGATGGAAATCCTCTCAATTTTTGATTTTTTTTTTTGCCACCACCAAGAGACTGCTGTAAATATTTTTGTACATATAGGTTCTTCTCCTTCACCCCCTTTAAAAATTCTTTTTGGGATGCAGACTTAGAAGTGGTATTGCTAGGTCAATGAGTATGTACACTTTTATAGTTCTCTGGGCATAGTTTCAGCTTGTTTTCTAGAAAGGTTGGACCAGCTCATAACTCCAACAATTCATTAGTGTATATATTTTCTTTCATCCCTTCTAGTATTTGTCACTTTTGATAAGTATGAGGGGAGCAATGATTTGAAGAACTAAACTTTAGTGTATGACAAAAACTGCTTTATGCTAGATTTGATACTAATACTTCTAAAATTTGTTTTAAGTTAAATTTATCCAATTGCTGGCAATTTAAAGCCTCTCTTTATGTCATTGTAGAGATCTTTGTTGTCTTCTGAAAACTGCCAGTTCAGATTGCTTGACAATTTGTGATTGGGAAATAGCTCTTATTTTTTAAGACTTTGATTCATTATTTGGGAAAAGAGACTATATCTTGAAAACTTGCCATAAAATTTTTTTGATACTACTTCATTGCTGATGGTACCTTTTATTAAAAAAAATTTTTTTTTTAAGAATTCTGTTTTTCAGTAAATTTTTGTGCCTCTTTTACCTTTTTTTTTTTTTAAAGGGGTTAGTTTTTTGATGCCTCTTTTATAAAGCTCTTGATTCTTTTTTCATAATTTTTTTTTTGCAGAATTCTTTTTTTTTTTTCAGTTTTTCTTCACTTTTAGCTTTTTGTTTTACTTTTCCAGAAATTCTTGTTGTGCATGGGTCCAACTAATCTTTTGGAGGCTTTGCTTGTAGCTGTTTTCACATTGTTGTCTTGTTTTGTCTTAGTGTCCCTGTTTTTTATGGTCAAGTTCTTTTTTTGTTCTTTAAATTTGGCACTGTCTAAAGTTTCAGACTTTTTTGTACTGTTGTTTTTAGAGTTACTTCTGGGAGTTTGCAAGTTTTTGGTATTTCCTAAAATGGTATGATCTGGGGAGATGATCACTGCTCTTCTGATTTGTGCTTTGGACTTTATCTAGGGAAGGCCCCTCCTCCTCTACCTAAAATTGCTAGAGCTCCTACAGGTCCCCTTTTTCCTTGTGACTGACCACAAGTGGTTGTCTTTGGCTGTGAATTGGACTTAGAACTGAGGAGAATGGTTAGAGTTGCCAGCTACATGCAGTGAATTCCCTGTAATCTTTTTCTTACCAGTTTACAGAATCCCTTACCATCTTTGGACAGAGAACTCCCATGCTGCTGCTTGTTGCATCTGTCTCCAGATCCTGTCCTAGCTGCATTGAATGTGTTCTAGTGTTCCAGAACTTTTGCTGACCTCCTTAGTCTGGAAAAAAAAAAAATGCTGCTTTTGTAGTTTCTGCTGGTTTCAAAATTCAGTTTGAGCTTTTATTTTAAAGTTGTTTGGAGAAGATATATCTTTCCCCCTTTCTTGGTCAGATTTAATAAATTTTAATTTAATTTTCTTTTTGATGCTTTCTTAGGTGGACCAGAAGAATCCTCTTGCTTGACCATGTCAGTTATTAGATTTTTCTGGTGGGGTTGGGTCAGAATTGTTGTATATTATGTCAAAACTTTCTTTGGTTGATCTTAGGCAGAGATTACAAATGCAGTCTTTTCAGTTACTGAGGAATTAGCTGATAAAAACAATAGATAAGTTGTTAGTTGAATTTTAATAAGGGACACATCATACTTTAAAATTTTAAATATTTGACCTTTTAATTTTTTAAAATATGTTTATATCATTTGTAGGTCTGACGTTTTTAAAGATTAAAACTGCACCAAGACTTTTGGTACACCTTATATTTGCTTGGGTGCTGGTTGAGGGCCCTATGAAAGGGTAGTATAATGGAATGGTAGAAATGTTTGGAAGTCAGAAACAAGTGATATATGATTGTGTTAGAATACTACTGTGCTATAAGAAATGATAAATTGGTTGATTTTACAAAGACAAGGAAAGAATGAAATGAGTTAGAACCAAGAGAACATTATACATAGCAATAGCAGTGTATTTATTCAACAACTTTGAATGATGTCATCTTGAATATTATAAATACTCAGATCAACTACAAAGGACCTCTGAAGGAAGATGCTATCCATATCTAGAGAAAGAGCTGTTAAATACAAGTATACATAGTATAGTTTTACATATGTATATAATATACATATAACATACATATTTGTATAGCTTTCTTAGGACTGGGTAGGGAGGGAGGAAGAAAAAAAAAGTGCACACCAAGGAACAAAAGAAAACTTAATAAGGAAGCACATGAAAGCAGGCTGCTTTGAAAATAATGTGTAGCATTTATTACATAATTTAAAAAAATTTCCAATAGTATTGTTTTTTCAAATACATGTAAAGATAGTTTTCAGAATTCATTTTTGTAAGGGTTGTGTTCTAGATTTTTTCTTTCTTTCCATACTTTCTTCCCTCCTCAAGACAGCAAAGAATCTGATGTAGGTTAAATATTTGATCCTTTTAAGCATATTTCCATATTTGTCAAGTTGTGCCAAAAAAAAAAAAAAATCAGACTGAAAGATTTTCTGTTTACTGCGAGAAAGAAAATATTACACAATTTAAAAAAAAAAGGTATAGAGTGTGAAATGGAAATTAATGGTCTTGTATTGAATCCTTTTATTCAGTGTTATGTACGTGGAAATTAGTTTTGTTTGGTTTTTGTATTAAATACAAAATGAATGAGAATTGTAAGCTGCAAAAAAAAAAGTCAAGAAAATTCCTTCCCTAACTCTGTCCTTTTTTTTTTTTAAAGGATATACATGGAAAAGATATTTGTATTACCTATTTTCTAATAGATTATGGGTTATTTACCTGAGAGAAACACACTAAAAATTAAAAAGACAATGCCAAAAATAAACATTCATTGAATTTGTAAATAGGGTCATAAGATTTGATTCCATTATGCAGTCTAGGAATTTTCAACTATTATTTAGGGACAATTGAGTAACCAAATAGGGTAATTTCAGGTAAATTGGGACTAAATCCTTAATCAAGGAATAGCTTTTTATGTTATCCATGTCCAGAAAAAGAACTGATTGAATCTGAATGCATATTAAAGCATACTTTTTCTTTACTTTTTTTGGGGGGGGGTCTTATTTTCTTTTGCAACATGTCTAATATGGTATTATGTTTTGTTCCATTTTCCATATATAATATATTGAATTACTTTTCTGTGTGAGGGAATGGAGGAAAACATTAGCAAGGAGGGAGAATTTGGAGCTCAAAATATTAAAAAAAAAAAAAAGCAGATGTTAACATTGATTTCACATTTGTTAGGGGAGAGATAAAAGTGATAAAGAATGAAATTCTTGAATACTTCCTGAAAGAACCATAAGTTTAAATGTCAATTTAATTCAGTTATCTTACAGCAGCCAACATTATTATGTTAGGGAATTTGAATGTTTGCATTCCAGTACAGGTAGAACCTTCCTTATGAATTACTGAAATTTAAGGTACAAATTCTTTTATTTACATATATATATTATAATTGATGGTGAAAAGAAGAAAAATCTTACTACAACTTTGGTAATAATGAAAAATCATAATGATTAGTTTAAGAAGTATCTTCTGGTGTCATTAATTTTATTCTCTTTAATTTTGCCAGGAAATGCAGTTGGAAGGAAAAGTTAATCAAATAATAGTTAATCCATATGATCTTTGCACACCAATTAAATGTATGTTATAATTCAGATGAATTATGTGTTTAAAGTGTATAATCAATTTCTGCTTGCTTGGGGGGGGGATAAAACTCTTTGGGATTTAGGATGATTGATCTTAAAAGTATTTTACAAATAGAAAGGCTTTTAGATATTTGTTTAGCTCTAATGTGTTCCTTAATTCCTTCCCCTTTATGTAGAAGTTGAGGCCCTGTGAGGATAACCAACTTGTCCAAGATTCTATTGGTTGTAAATAGAAGAGATTCAAAATTGATTTTCTCCTTCCTCCTCTTTTCTTGAAGTCCAAGTCTTCTGACTCTAAAATCTGCTAAGAATAGTTAGTTTAAACTTTTGGAATTTAGACTACTTCCACAGTTTAGATTTTACAATAACATGTTGCTAATTGTCTATTAATATAATAATAAGGATTTAATTGACTGGGTTTATTCTTAATATATCTTAGGATTTATTAACGAAAGTACTTTTGGTCTGAAATTTGGTTCATGATTGGCAGAATTGGAATTGAGAACTTGCTGATAGTTTTGTAGTTTATTTAAAGGTAATTTTTTGGGGGGGTGGGGTATCGTGGAGAATATTTCAGAAATTATGCCTGTTTAGACCACAAGTCAGCAAACTACAGCAAAGGACCAAATCCAGAAAATAAAACTTTAAAAATGTAAAAAAAATCACTATCTTACTGGCTAAGGTGGAATGTAGTTCAAAATGAATGTAGTTTTCAAAAAACTGGAATGTAGTTTTCTGTCTGTTTAATTTTAGACTTTCCTCATAGGTCTAATAACTAATATTTCTGAAGTTTTAGAATGCTTTTTGTTTGTGAAATTAGTTTTTAAGCAGTAATTTTGTCACAAGCCACTATCAAGTCCCATTTTCTTTTTTGTAAATAGAATGTTACCAAAGATAGACTTAATTGAAAGGAAGCAAACATGGCAATACTCTATATAAACATTTTTTGGCAGGTAAAAAAGCTTTTGTTTTTGGAGCAAACCATGTGATTCTATATCTTAGAGACTTTTTGGTCATTGTTGGAAGTAGGCCACATAAATTTTGGAAATAGTTGAAAAAGCCAAAAGTTATTTCCTTGTGATGTGACTTTGGGTCATTTTTAAAAATTAATTTTTTTTCTTTTTACTGAGGCAATTGGGGTTTTCTTGCCCAGGGTCACACAGCCAGGACGTATTAAGTATTTTTGTTTTTTTTTAATAGTATTTTATTTTCCAAATATATGTAAACATAGTTTTCAACATTCATTTTTTGTAAGACTTTGTATTCTAGGTTTTCCTTTCTCCTTCCCATATCTCTTCTGAAGACATCAACATTCTGATACAAGTTAAATATATGCAATTCTTTTAAAATATATTTTCATATTTATCATGTTGTAAAAGAAAAAGGGAAAAAACATAAGAAGATTCATATGCCAAAACTTAATTCAACCATTCTTCAACTTGTGGGCATCTACTCAGTTACAGTTCCTTGCCACTACAAAGAGTTGCTACAAATATTTCTGTTTGTATGTGGGTCTTTTTCCCCTTTTATGATCTCTTTGAGATACAGACCCAGGAATGAGACTGTTGGATCAAAGAGTATGCATAGTTGGATAGCCCTTTGGGCATAGTTCCAAATTACTCTCCAGAGTGGTAGGATCATCTCCACCAACAGTGCATTAGTTTTCTAGTTTTCCCACATCCCCATCAACATTTATCATCTTTTCCTGTTATCTTAGCCAATCTGAAAGGTGAGAAGTGGTACCTTAGTTGTCTTAATTTGCATTTCTCCAATCAATAGTGATTTGCTATTTTTCCTATGATAGAAGTGGCTTTATTTTCTTCATTTGAAAGTTGTCTATTCACATCCTTTATTTGGTCATTTTGGAAAATATCTTGTAATGTTTCCTGCTTGACATTGGAAGAAATAGAGCTAAATCTTGTTTGAGTTGGTATCTATTGCAGTGATCACTTCCTAAATAATGAAGATTTAATGTAATTTTTCCTTTCGCAATCTTGGAATCTCTGGTTTTAGAATATTTATGTAGAGCTTGGGTCTTGATCTGAATCTATTTTAGTTTTTACTGTATTTATGTTGATGAGGCACATGTAAGTCTTCTGTTTGCATTTTTATTCTGTACTTAAATATGAAATAAAATGACGCTTTTGTATATATACATGGTAGAATAGAAAAAGGATTATATGTGAAACTCTAGCTCTAATGTAACAGCTTGTTTATTTTTTTAAGCCTATAGATTTCTTTTTTTTGGTTTGTTTTCTAAAGTTATAGTTTATTATTTTAGTGAAACTAATATTGATGTGATACACACATCTACATAATATAATGCATGCACATTATATGTACCATGTACCCATAGAATTCTTATCTATTTACATATATGTATATTCAGCTAGGTGGTGCAGAGGATAGAATTCTGGTACTGAAGTTAGAAAGACCTGACTTCAGATTTTTCCTCAGACACTATGTGACCTTAATAAAGCCAATTAACCTGTGTCTGCTTCAGCTTTTTTTTTTTTAATTAATACTTTTTATTTCCAAAACATATGTATGGGTAATTCCTAAACATTAACCCTTACAAAGCTTTCTGTTACAAATTTTTCCCCCCTACTCCCCACCCCTCCCCTAGATGGCAGGATATCCACTACATGATAATTATGTTAGAATACTTAAGAAATTGAATGTATGTATAGTTATTGCATCATTTTTTGTGCAGGAGAAATCGTATCTACAAGAAAGAATAATCTGATAAAGGAAATACAATGCAAGCAAACCTCAATAGAGAACATGAAAATGTTATGTTGTGGTCCACATTTCACATCCCTCTCTCTAGGTGTATATGGCTCTCTTCACCGAACAATTGGAACTGGTTTGAAGCATTTCATTGTTGAAGAGAGTCATGTCCATTAGAACTGATCCTCATAGTATTGTTGCCGTGAATAATGATCTCCCGGTTCTGCTCACTTCACTGAGCATCAGTTTATGCAAGTCTCTCCAAGAGGTCTAACTTTTAAATAAGTTTAAATAATAAGTAGTTTAAGAATTAACCTATCCTTCCTATATCCCCCTTTGAACAAATTTAAGAGAAAAAAACAAAACAAAGCCTTCAATATCTAGTTTTGCATAGTCAAGCAAAACAAATTCCCACATTGGCTATATTTGAAAATGTATGCCTTTTAAATTTATCACTTTTCTTTTAGAAGATGAGTTTCATCTACATTCTTGTGGACTCATGATTTATCAAAATGTCCATCAGAATCCTAAAGTGCTTTTCTCCTTGATTGTTACCATCATAATTATTGCTATCCATAAAAGTCTTCTTAGTTTTCTCTGAAACTGTCCACTTCATAATTTCTGTTGGCACAGTAACACTCCATTATGTTCATATACCATCATTTGTTTAGCTGTTGTTGCTCAGTAGAGGTCCCCTTTGGTTTTCACTTTGGTGCTACACAAAAATCTTTTCTTCCATTTATTTGGTGTATAGGCTTAATTGAAATGTAGGTGGATCAAAACATGAAGTTTGGTAATTCTCTGGGTATAGTTCCAAATTTTTTTTAGAATGGCTGGATTAGTGAGCAATTCTACCAACAGTGCATAAGTATACATGTGAATTAGAAACTTAAAGTTACTTAATTTTAGTGATTATAAAACATTTTTTCATTTGATTATTGATAGCTTGGGTTTCTTCCTATTTTTATACAATATTTATTTACCCTCTGGGGAGTGATAAAGCTGTTAACTTTTACTTTTTCAAGGAATAAGTACAGCAAAAGAGCAGTGAAATGATGGTATGTCATGGAAATCCAGCTTGCTAGTTTTATCTACTCAAAGTTAAGTATTGATTCTACCTTATGTGAGAAAGACACAAGATCATTGTCACAAAATCACATTGTATCAAAATTGCTATTTGTCCCAAGTAATTCACATACTACTGTAAATAACAATAAAAAAGTCACAATATGATTAATATTGAGTGATTGTGCAAATAGTTTAAATACTTTCCCACCAGTCGAAGGATCCTCTTTTGTTCATTGCTGTGGTTGGGAAAACAGTCTTAAGCATTTAAATGCCTACTGTGCTAAGAGCTGGAATTACAAATATAGAATCCTGGACAGTCCCTGTCCTCAAGGAACTTACATGCTAACAATAAGAAAGCCACTTATAGAGAGAAAATGGTGACCAGGGTATTTTGTTTTGGAAAGTTAAAGGGATGATAAGTGGAGGCTTGGAGAAATAGATTTGGCAGTATTCATTTTACTTTAATTAATGGGGCTAATACATAGCTGAGTAGGAACTTGAAATGGGAGTAAAATGAACTTGAAGTGGCCTAAATAAGATATTTTAAAACACTCACTATTTAGGACAGATGAGACTAAAGATGGGAGTTTTTTAACTGAAGTTCTTAAGTCTTTATAGACAGTCTCTCATCAAAAGGATTGATGAGAAGGGGTGCTGGGATAATAAACAAAAGTGAAGATAGTTCTAGGAACTTAATTTTCTGCTAGAGAAGGTGGACTTTAGGGGCAGCTAGATGGAGCAGTGGATAGAGTACCAGCCCTGCGCCACCTAGCTGTCCCCTATGATGAGTTTTCTGAGGGATAGTTAGAAAGACCAAGAACAATGTTATTTTTCAGTCAACAACTTAAAATCTGATTTGTAAAAATGTTTTTGTCTTGGAGAAAAAGTATTTTCATATAACCCTATTTTACAGATGAAGAAATTGAGAGTACAGGTTAAATGACTACACTATTTTGGTTAAGGTTGCAACCTCATCATTACTATCAACTCATTTTTTATTTCTCTTCTCCCTCCATATCCTTTCTTTTCTCCCCACTCCCAAGCATTTGACTATGGCTTGTCAATTCATATTCCATGTTTTCTATCTGTATATTACCACCACCATATTTAAGCCTCTTACTTGGACTGTTGCAATAGCTTTCATATGGTCGACTTGCCTCTCATTCCTTCCTTCATAAAGTGATACTTAGAAGTCATTTAATCCAACCCCTATTCAATATATTTGGCAATTCAGTAAATCATAGATCCTGGATTAGAGCCTGGGTTAGAATTGAGGTCTTCACCATCTCTCCTATTCCACAATCAAAATTAAGCAAAATTGACAAAAAGATCTTACCTAACATAGGGAAAATTGAGAAATGCTTTTGTTCATGTTCCTCATGACTAAGATTTGGCATTGCAATTAATCTGAGTTTTGCTGCCTTTTAATGTTTTCATTTATCTTAGCCATTGTATATACACAGTCCCTTGTTTTTGATTATTTCATTGTGCATAAGTTTATGTAAGTCATCCTGATTCATCTTTGTTAGATGATAGATTTAGAGCTGGCAAGGACATCCGAAGTCACCTAGTCAAATTTAAGCCATGTTGTGATTTGTCCAATATCACAGGTAAAAAGTGACAGATATGTGAACCGAGTTTTTCCAAGTCTATTCCTCTTTAGTATTCTGTTCCATTCATTCACTACTGTTTTACCATGATAATGTCAGTAAACATTTTTTGTTATTGTTGTTGCCATTTCCAGGAGTGCTGCTGTGCATATTTTGTTGTATGCCTTATTGGGTGTTGCTACCTTCCATGGGATTATATGCTTGTAATATTGCTGAGTCAAAGATTAAGTAATAATACCTTTTTTAAATTTCTCTTTATGTCTCTCTCCACTACACAGTAAATGCCTCATGTTACATACACAGTGAGCTTGCAGTTTCTTTTGGTTGCCTTGACTAGTTATTTTCAAATATTGAGAATTAACTTATTTTGCATTCTTTCTCCCCTTAATAGAGATCAGCCTATATCTGGAGTCCTCTTGATTATTAATACACTTGAGTCAATAGTAATTTTTGGATGTTGCTTCTGTGTATAGTTCTGAGGGTTGAGGGGAAGTATAGAAATTGGCCTTGCTCACATGGCACTTACGTTCTAGCCTGGGAGAGCATGAAATCATGAAAAACACAAGTTTTAGGATCTTTAGCTTTCTATTAATTGTACACTAAAATTTTAAATTATTAGTCAAGTCAACAAGTGTTTGTACTTAATGACTACTATGTTCCAGGTATTGTGCTAAGCATGGGACATTACAAAAAAAGGCAGAAACAGGTCCCTTCCTTTCAAGGAAGTAAGTCAAAATCAAATGGGGAAGACATCTATGTACAAATGTTACATACCGAACACATTGGAGATAATCTTAGGGGGAAAGCATTAAGGAGGATCAGGAAAATCTTTTTTATAAGGAATTTTGAACAAGAGCATTGTCTTAATGCTAATTCACTTAGTTGAAATTCTGTACTTCTGAAGCAAAAAAGGGCATACTTTCATTAAATACTTAAGCACAACTTTGGAAGTTAAAATGTTGTTAGTTAAAAGATTTTGCTAGTGTTTGCAGAATCATGTGAAAAAAGAATGATGAGATAGACTTTGAACATTTTAAAGGATACTTTTGAAGAATTTAATAACCCTTTGCTTAGCAATATTCAGCAATTGAGAAGTACCCCCTTTTAGCTATAAGAAGTTTTACCACAAGTATTTTCTTCTTTAATTTCCTTAGAATATTACCTAATAAGTTATATCTCTGGGTCACCAAACATTTATTGAGCCTACTGCTTTGTTGTTAGGCATAAATTGATTTTGATATGTTAAATTAATAACAATTTGAGAGTGTATGAAATTGACAATTTAAAAAGCAGATATAGGAGTTTCATTAAATATTTTTTGTAGGAGAATGTCTTAAACATGATTCGTCCATATTTTTGTGTTGCATTTGTGTTTGATCTTGCATGAACTTGGATGTCTGTTTGGAATGATTCATCTAACTTAATATACTATAGTTCTTAATAATGTAATGGTAATGCTGATATATGAGGATGGTACTATTATGAACTTTCAAGTGATTTTTATTGCATTTTATTTTTAAGAAATAATGATTGAACAAATACAGTAAGTTGGTTGGTTATGTCCTAATCAAAAACTGAGTTTAGAAGTGAATTAGAACGGTAGCTTAAGATTTATTAGTTCTTGCCTATTTTTTATTTTATAAGTAATAGTGGGAAAAACGTTTCACTTGAAATCAGGACAGGTATTCAAATTTTGTCTCAGATACTTAATTGCTATATGACTGGAAAATCAATCTTTCACAGTCAGTTTCCTCATCTAAAAATCAATATAAATCATGCTTTTTTTTCTTTTGGGCCTCACAGTGCTTGTGTGGAAAGTGTTTTGCAAGCACTATCATGCTATATATAAATGTGAGTGGTCGGTGGAAGAGAAGCCCAAGTTTCTGATGTATTTTATATCTTGTTAAATAAAAGATGATTTTATTCCTGAGATTATATAGTTTACATCTCAACAATTAACTAATGGGAAATTTTAGATAATTTTTCATAATAAACATCTTTGTTTAAATAATAAATATCTTTGTTTTGCAGGTGGTATGGTCAAGAAAAAGACTATAATGTTCTAGTCATGGATCTTCTTGGACCGAGTCTTGAAGACCTCTTCAATTTCTGTTCCCGCAGGTTCACAATGAAAACAGTACTTATGCTAGCTGACCAGGTATATAAAGAAAAGCTATAACTAAAATTGACATAATAAAACAGTATTTAGCATAATTCTGTGATATTGGTAATTTGCATTTATTATTAAAACAGTTATTAAAAGAGTCTAGGAATTATGAGTGCACCAAAAGATTATACAGTTTTAAGCTGTTCTATCAAACTTGCCATATCTTGAAAAAAAGAACCTACTATTTTTCAGTCAACAAATAGTTTTTTCTTTTGTTAAGCTCAATAAACTGACTAAAGGAAAAAACTGACTCATGCAGACTCTATTTTGCTGTCATGATTGTGTAGCTTTTTGTCAAGTTGAGGAGTTAAGAGACGAAGGCAATGTGATATTACGTAGACAACACTTGTGGGACATGAAATCTTGGTTCTTTCAGGGAATTGTCAATTACTTGAGATATCTGTTAAGTTTGTAGGATTTTGGACTAGATTGCTTCTGCCTTTAACATCATATGAGATGGATCTTGAGCTTTTTTCTTGTTAATCAGGTCTTTAAATTAAGGTATTTCTAACAATGTTGGTCTGATAGGGGCCTAAAAGTGGAAGTAGCCCTTCTTTGTGAAACCAAAGCTTATAAGGAATTAATGTGGATATATACAGGTTAAGACAGTTTTTCAAATTTAAAGAGGGCAATACACAAAATTTAGATTATTTTTTGTCAGGCTTCTCTGAAATGAAATTTTCGGTTTTTCCATAGATAGTTATACTTACTGCATTAAGGGAGTGCCTTGGGGAAAAAAGTTGAGCATTTATATAAAATGGCAAATTATATAAAGATATTAGAGATAAGATTGGCACTTGAGCATAAAATCAAAGATAGGAAAATATAGTGAAAATAATCAGAGAGAGTTGGTGTGTTTTGGGACATATAGTGAATGAGAAGGAAATTGAGAGGACAGTAAAACTTTTGGTAGAACTTTGGAAAAGTTTATGTAAGGGAGAAGGAAACATTTCCTTAAATCCAAAACTGTGCACTTGACAAGTATTATTTCATTTGATCAAAAGTAATATGTGGCAAAAGTTCAATAACTTTTGATACCAAATCAGATACCTTTTTTATTCAAGAGTTCTTATTAGGAACCTCTCAGAAGATGAAAAATATTTTTACATTGAGCCATCAAAACTTCTGGAAAGTCAGGAGCAGTATTTGTACTTTAGACAGTCGTAAGTAAAATCATTATGATTATTGATATTCCTTTTTTGAGGATAAAAAATTGAGGTTAATTATCTGTAAATATAATTTGTCTACTACTCGATTAACTTTGATATTTTTATGAACTGGACATGGTAGCATTTTTCTTGGGAAATGAAAAAAAAAGTATTACTCACATAGAAATATAATACCTAGCTCATTGTACTCAATAGGTTTTCATTAAAGACTTTTCATCATTTTTGGCTCTAATTTCAGAGGATATCTATGTTGAGATTTAGGGATAAGATTATGAGAGGGATATATCATAGTTTAAAAAAAAGAGAAAAGAACAAATAAAAATTCTTTAGCAAGAAATATGCAATTGAAAAATAGAAGCTGAAATTATGAAGAGTAAAGACCAAAAAAATTCCAGAGTGAAATAATGTACCTGCTTTGTATTCAATAAACATTTATTCAATTATTTATTGTATATCAGATTGAGCAAAAGCATGGAAATGGGACATGGAAAGCCCTATTAGGAATAGCTGGCACAATGTTTTTTTTTTTGTTTTGTTTTGTTTTTTTTTTTTTTTTGAAAAATTTTTAATATTTGAACTTAAATATTTGCAGAAACAATTGGCTTAGTTAACTGTTCCTGTTCATTTTCTATTAGATCTAAATCGCTTTTATGTTTCTTTAAAGAAATAAAATTGAATAGATTTATTCTTTCTGTAAAGATTAAAAAATTTTTATGTGGCTTACTAATTCTTTTTTTATTAAAGCTTTTTATTTGTATAACATATGTATGGGTAGTTCCCCACTATTGATCTTTACAAAGCTTTCCATTACAAATTTTACCCCCAGTTCCCTTCCCTCCCCTAAATGGCAGGAAGTCCATGACATGTTAATAATGTTGAATTACTTGACAAGTTATGCAAGAAAAATCCTGTCTACAAGAAAAAAAAGAAAATCAGAGAAAGGCAACACAATGCAAGCAAACCTCAATAGAGATCATGAATATGTTATGTTGTGGTCCATATTTCATATCCCTCTCTCTGGGTGCATATGGTTTTCTTCAGTGAACAACTGGAACTGGTTTGAGACAATTCTTTATTGCAGAGAGCCATGTCCATCAGAATTGATCATCATGTAATACTGTTGTTGCTGTGTATGATGATCTCCTGGTTCTGCTCGTTTCACTCAGCATCAGTGCTGGCGCACAATGTTTTGACTGGAAACAAGAAGCATAAAACTACCATATATTCCCATATACCACCAACTATCTTTTTTCCTCCTAAGTATTTTCTATTCCTTCCTTCCTTGCTTCCTTCCTCATCCTTTCCTTCTTGCTTAAGATATATATATAAAACCTCATATGAATTAAAAGGATATGTGGTTTTTATGCGCTAGTTGTATGTGTGTATATATTCATTATACCACAAAGAAATCCTTTAATGATCTTATCAACTGTTAATAGGAGACTAGCCATTGATTCTGTTGGCATTTATACCATACTTTTTTTTCTTTTTTTTGCTTTTTGCTGAGGCAATTGGGGTTAAGTGACTTGCCCAGGGTCACACAGCTAGGGAATGTTAAGTGTCTGAGACCAGATTTGAACTCAGGTCCTCCTGACTTCAGGGCTGGTGCTCTAACCACTTCGCCACCTTGCTGCCCCCATTTATTCCATACTTTTAAGAACTCTTGGACCAATATGGTGACTTTTTCAAGAATGTGTTTGGTTACTTTATCTGTATAATTTTGTGAAATGCTGCTTTTATGACCTGAAAAGGGTTGGTGAAGGGAATGGGGAAATATCTTACAATGCTTATAAACTCTTTTGTCAAATGAACTTGTTTAAAACTGGTATATTCTTTTTATTTTAACTCAGTTCTTTTTTCTTTTTCCAGATGATCAGTAGAATTGAATTTGTGCATACAAAGAATTTTATACACAGAGACATTAAACCAGATAATTTCCTAATGGGTATTGGGCGTCACTGTAATAAGGTTAGTCCAGTGTTCTTTGCATGAAAGAACAAAGCATCTCTCTCTAATTTCTGATAAAATTTCAGCTTAAAAAAATTCTTAGTACTTAAATTAGTTGTTTAATCACTTTTGAAGATTGTGCCACAAACCAAATCACCAACTCCTAACTTGTTAACTTTTCCAACTCCTTCAGCCAAGAAAATTATATCTCCTTAAAGTTATGTTAAACTTAAAAGTCCAAGTGCTCTATAAAGAAATCTAATTGCTTATGTTTCACTTTTGAATTATTGTGTCCATCATTCACATAATAGTGGAAGTCCCCATATATTTTTGTAAATGTGTTACAATTTGATATTAACTTCTTGGCTCTAATTTTGGGATTTCCTGATATGTATTTGTGCCAGCATTGGAGCTATTGACCCACTTGTCACCAAAGCATTAGTTTGCTGACTGAGCGTGGTATTTTAGTCCCTAAATATTGGTTATGAATGTCATCCTTAAGCCTATTTCAGAAGTAATAGACAATTTTATCCATTTTACATTTGCCCAGATGCTAAGTTTGGGAGGGCTTTTTTTCTTTCTTTAATAAGAATAGTGAAATTTATGTCATAAAATCTTTCATATTTTGGGATTTCTGAGAACTGTTGAACTTATGTGGTGAGTGGGTCTTAGTTAGTGATGCATGATTGCAGTCAAAAATTGTATAATCGTATAGAATTTTTCTCTTCAATGATTAGTTTTATTGAGTGAATTGCTTAATTTACCGATTCAATGTTCAGCTCGGGCAGACAGGCAGCATTGGCAATGCACTAAGCATGCTGTGTTCTGATAGAAATTCTCAACTGCAGGACAACTGTACATTGATTATTATTATTTTTTTTTAAATTGGAAGCAAGATTCCCATTGTTTTGTTAAACCATCACAATGTTGGGTATTTTTAAGCTCTAGCTGCAAATGTTTACCTTTGTTTGCCTGTATGAATGCCAACTTGGAGCATTAGACATGGAATTGGTTGCTAATGTGTGAGATGTCAGTGTCGGTCTGACTTAGTTTTATAGAATTAAATTTTTTTGGTTGAGAAACTGAACTTTTTAACAGTATTGAAAAATCTACATGTAACTTGTTAAATCTTGTCCATTCTCAAGTTACATATTTTTTGACTTACTAGTTATTTCTTTACTACAAATAAGCCAGGGTCTTAAAATGTCCTGGGGGAAAAAAAAATCTGAAAGTAATTCAATTGAAGGAAAAACTTAATTTTTTGTCAATTTTGTCAATTTCTAAATCTTTCCCTTATTTGGCCATTTCCCAATCCCCTTCCCTTCATTTCCCTATCTCCATTAACTTGATCTCTATCCCTTTTAATACCCATGGTGTGCAGTCATGCTGGGTTTGACATTGCAATACTTAGTTTTTACTTTAAGTTGGAATAATGGCCCAGAAAATACTGCTTTGCATTTTAAGAAATAATTTGTTAATCATGTAAATGTACTGGAAAGCCCCAAATACTGCCATGATGTTTTAAAAGTCCTGTGTCCTCTCATTTTGGAGGTCAGCCATAAAAATTATAAGGATTTGTCTTGTGTCAGTTTTAGAGAAATCTGGCATAGACTTGCAATATTTTGTTTAAGCAAAAGTCATGCAACAGATATTGCTCTTAAATTTTAGATTAAGAATTGATTCCTTTTAATAGCTTCCAAATATAAAGTCGCATTTTGTGTGTAGGTGATTTATTTATTTTTATTGTTTACTAAACTATTGTTAGTAAAACCAGATGAATAAAAACTGGATTCCGTGGTAATCTTGTTCCAGTAGTTTTTTATTAATAGAAAAATTTGTGTTTTAAGTAAATGATTTTTAACCAAATTTATTATTTGGAAAATTGTTCTGAATGGATATTAAGGAGTCACTACTCCTGTTTTTAAAAGGTGAATTTATTCACCTTTGCCAATAATCAGCCCTGCATGCTTATGAAAATAAACTTTAAGGTGACTAAATGCCTTCTACCTCTTCCTTACTGAAGATTTTTTTCCCCTATATACTGTTTTTTTGGGGGAAGGGCAGTTTGTGGTACAAAAGATTGCAAAGACTAAATTCCTTTTTTAAAATAGAGCCAAATGTCACCATTGCTATCCCTGTTTACAGCAGTGGCACTATATAAAGTGACACTTAAAATTAAGTTTTTTCTAGGATTCAAATTTTCTTGAGCATATGATTCTTCTCAATATTTGGAAAACTGAGAAGCTCCAGTGCTTGGTGGAAGAAGGATGGCATTTGGCTACCCTTTTCTTTCTCTGATGCCTCGGTGTTGCCTGTCTGCGCCGGCCATTGTTGCAATGTAAGCAATCCTGTTTGATGCACTGCCACCCTCTATTGTCTGTTTAGTGTTTAGAATCTCCAGTGGGGAAGAGGAAAAGAAGCATGACTGTTAGTACTTCTCAGGACCCATCTTTCTCAGGATTAAACCAGGTCTGAAACTGTCTCCTATTCCAACCTCAACCCCAAATTCATGTGCTTTTTTGGTTTTATTTTTATTTTTTTGTTTTGTTTGATTTCTGGAGAATGTAGACCTTGCTCAAGCACCTCTTACGTTGGCATTATTCAGACATACTTGGCAAACATGTAACGTTACTAAGATGTTCCCTTGTGGCTGTTGCTTAAACTGTAAAGTTTAGAGAAAAGTATGTAAGTAAGATTAATTTTAGATATCTAACATCTATCTACATGAGAAAATGCTGTGTAGTTCTGTTTCAAAAATTATTTAGAGTGCTATTTGGTTTGAACTTAAAGGAATAGCCCTATTTCTTTTATTAAAATGACATTTAGAATAATAGATTTTAATGCATGGGGGACCATAGCTTACCATAGCTGCATCTGAATATTTCTGAAATTACTTCTGGAAAGCCCCCTTTGTCCCCTTTTCTGATCTTAATGAATTTCAGGTAAGTAAATTTAAGTTTCAGATCTTGGGCATTTGGTAAAACAATTGATCCTAGTGCTATATTCCTTTCTCTCTACTTAGGAACTAAATGGCTGTTCAAATGTTTTGGAACCAGAATATTTGGTTTTTAAAAAAAAAAAAAAAGCCGTACTAAATTAGTGTATCTCAGTGATACTAGTAACTGAACTTGATAGATTACTTTATAGCTGCAGAATGTTTCATACTGTGTGGTACACATGTGGTACAATTATTGCCCTTATTTTACAAGTGAAAAGTTGATTCAAAGAAGGGAAATTAGTTTGCAGAACAATAGTCAGACAGCTAAGAAAATAGTGGAGCCAGGGACTCAAACTTGAGTCTTTTGACTTCAGTAACTCTTATGCTATGCTCTCACATCTCAATACATTTAGAATGTAGACTGTTCATAATCCTCTTAAATGAGATGTGTTAAGATAAATTAAAAGTTGCATTAGTCTGATAGAATGCTAGAAAATAGGAGCTGTAGTGTTTCTTGCATGGGCTACAAAATAGCTTTCCATTGTTTATTAAAATTGTGAAAAGTAGGTGCCTCCATTAGATTTTTTTTTTCCCCACCAAAAAAAGAACTAAAATTTGAATGGCTTTCATGTCATATGATTATGCATGTACTTTTAAAAGGCTGCTTGAGAATCTAAATACAATTAACTCTTTTTAGCTGCACTGATGAAGAATATTGGCCCAAATGTGCTCCCCCTTTTTTTCCCCCCTTAATTCTTCCAGCTTAATGAAGAAACATTAGTAAGCTTTCATTTAAGATTTTATTGTGCATTACATAAAACCAAATTAATTCCAAACTGAGCTTTTAATATTGTACCAAAATACTTTTTTAGGTCAACTTTTCCTTTATATTCCTTTGTTGCCAAAGCAGAACCATAAGAAAAGTAGCTTTACTTGGCAAAACAAACAAACAAACAAAAAAAAAAAACAAAAACAGAAAACCATGGATAGATTACTACACATTTTTTAAAAAAATATTTGTTACCTAAATGTTCCCTATTAATCAGAATAAATAACCAAGAGTTGACTTAAATTTTACAGATTTTGCAGCTTTTTTTAAATTTGAAAATGTGCTTATATTCAGCTAGATGAGCAAGAGAAATAGAATTTAGGAATAGTGAAACATTTAACCTTAGATTTAAAAAATGGCTATAGATAATTGAGTTGAGTATGTTATTTTCTTCTGTTCAAGTTGGACAAAGTCTTGAAGAGAAAAGTATTTATTGAATGGAAAATTCCTCTCACTGGATGTTGTCATTTCTTTACCTTTATCTCAGAGACAACTTTTTGGGAAAAGATTTTTCAAAGCATATATACATTTTCCCTCTGGGCAACTTTCATTGTCAAATTAGTGTAATTTTGCATATGTAGGGTTATCCTAAGATATCTTAAGACTCGTTGATGAACTCCCTACCTGATTTATTTAATAATGTCTTTATTTTATTGAATGTCAGGAAAGACTCTTGGGTCTAACAAATTACTTAGGGTTTCAGAACAGTATTTTGTTCTGGCATGACCTCTTTTGGTCATTTGGTTTCTTAGAAACAGTTAACCAAGACATTTTGTACCATTTGTTTAAATAGGAGTTGTGTTTCTGGATGCAGGAGGACAGGGTTTGTTAAAGTGAGAAGGATTGGAGAACTGGATAGACACGAAATGATTAGTTGAAGAGCGGGTTCAGGGCAGGGGTTTGTTGCATGTGTCTTTTGTGATTGGATGGATGTCAGTTTACTTGGGGTTTTATGACCATAAGGTGGGTTTTTGTTATTACTTTAAGACATTATTTCAAAGCAGTATTACAGCAATCATATGTGTTATGTGTCTACATGCCACTATTTTGAAGCATTGAATTATTTTGACATAACTAAAGTGAAGTTTAGAGACAGGACATAGTTTATATTTTTGGCCCCCTTTTTTTGATTTGCCTTTTCTTTACTTAAGATAATTTTTTGTGTTCTATCTACTTGTTTTCCTGGCACATTTTTTAGTAGTCAAAATAACAGGAAGCCTTAAAATTTTCTGTTTTTTGCTAGTGAAGTTGGAATTCAGTTATTTTAACCTCAGTGGGGTTAGGGTAACTTATTTGGATATTTAGGAAGACAGTGTATTTTCACTGAGAATGTTCTCTTAACCAGGTATTAGCTATGAAAAGATGTCCAGTACTGGTTTTTAATAAAACTGTCAGTTTGAAAGTATTTTTCTCATTTGTCACAATGCATACAACTATTGTACTTAATATGAAATTGATATATCTATAACTCAGCTATAAAATTGTTTTCTCTTCTGGGGGAAGGGAATACTGACCTATGATTTTATCAGTGTAGGATATTCCTAGTACACAGACTCCCTCCATCAATGCAGCTTGACAACTCTGTAAGAGGCATGACTTGAATCCTCCGAAATCTTCCTCATTGTAGCTCAGGGCTGGCCTTTTAGCAACTATTCTCTGCTGCTGTTTACTTGGTATACTAGAGTATCAAAAGGAGCAGCTATATCAATTCTCAACTGTGGAGATTTGTTTTAAGTTTCCTCATTCCTAGTATGTTTCCCAGTGTTGATTTTGTGTTAAGGAGAATTTAAGTTTTAATTATAGGTTATAAATACATACATACATAGTGTCATGCAGTGTTAGTAGGAATGATTTTAAAAAACAATCAAAACCAATCCCTTCATTTTGTAAATAGAAGCAGAGAGAGAATTTGAATGAATCATGGTTTTTGATTCGTTTCCATATTGAATTTTATTTTGCAAACAGAAGTTAGAAATTATAGTTATCATTTTTACTTAGAAATTCATTTAAACTTGTTTAAATGTTTTGAGTCTTCTGTCAGTTTTTATATGAAGAAAAATCTTTTGTTAATATCAATCTTTTTTTTAAAATATTTGATCCATTTATGATCCTTTACCACAAAGAAAGGATAAGGCTTTTATCTTATTTGGAAAGCTTTAAATACCCAATTATATCTTAATAAAAATGTCAGTTGGTCCATTTATAGTAAAAGAAAGGGAAACATGTAATTCCATTTACTGTGAGTAAGATTTTTGTCATTCTCAGTAATTTAGAACACAGCCACATATAGGCCTCTTAGTATACTAACCAATCTCATATGTTTTGTCATAAGAGAGCTCACTAAGAATATCCTGACTTCATAAATTCATAGGACTGAAATTGTTACTTTTATTTTCTCTACTTCTTACAAGCTTTGATAAGCTACTTTCCAAGCCAACTGAAAATTAGAAATAGAGAGAAAATGATAAAGAAAAAGGCAAAACTAAAAAGCCGGTACAAGCACTGTTATATTCCTAAAGATACTATTTTATTACAAAACCATAAATAATGTTTATCATGATACTGAATTACCATGGAAAGCTTAAATTATATTCAGAAGGCTGTGAAAAGAAATGTATTTTAGATTTTAATCCAAAATATTGTAGATGTCAGGAACACTTCGTAATTCTAGATACTATGTAAGTGAAGCACGACTATCCATTTGATGTTCTGTAAGAACTATTAGTGAGTTTTATTCTTCAGTTAACTACCAAAACAGTTTTTTAGTATTAAAACCTTTTAGTTCATTTATTCTCTTGGTTAGTTTTAGCTTATTTATTTTCAATGCTTAGCTAAATTCTTGTTAGAAATTAAACCAACTTAATATATAGGCATTTAACTTTCTGATAAAATGCATAATGTCACCCTGAATTAGTCAGTGTGATGCATGACTCTTTTGAAGAGCTATAAAATTTTTTTTGCAACTGTGTGTTTGATTTGTATAAAGCTTTTAAATGTGTAATTATTTTAGATTAGATTTTGGGCATGTTGAGCAGTATATGATCTTAATAGATAGAATGGGACTTTGTTGATTAAAAAATACCACGTGAAATTAATGAGATCTTAAAAAATATTTTTGTTATGTTTCATGGCATTATGGAAATTAGCATGTCAATGGTGTGCTTTTTTTTTTTCCTTTTGGCCTCCCCTCCCCCCGCCCTCTAATAAAGAAGAGCCTACATGCCTAAATATAGTTAAGGGTGAATGAATTTGGCATGCTGAATAGTGCAAATGACAAAATGCTTGAGCTAGTTATTTTTTATTTATTGGTTTATTGATGAAGACTAGTAAAAATAAGTCTCTTTAATTGCCCTTCAGATACTTTATTTTGAAATGTTTGTATCAAAATATAAGGGTAGTCCTTTTATGAATGAGAAAAAAGGATTTGAAGTGTAAAGTGTTTATAAGCCTAACTTGTCTCCATTTCTTTTTTAAAGTTATTCCTTATTGACTTTGGTTTGGCCAAAAAGTACAGAGACAACAGAACAAGACAACATATACCATACAGAGAAGATAAAAATCTCACTGGCACTGCCCGGTATGCCAGCATCAATGCACACCTTGGCATCGAGCAGAGGTAACTATTAAAGTTGACTGTACTTCCCAGACATTTTACACAGTAGCCATTCCTGAAATTGTGAGCAATTAAATTATTCTTACCATGTGAAGATATTCTTTGCAGAGGATTTGAGTTAAATTTTGTCTTTACTACTTTATTTTTTGACTTTTGGAGTC
Source organism: Myrmecobius fasciatus (assembly GCA_023553655.1). Lineage (NCBI taxonomy): Eukaryota > Metazoa > Chordata > Mammalia > Dasyuromorphia > Myrmecobiidae > Myrmecobius > Myrmecobius fasciatus. Next base: position 439,444 of record JAJPUD010000103.1, on the reverse strand, counting down.
CCATCCAGCTCTAAATCTGTGATGCTATGAATTCTTAAAATAACATTTTTTCCTACTGGCATTTGTCTTAATGTGTGATTTTGTATGTTTTATGTTTGAAAGGAAATGTCTTCCCCATTATTTTAATGAGGAAAATGTAATGCTGGCCAAAGTAGGTGTTAGGGAAGTAGTGGGAGAGCAGTATACAAGCAATACTTTAGAGTGTTTGACAGTGGAAGCTGAATAGAGGCAATATTTATAGAGAAGAATTGACTTTTGATATATTTATAATTGTAGGTGCATAATAACTTTTATTTGTATAATTCTTCAGGGTTTACATATAATTAGGTCTTTACAACATCCTCTGCCCTACCAGCTCCCTACCAGTTTTCTTATTTGTAAAATTTTTTACATTTGATATGAAATAAAATTATGCCATTTTATTAGTATCTAATCAGGTTCTTTTCTATAATTCTACATAATTTCTGTAATTCACTACTGAGATGTTATTTAAAGATATGAATATGCCTGAAAATATTTAGTTATTAAGTGTGGCATAGTGGATTAAGCACCAAACTTGGAGTCATGAAAACTTGTTCAAATTACATTTTAAAAACTTAGAAACCTAGAGAAGTCATGTAACCTCTCTGTCTCAGTTTTCTCATCTGTAAAATAACTCTTTATGGTTCTTCCATCTTGACTGATCATTCTGTGATGATAAATAATTTATAAAAATTTCAAAGCTTAAGTCATTCAGTAGTCTATTCTTAAATATTAAAATTTGGGGTATAATAGAATCTCACTTGTCAAGGATTATAGAAGCTATCCTGTTTCATACCTGAAGAATTCTTTCTGGAACATACCTGAAAATTCAAGCGAGAAAGAGTTTAATACTTCCTAAGGCATTCTATGCTACTTTTAGATAGCTTTAAGTATAAGGAAGTTCTGCTTTAGACTAAATATGCCTCTTTCTCTAGGGACCAAGCAGAATAAAGTTTGTTCCCTTTGCCATATGATAGTCCTTGAAATACTTGAAGATAGCTGCCATGTACTCATTTATTTTCTGAACTGAACATCTCCAGTCCATTTATATTTTTTCTCATATGACTTAATTTCAGGATTCTTTGTTGACCTTGTTTTTCTATGCACCATCTTGTTAGCATTTTTTCTGATGTGTCTAGAACTAAATACAATACTACTTTTGTGATCTGAACTAGGGGCAGTATTATCTATCATTTTCCTATTTCTGGAAATTATTCCTCTGGTTGGGAGCCTTTACATTTTCTCAATTTAGCTATCTCAAATTGTTCATTGTATTTATTGTCCATCAAAACCCCAAAGATAATTCTACATAAACTGTTGTCTAGCCATAATTTTTTAATACAGTACTTTTGAAGTAGATTGTGTGTGTGTAAACCAAGTACAAAATTTTATACATGCTTTTTTTATATCTTAATAGATCCTCTCTAGTGTTTTACCCAGCCAGTTATCTTTTTAGATCATGAATCTTTTATTCAGGATGTTAGCAATTCTTTCCTCCTTCATCTAATGTTGTCTGCCATTATTAGTTATTTCTTTTTTTCTGTCCAGATACAGGAAGTCTTTTATGAGAAAATTGCATTTTGGATCTTGTTCTATAGTTTATGGAAAGCTGCTGTGACTTCCTCTGTAGCACATACCTAATTTCCTAGAAATTAGGCTTGATTCTGAATTATTCTTGGTGTTCTTAATTCTGAATTAGATTCTTAAACATTACCCTGTGCTGCCTTTCCTTGAGACGTTGGGACTTTTCCAAATTATCAATAAAAATGTAAAGTCACACAAGGCTATGTATATATGTTTGAGACATAAGACTTGAGATTGACTTTCAGATTGACATTGAACCATTAATAATGAATTTTTAAGTCTGGCCATTCAACTGATTCCATTCCATTGCATATACTATTACTCAGTCTTTATCTTACTATTTTCTCACACAAGAGAATGAGAAACTCTGTCAAATGTATTATATTATGTGATTATTTTTGTCTTAAGTCATTTTTAAAACTCTGGTACTTTTATGTGCTTTTGCTATGTGCATAAAGGTGTTAAACATATTTTTATTTTGTTAATCTATATGTGTGAACATAAAGCACATTTGAAAATTGTAGTAAGGTTGTTGTCATTTGGTAATAATTATGCTTCAAAATTCAAATACATTGAAGATGATTTTCTTAAATTGTGATTACTTAGGAAAGTTTTAGAAACATTCTCACTTACATTCTAGATACTGTTAGCTTAAAAACCTTAATTCGTGCTTTTTATCCTGCTGTGCTACTGATCACACTAAAGTTTTAATTTTACTGTATTCATGCAAAGCTTTCAGAATTGCTGTGGTACTTGATGCCTCTGCTTTCAACAAAATTGTTTGTTTTAATTATTTTGCTTTTCTTAATGTCACATCAAGCATTGGGAAAGTTTGTTGATTCATTGACTAATAAAATTTCCTCCATTTAAAATCTAGTCATTTGTTTAAAAAACAACTTGGTATGAACTTTTCCTTTTGTATTTTCGAATTTCTTTGACAGTTTATCCTGTCAATTCACAAAGGTATTCTTTTTAAAATAGTATGTGTGTATATATTCCTAAAATTCTTTCTTCTCTTTTTCAGTCGTCGTGATGATATGGAGTCTCTAGGATATGTGTTGATGTATTTTAATAGGACCAGCCTGCCCTGGCAAGGATTAAAGGTAGGTCATATTCCTGCTTGACAGGGATTCTTTTTCTTTTCTTTGTTTTTTTTTTTTTTTAAATTAATTAATTAATTAATTTACTTGTTTGTTTGTTTTGTACTGAATTTTTTCTCCTTCCCTAAGATAGCAAGCAATCTGATATAGGTTATATATGTACATTCATTTTAAATAGATTTCCATGTTAGTTGTTGTGAAAGAAAAATCAGAGCAATTGGGGGAAAAAACCATGAAAAAGAAAAAAGCAAACCAAAAAAAGTTGTGAATAGTATGCTTCAGTCCTCATTCTGTCTCCATAGTTCTCTCTCTGGATGCACATGGCATTTTCATTCTTGAGTATATTGGAATTGTCTTGCTATAATGCTAAGATAGGTTTATATCAGACTGTTAGTGGGGTCCATGAAAAAAAAAAGGGTAAGAGCTCTTGTAGTATAAGGATTTATAGCAAAGAAACATAGATAAATCTATTTTAATTAACTTTTTTGGGGGAAAAGTAAAGAATTCTAGAGGGTTGGATAGGTGGGGATTCTCAGGATATTGAAGCTTACTTGTCTTTTAGTGATAGTTGTTGCTTCTGGTAGCAAGGATAGAAAGATTTTTTTCCATAATGGCCCCTTTTTTGATCTCTGAGGGGGTGGGGTTCAGACTCATTGTCCCGGGTTCTTTTCACTAGTATTTAAAGGGATATAATGGCAGAGATTTTAGCTACTTGGCCCATACCACTTTTGTATGCATCTGTTTTGGGTGGTGCTCTCATTTGTTGGAGATTGCCAGTATGCTTTCCTCAAATTGTCCCTGAACTGTAAATGAATGGAACTGAGTTGGAAGCAGAACTTGAGATCTGAGAGATGGTGCTGTTTTCAGGAATGTTGGGCTCTTCCTCCACCAGTGGGGCTCCCGCAACACTTCCTTTCCCACTTCCCATGCTCAGTTTTATTAGAGATCCAGCCAGAAGCTTATGACTTTTTCATTGGCAGATTATATACTCTGTAATTGTTGCTTTTATTTGCGTGGGAGTGTGAGCTGAATTTATCTTTCTCGCACTTTACAATTTACAAATGGCATTTTAAAATTTTTATATTATGTGTATATGTATACATACACATAATTTATATACGTTATTATATATTAAACATGTTTATATATGTAATTTACTTAATGTTGTTGTTACATTTAACCCTTACAGCAACACAGGTAGGTGTTATTTTATAGATGAAAAAATTCTGATCCAGAGAGCCAAGTTAAATCTGCACACATTCACATATCTAATAAATGATTCATACTATTAGTAAATCATTCTTTCCACTCTGCCATACTGCCTTTTTTAAAGTGTTATATCTGTTGTGCTATAAACAATAAACATATTTTTTGTTTAAAGCAAAATTGGAAGCATTTCTTTGAGTGTACTTGTATTTTCTAGTAGGAAAAATTTTTGTTTTCAACTTTTTAAAAAAATGAATTAGCAACACATTCCTAGAAATAATGAAATTATTTTATATTGGTTTAAGACAAGTAGTGAGCATTGAGAAAACCTTTCCTCAGGTTTTGATTTTTCTATCTATTTTTGTATTGAACAAGAGTATTTTGCTTTGTTAATGAAACATTAGACAAGATTAAATTACACTAAATTAAAAATAAAATAAAAAAACATTTTGTTGTAGTCCCTCTACCACTAGTGTTTTTTGGAGGGTACATCTATAAAAATCTGATTTCACTACTGTGAAAAAAGAGTGTGAGGAAGCACCTTTTACTAATGCACATTGTCAATTTTTTTTTTTTTTTGTAACTTTACTGTTTCAGAGAGTTACATAGGATAATGAGGGAATGAGAGAGATTTAACAAGGATCAAATAGCCAATGTTGGTAGGAAACGACTCAATCCCAAGTCTTGCCAGCATTATCTACTGTCTCCCGATTTCTCTTAACCTGGCAGGGGAGAGAAAGAAATTAACCACAATCTGGAAGATTGTTTTCCCACAGTGTGAGTCAGTTTAGCTATTACATACAGACTGTACTGACCCATGAGAGTTCCCCATGGGAAACTCAGCTGTGCAGTCTCTAATGTCATTGGTATATTTATATTAAAGTCTTTGTGGGTAATTTTTCTGACTAGAACAACACTTTCACAACATGGGGGACTTAATGATAGTTGTGGGCCACAAATCTGCTGATGAGCTCTCCTGTAGACTTTGTCAGACTTGTCTTTTGATAACTGGCACAAGTATTTTCCTGGAAAATTTTCAGCTTTGTATAACCTGCTAGAATAGAGATCTTCTTATATATACTTTTGAGAACTCAGGATTGATAACATAAATTTCAAAACAAAATAAACCATTAAGCTAAAATGTTCTGAATTTTACATTTATTTCATTAGCTCCCCCCCCCAAAAATCCCTGTGGCTGTCCCTTGTTTAATCTATTATTGACTATATTGTGTTTCTTGTATTCTATAGGCTGCAACAAAAAAACAAAAGTATGAAAAGATTAGTGAAAAGAAGATGTCCACTCCTGTTGAAGTTTTATGTAAGGTAAGAGGTTATAATGAATACATTGAATTGATTAGCAATCAAAAAAACTCCATGATAAGCATTAAAACTTGAATGTTATCAGGGTGGATCTTTATGAACTTGCTTTATGCAAATGCCATGGTATTTTAATTGACTTCTCAGGGAATTGGCCCAAAGTGGGTGATATTTTAAGGCAGCTCATGATGCCAACTTATTTTAGTCTGTTTGGATTAATTCCTAGTGTGATATGATAGGGAAAAATTCTTATTAAATAAAGATGGACTTTGAGAAGAAAGGTATAGGAGTAAGCTTTTCTGATAGAATTCTCTAAAGCAATGTATAATTTAATTCAAAAAGAAAAGGTATCTAGTATATGTTGGGAGATAGAGTCATCAGAAGAAAGAAATGATAGGCACAGTAAAGAATAGGAAGCACAGGAATAGACAGAAGGACTATTGATTTCTGTATACTTTTGAAGGATTTAAAATTTGAAGGGAGTGAGATTAGCTTAGAAAAAAAAACCTTATTAAATATCTCATCACATATTTTGTATAGTAATAATAGCTAAATAATTTGTGTGTAATATAAAAGTTTCCTGAAATACAAGTTGTATAACTACTGTATATTTGATTCCGGGAAATATGAGGTATGATGATATGCTTTAAAGGAATTCATATATTTTGTTAGGAAAATAGACCTAATACATGTTTGTGGTGTTTGTGTATTTCTGCAGGTATTATGGTCTTGGGGTTCTAAATTAACAAGTTGTCTTTGAAAGTGAAAAGTGTGCTAAAGAAGTAAAATTATTTTACATATCTCCACTTTTCCTTTCCTATGATGGAAAGGCAGATGATAAGGTTTATTCCACATACTGTATGCTTCTAAATATCCAGAATTTTTCTCTTAAAGGAATTTATTAAGGGAAGACTTTGGAGGTAGGCAAACAATTGGACAGAAAGGTAAAGGTAAGAATGGATTAGGACAGGGAGTAAGTGTTTGCTATGTGCCCATTTTCTATTTCAGCTCCTGTATCATCAAAACCCATTTGTAGTATTTATGGCTGTGTGCTGAAAGACAGTTACTTCCAATGAGCATTCCATTTCCTTTAGTTTCTTAAAATAAAACACTTTTCAAAATCCTAGATAGGAGAATAAAGTTATCATATTAGAAGCATTAACATTACAGCTAATTTGCTTTAAAATTATGCATATATGTACATTTTAGAAGTGGGGTACCACTCATGAGGATAGGAGGCTTGCTTCCATGGAACAATAAGTAGTATTAGAGAGTGAACAAGGAAACATAACTGGTTACACAATGTAGGCAAACCTAGTTTTAGAGTATTTACTTTTCATTTTCAGATTTTGAAATAGTAAACATCCTTTTTAATTGTTATTAAATCACATATGAATGTTTTATGTTAAAGCATTGCAATATGCTTGTTTGACTTATTTTCATTCTTGATTTTATAGGGGTTTCCAGCAGAATTTGCCATGTATCTAAACTATTGTCGCGGACTACGTTTTGAAGAAGCACCAGATTATATGTATCTGAGGCAACTATTTCGTATTCTTTTCAGGTCAGTTTTAAAATTGTTCAAAACATCCCATCCAAATTACATCATATTCAAACTTTCATTTTACTTACAGTATACTGTGGCAGAATGAAATAGAAATTATCTAAGTCTTTACTTGTCTGTAAAATGAATGTATTAACATCTATAGTGGATCTCTTAGAAATTTATGATGAGAATCATATATAAAGAACTTTGTAAACCTTAAGACTATATTTAAATAATGATAATGACGATTCCTGAAGGTTTCAGGGGAAACTTTTTGAGAAAATACAAATTCCATAGAAAATTGAGAAGGCAGTAAAGAATAGTAGTGCATAGGATTGGCACACAGGAAATTTGACTTAGGATCCTGTTTATTAGTTACTGACTCTGGGCAAAATGTCTTAATTATCTGTCCTACATCTATCATTAGACTACTGTCTATCATAAGGAATTACTGTGAAAATGTTATTAACCATAAAGCCTTTTACTAATATGTCGATTATAAATGATACTCTTCGAGTTAAAACTTTAAGGTCTTTTGCTTGGATTATATTATATATACTAGACTCTTGTGGAATGGAAAGGGGGAGGACAGACTTTTCTATTTAAGCAGCATTGAATTTTGAACCTAGTTGTGTGTATTAAGATGATGCTTACCAGCATCATTTGTTAGCTTAGAGGGAAAACCTATTGCTACCATAATTGTAAAGTTCTTAGCACAGAGCCTGGCACATAATGAGCGCCATGTAAATGTTAACTATTGTTATTAAGGTTACTAAACATATAAAATTAACAATTTTGATAAATTATTAGTGTTGCTAGGCACTCAGTATTATCACAATAAAGACTTCAAGATGTTTATTTGGCTACTTATACTTTTTCTCAAGGGTATGAGACTTAATGGTAGAATATGTTTCAAATGTATAACAGATTGACTCTGCTGTCAAAGACAAACTGTTCATGGAGCTAAAGAATCGTGGATCTGAAGGTTTTGCTATTTTTCTTCCCTCTCCCAAGGACATCCCTATAGTCTTTAGATCTTTATCTAAGCCAAGCATTGATTATATTCATGTTCTTAATATTCTCTTCTTTATATGCTTTATCATGTCTACTTGGTTTTCCATCTTGAAATGAAGAGGGTTGTGTATGTGCATTCGCGCTCTCACACTGGTTATTAATAAAAACAGGATCACAACCGTGTGAATGATCTTCTGTTAACTACTTCGTGACAAAATTTAGGCGTAGGTGGTATACTTAGCTTTATCTCAGCATGAGTTTGAGGTTTGATCTACAGGTTTTTTACTTTTGTTTTTTAATGTTTAAAAATAATATAAGTATACCTTGGAGTCGTTTTCCTTACACATCAAATTTTTTTTTTTTTAAGTTGCTCTCAAGTATGTCTTAAGGTATAGGTATTTAGGGGCCAATAATGGCCTGACTGTCCCTTAATTAAAGAGAAAATGTTCTTGTGGCCGATATTGCTTGTTTCTCTAATAAACTTCTAACTTCATGCTGGTGTGTCCCCAAGCAATACAGATACCTTTCTCATAGGCTTTTTGGTATATAAACATAATTTATAATTCTACTTTGTGGGATGCAGCTGTGGTGTAATCACTGCATTTGGAATTAGAAGAACTGAGTTTAAAACGTCCTTCTACTACAATTCACTAGCTTTGCAACATTAAAATTATTTCAAGCTTCCTGTTACTCATCAGTAAATTAGGTTTAAATACCTATATTACCTACCTCACTCACACTCTTTAATTACAAAAGATATACTAAGCACTTCATAAATTAGGTGCTGTGGAAATGCTATCTATTTTTACTACTTTGCTTAAAAAAAAAAGCCATGTCTTTTTTATTTTTTTATCAGTCTTATTTGCTACTTTCGTTATGTTTGCTACTTTTGTTACTTTCTCCTATGGTATTTTAGTATTGAGTGATATTTTGTCCAGGGTTAATTGGGGTGCCATTATATTTTGTTAACAACTTCAATCTTTTGATACACTGGTGTGTATATACTAAAAAGTTTATTCTTTTTGTTAGTATATACAGGTGCATTTATATGCATGTATATTTATATATAAATACACAAATAGCACTTTCAGGGCTTGGGGGTTTTGGGGAGGAAAAAAGTATAGAAAGTTAATCTCTGTACTTTTGTAAGACACAGGAAAACACTTGTTAAGAATACTTTGATGCAATTTCTATATCTAAAGAGGATAAGATTACCAGGCTAGTTTTGAATTAATTTACAGGAAGCAAAAATATACAAACAAACAAAAAAACCCAATCTTTCTGTTAAGATGATTTTTATTTTAATTCATAAAAAATTTAAAATTTATTTTCAGTTCCAATGTCTCTCCCTCCATCCTTTTCCCTTTCACTGAGAAGACAAAAAATATAAGAAGTCATGCTGAACATATTTCTGAATTAACGATCTTGGGGGGAGGGAAGGCAAGAAAAGGAAAACAAATAGGTGGTATGTTCTTGAGAACATCAGTTCTCTATATGGAGATGTGTAGTGAATACATAGATTATGAATTGTCTGTCCTTGGTATTTGAATATAACATTTACCAGATATTGGTATAAAGAAAATTATTTTTCTCCCCTAGGACTCTGAACCACCAGTATGACTACACATTTGATTGGACAATGTTAAAGCAGAAAGCAGCCCAACAGGCAGCCTCTTCCAGTGGGCAGGGTCAGCAGGCCCAAACCCCCACAGGCAAGCAAACTGACAAAACCAAGAGTAACATGAAAGGTTAGTAGCCAAGAACCAAGTGACGTTACAGGGAAAAAAATTGAACACACAATTTGGGTTAGTAATTTATAACAGTGTTAGATCAAGGAGGTGGTTTAAAATACACACACACATTTGGCTCTTGATTTTAAAAAAATCAGACGTCCTTGGAGAATTTGACTACTAACTTTAAACTCAAAATGTCTTTGTTCATATATATATATATGTATATATATATGTGTGTGTATGTGTGTCCATATATATGTATATATATATATTTTTTCATATATATGTGTGTATATTTATATCATTTCTCTTGGGATGTTGGGTCATTTTTAACAATTGCATCTTTTTACTCATGCATTAACCCCCTTTCCAAACAAGAACCATGATTTGGTGTTGGGAATGTGATCAATGAATTATTCTATCCAAAATCCTAGACCTAACACTTGTTGGGTTATTTTCTCCCCTTTTAGAAATACATTTGCTTAGCCATGGTATTTTCAAACTAACAGTGTTAAGATATTTTTCTTTGCATGATAATGTGGCAGTAAATACAGAAAATTATGGGTATGGTTTTTGTTTCACTACGTGAATGGCAGTACTGTGAATGGTCATACTCTTACTCATGAATATGCCTCTTAGTTGCAAAGAATTTTACTGAATTAGATATTTAAATAATAGTGGAGTTGAGTATATGTGTACTTTTATATAACTTATACTAGTTATATTATTTTCTTAATTCCAAATATTTGAGGAATTTCAGCTTAAGGGTTTTAGGGAAAATATGTAAGCTACTTGAGTTATAGTGTAGAGATTCATTGTTCATTTTCTTTATATTAAGAGCTTGCAACTTGAAGATACCTATTTTCATGGGGTAAGGGCTGCTGCATAACTGGTGTCTTCTCTCTTTACCTATTACTTTATTTTAAGGAAGTGGAGGTTTTATGGCAATTTGTACTCATTATATCAGCTGTCTTGATCCCACTTTATGCATTCTTTTTTCCTTGGGAGCCTACTGGAAATTCTGTTTGAAAATCCTAGAAATGGTGATGGTATTTGATTTTTTTTTTTTTTTTTAAATTTGTAATGTCCTTATTACTGTATGGATGATTTAGTTTGAATATGGTCTTCACTTTGCACTTGGTCTGTACTCTGATTAAAACTTTTTATAACAACTTTCAAGTCATAAGATAAAAGACCTTAATTCTCAGTTTCAGAAGCCATAATTTACTGATGTCATCCTCATCTCAAAAACTAATCATCAATGTATATGACATTTATAATCAGATTATCAAAGAAAAGAATTAAGGGGATGGCAAACCAAAGTTCAAGCCAAAATTAAAAAACAGGAGAGCAAAATGTTAGCAGAGTTTTAAAAAGAATTTGTTTCATCCTGTGCTAGATTTGAGTTGGTCTTTCTGTGACATCAAAAATGACTCCTGAATTTGAGGTTTTTAGGTATTAGAAAATCCATAGTAAAACCAGGACGTATTACTTAATGGGACCAAAAATAGGTTTCTGAGAAGAGAGAAGGAACCAAATATGGATTGAAACTGTGGGAGTTGGATGAATCAGCTTTCTGGGTAGAGTTTGGATGTAACTAGAATTGTTTCTCAGGAAAGTTAATATTTAAACCAGTGACTGTCATTTTGTTTCTTAATATTAATAATTGCTCTTGTAAAATTCAGAATGGAATTTGCTTTTAATTTGTGATTGGACAGTTACCAGAGGAGAGGTGCCAGGATTAATTGAAAGAACTAAGGATATTTAGTCAAAAAAAGGGGGGGGGGTATTAATCCTTGTCTTCAAATGGAAGGCCTTCCATGGGCAGAAACACTAAACTTAATTCTGTATAGCTCCAATAATTCTGCTTAAGAATTAAAATTGCTTTGTCTTCTGAACTTTTTGACTTTCTTATCACAAGAAATGTATAAGCGTACTTGACTGCCTCGTCAGTGGATGTTGTATAGGGCTGTGATTCTTGGATTTATTGGGACGTTGCTCTATGTGACCTCTGAGGTTCCTTTCCTATTTGAGATTCATTGAAGTTAATATATTCCTTACTTATTCCATACTTGTCCCTACAAATAGAATTAGTAGTGCAGGTTTGAAAAATAGTTAATGACTTTATTTAGTCATCATATGGCTAATATGAAATAGATTTCATTATTCTCTTAAACATTACATGTAATAGATTAATACTGGTTGTATTAGCAGTGTTGAAGGAAATAACTTGATGTCCTGACTTTTAGGACTCATTAACATGGGGAAGTTCTGATGTAATTTTCATTACAAATGAAATAATTTTTTACTGAAATAAACAGAAAAAAAATTTCAAAAGCTAGTTAAAATCTTTTCTGGAAACTGAATATACTCCAAATTAATTTGGGATATCAATATTAGAACATTTGAATTCAGGCATTTGGTGGGTAACTTTAAAAAAGACAGTAAAACATTAGCTTTCAGAGTTAAAGATTTTATTATTGTAGAGACCACTGGATACAATCACTACTGAAAGGCTGAGTCTCCTGAAATATTCCTGGGAAGTAAACAATGTAACACTATTACTGTTTTAGTGACAAGGGAACCTTAATGCAAGTCCACTCCACTTTTGGACAACTCTTAATTATTAGGGAATTGGGCCCAGTTCTCCTTTGTTCCTAGCTATAAATCTAATACCCTTTCTGTGCTACATACAACATGGGTTTCTTTCCTTATAAACAAGGAAAAATAAGATCTTTTGTTTCCAGAACTCAAAGAAAAGATTCTGGGCATTTTGAATTGATATTTTCTTGCAAAAATATGAAAAATTGTTTAAAGTTTAAGTCTCTCTCTCTCTCTCTCTCTCTCTCTCACACGCACACACACACACACACACACACACAGAGATAGGTTTTTTTTAATAGACTTCTTTAATTTTTGCCGAAAATTCATTAATGATATTTTTCTGACAAATTTATTCTTTCACCTTAACAAAAAAAGATGGCCAATAAGCTCTCTTTATAAAGTAAGGGGTTGTGAGTGTGTGTGTGTGTGTGTGTGTGTGTACACACGTGTACGTACGTACACGTACACACTTGGGGTAAAGTGACTTGCCCAGGATCACACAGCTGGTAATAAATGTTGTGTCTGAAATCAGATATGAACTCAGGGCCTGCTGACGCTCTATCCACTGTGCCATCTAGCTGCCCCAGGGTTTTTTTGTTTTGTTTTGTTTTGTTTTGTTTTTTAACTGAAAGAGCTCACATTTTATAACCTGTCCCTTCAGAGAAACATTCTAGGAGAAAAAAAATATTTGGCCCTTGTGTAAAATATTACTTGTGATCAAAATGCCCCACATCCCAAATGACAAACAGTTGTTACTTGAAATCCCTTTCATACCAGGTGCTGACATGTAGTTTCTGTGGGCTGGCAACTAGGGAAATCTTTTATTGGCATTACAAGAACTTTTGCTTTTATATTAGTCAGAATTGGAGTACCCAAAAATGACAGTCTTTTCTCAATGATATTTTCCTAGAATTTTTGAGACTATAAATTTGAGGGTTTTGGTCACTTTTCTGTGATTAAAAATTCTGTGATAACATTTTTGGTTGCTTTCAAAATAAAATTGTTTAACATTTTCTAAATGAAGTTGAGTTGTTTTAAACCAAAATGAATAGCTAAAGGCAAAGGCTAAAACTGTTCTTGCTTTTTTTTTTTTTTTTAAATGGAGAATACTATTTGTTTCTTAGCTACTGAACTTTGCTTGCCTTTTCTGAAAGTTGTTATGCTTATACCAAAGCTCATCAGCCTTCAGAATTAATTTTTAAAGATATTTCTTTTCTTTTGTTTGGATCCTGTAAAACCCAAGTACCAAACAAATATTAACTCTCTATTAATTTTTCTCCATTTTTAATTTGTAGGGGAAAAAAAAGTTTTCTCTTAAGTAAATTACTCTTTTTTCCTACTTTGAAACTAACCAGCATGACAGAGACAGAACCTTCTAAATGAACAGACCTTTAACAAGTAATTTTACAAGTTACTGAATGAAACAAGCTTTCTGTTGTTTGGTCATTCACTCTTCAGTCAGCTGTCTACCCTCCTTAAATTTCCTCCTTAATTCTTCCCTAAGACAGGAATGCTGTGTTGTCATATTAATATTGTGACTAAATAGTGAAGTGAAACTGCTTATGTGTCCTATATCTAGTAAAGACCCTGAAGAAATAGAAACACACATTTTTTTAGTCAGTTACATACTTGTTTTTCTCTTTGGAAGTCTTCTTTACTAACAGTGAATTATTTTTTGAGGAATTGAGTTTACTAAAGCAAAGGAAAAATTAGGGGATCAATTCCAGTTAACCTGAGTAAATAAAGGTGTAACTCTTGAAGTAATGAAGTTTACTGAGAGTGGTACAGGATAAAACTATTTAATTCTAAGCGACTAAATAATTCATTTCCCTCTCAGAAACTGGAAAAGAAAAATTAAGGGACTCAATGCATTAGAAACAAATACTTTTGTCCTTAGATAAGAGTATGCATTTTGGTTTTGCCAATCAAGAACCATTTGTTGTTTACTGGGGCTTTTGATCTGTAAGAGCTATATGAGCTGAACTTAATTTTGACAGGCATTAATTTTTCTTTTTTTTTCTTTTTGGTTTTGGCTGAGGCAATTGGGATTAAGTGACATGCCTAGGGTCACACAGCTGGGACCTGTTAAGTGTCTGAGACCACATTTGAACTCAGGTCTTCCTGATTTCCAGGGCTGGTGCTCTGTCCACTTCACCACCTTGCTTGCCCGATCAGGCATTAATTTTTAAGAATGAATGCCTAAAAAAAAAAAAGAAAGAAAGAAAGGGAAAAAAAAGAATGAGTGCCTGAAATGTACAAAATGGTGTTAAAGGGCAGTTAGTACTGATTTTTAGAAAGAAAACATGAGTTGAATCTATAAAGTAAGCAAATAAGATATGTGACACTTAAAAAAAAAAAAAAGACAAAGTGTGTTCTGGAACCTAAGCTTAAAACTTTTTGGGAAACCCTTTTATTTTAATGCATGTCACAGATAGGATCCTGTTCAAAATATTTTAACAACAATTTGGATGAAAACATTAATGAAATACTCGTTAAGTTTGCAGCTTAAAATCTAGAAGGAACAGGTAGTATTCTGGATTGACAAAAGTTTGGATTCAAAAATATCTCAATAAGCTTTACTAATTAGTAACATCAAATTAATTAATAGCTGTAAATGTAAGCTTGAAATTTAGGTTAAAAATCTATCATACAGGTATAGGATTAGAGAAACCTGGCTTAAAATAAGCTTTTAATATGAAATTGAATTTAGAATTTGTGTTATCTGCAGGCTTAGTAAATGTTTGACTACCAAAACTGAGAATGTACTTTTGAACTGAATTAATAGAAGCTTGTGTTCAGAATTCAAGTGAGATGATAAATTTTTAGTATGCTCTCTTCTGATCAGCTTGATGCTACAGTATTGTTTTTAAAGAGTGATAGGGTAGTTTACAGGTCTTTTGGTTATGTCACATGAAATTTTTTTGAAGTAATCTGGGGGTGTTTTTACCTTGAAAAGAGTACATGAGAAGGAAGTGTGGGCAAGATAATATAGTGAATATAACTTGAATTATGTGAGGAGTTATCCCATGAAAGAGAAAATAGACTTTCTTTGTTCCAGAGAACAGAATTGAAACTATAGACAATATATAAACACATTTCAGGCATAAACTGTAAGAAAGAACTTAAAAGATAAATTAGAGCTGATAAAAATGGAATGTGCTTGAGGTAGCGAAGTGTTTATTACAAGTTGTGATGATAAAGGAAATACTTACAGTGGTTGAGAGAATCAATTAGATGGCTTGTTAGGTGTATTTCAGCTGGATTCTGGAATGGAATATGTAATTCATTTGAGTCTGCATTGTATTATAAAGTAATGCCATTAATATCTTTTGATAGAGAGAAAAGGCAAAAATGTATTATAAGTAATATTTCAAGTGAAAAAATTATACATAGGAAGTATGTTTATCTCCCAGACTTTCCATTCTAATGTTTAAATATTCTTATCATTTATGCTAAATATAGCTATAATGTAGATAGCAAAGCCAGTATATAATATAGTTTGACTTGAGATGATTTTTCTCTACATTGGGAGGAAATTGGCATTCAGAACAAATGGAGTGATACTGTTTCATCATACCTACCTTACCAGTTTCTTTTCTTATCCTCCAATGTTTATTGGAGTTCAGCTTCAGTTTTTGTCTAGCATAACCTTTTCTGACTTCACCAATTACTGCTAGGAACATGTCTGGTTACTCAGCAACATAATGCAAATCACAGGAGAAGATCTTGAACCCATGCCTGGAAATACTGATCTACTCAGGAAAAAAAAAAATCTCTTGAATAACGATGTGCCAGAAGAACTATGACTAACTACTGGAATCTAGAAAATTTGAACAATAGAACTGGATTGTAAAGAACTAAAAATAAACCAGCAAGAAAGAAGATAAATGTCAAAGAAGCTATTGTGATTTGAATTCATCTTTTCCAAAAACTCACCGAATCTTTCATATTCTTGGCATTGCTATATTTCTGAGTAGCTCTATAACAAGTTAGAAGGCCTTATGAATAACTAACTGGAGTACGATGTTGGTGTAACAGAGTGACGATGTGTGGAGTAGCTTCCAGTGGGAGAGGAATCAGTCCAATGATCTATAAGACAGTGTCTTCCTATTGGAAGAGGAGTCAGTATAACAGGTATTACTTTCAAATAAAAAAAACTTCACAAATCTCTAAAATAGTGACCTTTGTTATAGTAAAGCTTTGAAAGCATTTAAGTTCATTAAGTTTTATTGTGGTCATCTTTGAGTTAAGTAGAATAAATGTACTTGCTGTGTTTAATTTGTTTTTGCTATAAAAATAAGGATAAGATTATTTCCTTTATCTCTTCCCACTTAATGAATATATTTTTAAGTTTCTGTGGGAAGGCAGCATTGCTGTTATTAATTCAATTTTGTATACTGCTATCTTAATAGTTCAAATTGTAGAATTTTTGTAGTTTATTTACATTTTGTATTAAAAACTCTGAAGTAGAGTTAAATAATGAAAAGTAGAAAACTCTTGTGTTTTTAATGTGTTTCTACTTTATCTTTCATCAAGGGATCCTAAACTTTTAAGGCATATATGTAACATAAGACCTTGATTCCTATACTAGATAAATAAGGATCAGTTAATGCTAAATTTTGGTCATTGTTCTTATTTGATCTAAGTGGGAAATGTGAAAATTTATAATGTAGGAATAATTTAATAATTTATAATGTATGTTCCTACATTATAAAAGACTACAGATAAATGGACTAATATATATATGTGCTATATGTATTTAAATTTATGGGCTGTACTAACTTATAAAGCTTAACAGTTTTTTTTTTCTTTTTAATATTTATTTACAGATTTGGGGGAAACTTCAAAGTAGAGAAATAGCCAGATGCATACCACTGACTTCTGGATAATCACCTTAACTTCAAGCTCTGGTTTTACTGTTTCCAGGAGGGAAAGGATGTAGCTCTTAGTTTAGCTGAAGTTTCTGTGAAGATGGCATCTTTAAGCAACCTTTATCTTTTGGAAGCCAGGAGGGTCCTGGCTTCATCTGGACTGAAAGATAAAAGCCAAGGAATAAAGGATTATGCTAACTGGAAAAAGAATTCAAGAGAGTATTTAATGCTTGGAAGATGAGATGCAAAGCCCAAATGTTATATATATGGTGGATATGCGTATTGGTTCTCCTTTCCTTCCCTATCTTTCTCTTCTTCTCCCTTCCCCCCAAATAAATGTTTATTGAGCTCCACTGAAATCCTAGGATAATTTACTAGAGGAATGATCATCCTTGGGGTGGAGTATCTTACTGTTGACTGAGAGTTGAACCTGGAATTAACTACCTGGAATTAACTACCACTCCTTCTAACAACATTGACCCAGTTGCCCCTCCTTAAACATTGAACTCTCAAGAAAGTGGTTTAGTTGGCACAGGATAATTTTCAAAATAGGTCAGATTAAATGAACAGAAGTCTTGTATAGCTTTTAAAAAAAAGCTTGCATGCTTTTAAAGAAAGCAAGATTGGCCTACTTCTCTTTCTTCTCCCCCGCTTAAAAAATGTGGACCAATGTTTAACCTTTAAAACATTGCAAGTTGTTTTGTCAGCAAAAGAAGTTATAACCTCCTTTCTAGTTTAATGTTAGATTCTTGTTTAAATATATAGATTTCTTCACATTTTCACAAGGCTCCTTTTTAAAACTTTTGTCAGTTGATAACAAAATTTTAAAGAATGACTTGCAGGCTTTATGATTTAAAAACAAAAACAAAAACAACCCATGCCATTTCTAGCTAATTAGCTTGCAGTTTGGGGGCTGACTATGAAAGAATTGGGTTCACCTTGAATTGTACAGTTTCTAATTCTTTGAAATTAGGTCATTAAGCATGGCCATTTTTTTTTTAATATAAAGCTTTTTATTTACAAAATATATGAGTGATTTTTCAACATTGACCTTTGCAAAAACTTTTTTTTATCCCAAGCTTTTCCCCTCCCCCCCACTCCTAGATGACAGGTAATCTAATACATGCTAAATAGGATAAATTATATGACAAATACAATACATGTATACATATCTATACAGTTATCTTACTGCACAAGAAACATCAGATCTAGAAAGAGAAGAAGAAAAAAACAACCTAAGAGGGAAAACAAAAAGGCATGGCCATTTTTAATGTATAATTGGTTTGGGAATTGATCTACAGGCTTTATTTTTTTAATACATGTCTGGGTTATCCCAAGTAAATTCTTAATTTAAGTAACAACAAACTTTTGTATGTACCATTCATACTGGTAAAGTACATACAGAGATGGGTAGCAATTAGATATATATAACAGTTGAAGAGATGTCACACAGAAATACATGATCCACTTTCCAAGCAAGTAAATAGTAAGACAAATTATAAAGTGTAGAGGAAGGGTGAATTTGAGGAAGGTTTCCTGGATGAGGTAGGGCCTATGCAGAACATTTATAAATAAGCAGAGTGTTTACTTAAGTGTGAAGAAAGGGTTAAGGGCAGGAGTGGATAGTATGTTTTTCAAGTTAGGTGGAGATAAGAGCTTATTTTATGGAGTTGTACAAATTGAGCAACAGTAGGCATTTTGGGGTTTCCTTCCTTTACCTTTCTTAGAAGTTCTAGTTTTATTGTTTCCTGGAGAAAGTATAAACTTTGTCTCTGTCCTTATTCAGAGTGTTCAAATGCTGGTGTCAGGAAAAGAGTGCCAGATCCCTTTTTTCCATCATTTCTTCCTAATGCCAGCTTTTTTCTTTTATGTGGAGCAAATAATACTAAAGTGATATGATTTGATTGATGTTTCACAGGTCTTCTTGCCTCACAGTTTCTTCTATAAACAACAATTATATATGATGAAAGTTTTTAGTATTGCCAAACATGGCGATTTTGGAAAATGTGGGTGTTTATTTTTGCTAGATTTTTGAGTCTTACAGTAATAGTTGATACAGCTTCTTTTAGTGATTGCTTTTAAATGCAAGTGAGACATTTTAACAAAAATGTTTGAATTTATTGCCTCTAAAGTGGAATCTTAATTTGACTTTTATAAAGTGAAAATCTAAAGATGAAAGTATGAAACTTAAGAGGTAATACAGGTGTCAGTTGTTGATCAAAAAATAGCTGCACCTTCAGTTCAAATGACAGGTTAGCTCATTTACCTGGTTTGGCTTCTAGAGCTGGAATGAGTTTTGTTAGACATAATGGACTTTGGTCATTATAAGATGGGGGAAATTCTATAGGTAACTAGCTAAATTTAAGCAACATGTTGATATTAAGTTTTGAAACTAATTGGAAGATCTATGTTGTCCAGCAGTCTTCAAGGATGCAACCCAAACTTTCTTGACCAGATCCCTTGGGCCAAATTCAATGGGGGGAAAAAAGCAGAAGTTACAAATGAGTCTTTTTTTTACTTATTAAAGCTGTTTTATTCCAGTTTGATAAACATTAGCTAATCTACAATTCTTGGAGCAATGTATAATTTAGTCTAACCATAATCAAAAATCCCTTTGGTTTGAGGATTGGCCGCTACTAAATAGTTGTGTCTTGACCTATCTATGAGTGACTTTAAAGTAGATTCAATATGCAAAAGATAAAGCAGCCCTCCAATTAGAACAGGGCATTTTTAACTTTCAGAATACAGATCCAAAGGCTAATGAGAGACTCTCTCAGATAATTCTTAGTGTGGCTCATTTACCCTGTTCTGAATATTTTTTTCTTTTTTCAGTTTGAATTAACTCTTATTTTTCTTTTCTCTGTCTCTTTTGGGCAGGTTTCTAAACATGGAAGAGGAACAGATGAAGCAGAGCAGATGATCAGAGCAGGACTTGTTACTCCCCAAATCTAGAAATTTTAGTTCATATGTACACGTACCAGTGGTTGTGGGCAACCATTTACTTGGTGTAAAGAACTTAATTTCAGTATAAACTGGCTCTGGTCAGCGTTGATGCGTTGATGATGCTGCATCCTGAGTTGTAGCCGCTGTAATTGTGAATATTAACTGAGATAGTGAAACATGGTGTCCAGTTTTCTATTGCATTTTTTCAAGTGGAAAAGTTAACTAAATGGTTGACACACAAGTGGTGGAGAAATTGTGCATATGCCAATTTTTTGTTACTTTTTTTTTTTTGAACACTGCTTTGAAATCTCGTTTCAGAAGAACGGCATGAACAGTTTTCAACCACAGTTGTGATAATTGTAAATGTTCACAATTGTGCACTCTTAGGGTTTTTCCCCCCCTTCCTAGGGTTTGAAAGTCGTAAACTTACACATTCTTAAAATTGTTGGCTTCTCTGTGCAAGTCAGCTGACATGGTAGCAACCAAAGATTCCAGTTTTTAAGCATATGAAAGACTCTGCCTGCTTACTGTGCTAGAAATAACAGCATCTAAAAGTGAAGACGTAAGAAAAACTTAGTGACTACTAGAATATCTTTAGGACTCTGCATTAACTCTATAATGTTCTTGGTATTAAAAAAAAAACATATTCGTCACAGAAATTTAGTTAACATCTTACAACTAAACTTGTATGTAAGTTGCTTAGATCAATGTAATCACTGTAAACATCTATATGACCTGGGATTTTGTTTTTATTTTGAAATGGGAGCTTTTTTTGTTTACAAGTTCATTAAAAACTAAAAAAAAAAAAAAATGTTTCTGTAAAAAAATTTTTTTTTTTTTTAAAAAGAAATGCCTGGCTAATTCATTGATAGAATCAACATCTCCCCAATTTTTTTTTAACAGACTACTTGATGGCCATTGTTAAATAAGTCATATTCCTTTGCAAATCATTTTAGATTTAGTGTTGTACTTTTTTTTAAAAATAAATTTTGTATTTTTTTTCCTCAAGGGAGAAGGCATTCTTGATTTTTTTTTTTTTTTTTTTAAGTTTTTTGCATCAATGCCTAGTAGCGCAACTGCAGGACTGGTGTTGGTAGCTCTAGTGTTGCCATTGACTAAACAGCTGGACTGATTTGTGTTGTTCCTTTTGAAAATAAGAATGGAAGTGTTAAAGGGTTTTGCAAACAAAGGAGATTTTCTTTCAAATTCTTGTGAAGTGGCTATGACCAGATTGTTCCTTGTTCTTAGATTGCCTCACACTGTGGTGTTCTTATGATTACCATCCCTAGCCCTTCAAGGCAGCCTTTGTGAGTGCTTTTTCCAGCTTATTTGCGTGTTTTCTTTTTCACTTTATCTGACCCAGCGGAAAGGGGAAAAACAACAACAAAAACAAAAAAACAAAACAAAAAAAATGATTGCTGGTAATCCTTTAAACAGTGTAATTTATTCATTTATATAGCATGTCAGAATAAATTAAAAAAAACATTGTCTGAAAATGCTACCAGATGCCTATGTGTAAATGTGGTGTTTTGTACATTAAGTTTAAGACTGTAAATTACACACGTTAAGGTATAATTTTGTGCCCTTTAATTCCAGTTTAGTTTTGTTTTTGTTTTTTTTAGTTTTTTTAATTTGAAAACTGCCTTAGCAATAATTTCATGTTTGCCACATTCAGCCATTAAGAATTTCAATACTGCAAGCATCTTAATAAATGAGCTCTTGGGGGTAGTCAGCTTATTGTAATGATTCCTTTTTTTCCCCCCTAGCCTTTCTAAGCTTGTTATGGTGTTAGTTGCTTTAATAAACCCTTTCTTTGGTACTTTAGTTAGAAATCACTCTCATAAAGCTATTTTTAAGTATGGTTGGTGTAAAAGAAAAGGAAAGAAAAAAAAAAGTTTGACTTGGGTAAAAGATTTTACCAAGTTGAGCTTCTGGCAAATATTTTCCAGTGCTTTCATTTACTATGCACTTAGACTATGCACTTTTTCTGAAATATTTTTGTAACACTTAAACCTTTTTGTATTTTTGCCATTTGAAAAGGTTGTGGTGTAGTCCGTTTGTAATTAAGTTACAGATTTAAGACTGTTTAGCTTTGTAAATCAAAATGTAGGTGTTTGTCCTGAGTGTATTGTCATTCCATCTGCTGCTGGAGCTGGAATCCCATTCATCTTCTAGCTACCATTCCTTTTCTTCACAGTTTGACAAAAGAAGAATTTGAAATTCAGTGAATGCACTAACAAATCCTGACTGGAGAGGAATCTCATTTGAACAAAATAAAAATTATACTTTTCCACTAAAATGATGATACAAGTTGAAGACAAGACACTCTGAAATTGGACAACCCGACCACTTAAGGCTCCACAGTGGCTTACTCAACTGAACTCTAGGTTATTCCTACTTTGTTCACCCATTGGAGGTGCTGTTTAAAAAATGTTGGGAGGTGGCCATTCTAACTATTGTTTGAATGTCTGTGTTTGGGAAGAAATAACAAATAAAAGTGGAGGGAGAATCTGGTTATCTCTTCCCCATATTATTGTGGATATGATCTTATGACCTACAAATGCCTTTTTAAAGGGGTTGTTTTTATTGTGAGTTTACCACTGGTAAGTTTTAAAAATTTAATTGAGGTTCTATTACTCCCATTGTCCCTGACATACTGACATTAATTAATTATACTGTCCTATGTCCCATTATAATAACAAAGCTCTAGTCATTCCTTTCCCCCTAAATTCTCAACTGTAAATATCTTGTGATAAAATGGGTTTAATTTGTTGCTCATTAACAGGATGAACTTCAAGGAGGCAAGGAAACAAACCTCCTGGTTTTAATTTTTGAAAGAAAAACTTAAACGGTTAAATCCAGTTACTTAAACCTCATTAGGGCATTGGATCACTAATTCACATGTTGAAGTGCTCCAACTTAAGTAACCAGGTCTAATTTTAATCACTCAACTTGCTTGTATATTTTTCAAAGCAAACATATGTATAGAAGTAAAAGGTAAATTTTAAAACTTTAATTTAGTTACCTTATGGTAAATTAATATGCCCTTTTTTATTGGAAATTTTTTTTGTTTTGTTTTTAGCATCTTTTTGTGTTGCAAGTGATAGGATTTTATTTAGTTATAAATCGATGAATTAGTCATGTCCCTCACTTGAGATTGAACTTTTTAGAATTATATTGACGTTCATAAAGTCTGATTTTCATGTTTGCCACTAAAATTAAATTACTGTTCCTGTATAAGTAGTCTTATCCTTCCTCATGCTACCACATCTCATTGCTTTTCAATGAATTGTAGTTGCACTATGCCGATTTTCTCATCACCATTTCAGTGTTTAAAATTAATATTTGTGTTCCCCATAATCCCCCACACAGAATGCCACCATATTTTTTGTGTGCCTGAACATCATTCCTATGAAATAATACCATTTTTTGTTTTTTGTGTATTAGGGGAGAGACTCAGGGAGTCTGGAACCACCTAGACAGGTTATATCTTTTATGGAGCTATCAAAGATATGCACTTTAGTATGTGGATGTATTTTAATTTGCTAATGCTTAATGTTATTTTTTGTCAGGTTGCAAGTACCTTATTGTTACACATTTTCTATTTTAGACTAAATATGGGAGGCAGATTTATACCTCAGAACAAAAGTTTGAAATGTCTATTTAAATTTATGTAATTTAAATGACTAATGACCAGTTCTCTATAACTTCCCATTTAAAGTAGAAAACTTTTCCTTTTATCTTTGAAACAAAATATTTGAATTTCCCCATAACAATCACAGTTAGCCAAATCAGTTCCCTTAATTTATTTTGAATTGACCTGTTGCCTTCTTCTGTAGTCTGCTTAGAGGTTTTAGGGGGACTTGGATCCATTTAAGTCTAAAAATTAGTGTTTGCAATAGAACTTAATAAAAACACTTAAAAGCACTCTGAACTGTAGGGGTAGAATATGAACACTTAATCATTTTTATGGAGTAAAACTATACCATTAAAGAAATAGGTATGGATACATAAGTTAAAAGATAAGATTTCATTGGTATGGGGAACAATGAAAAAGCTACTCTGATTATGACAGTTACCTCTTTAGGATTAAGGTCAAGTGAAATGACCAGGTTTGCTCAGAACATGCCAGAAGTGGGACTTGAATCCACTTAGATGGCTTTAGAGGCCTGCTCTTTGCTTTACCAAGCTGCCTTGGGAGAAAGTATATTTAAAAAGGGGAAAAATTAGGATTTTAGGATTTCATTCTTTGCCCTCCTTTTGAAATCTGAAATTTTAGGCCTATAATAGAAGTTTGGATTTATCATTGGATGAGGGCAATTAAAGTTATAGTTTTTTCTTGAAATCTACCACCTTCAGATCTAAGTATAAAAACTTTGAAGTATGCTTTTCCTTAAAAGTAGTGGAAGGTTTAAACATACATCACAACTAAATTACATATTTATGGGTGTAGTTTGCTTGCCCGTGAGCATAGAAAAGATCTAGTTTTAAAATGTGCTTTTTGTGTAGCACAGGAAGACAAGTTAGTATCTAATTGACAGACTATTTTTTAGGTGAGCCAGTCATTTGCAACTAGATTAGCATCTTAGCATGAATATGAGCAGTATACCCGATTTTAAGAGTTCTAAGGTAAATCAGAAAACTTTGAGTAATTAGTAAATGTATTTTCAAAAATCATGTAATTTTATATCAGGGACAGCAATAATATAGCAGTCTTGTTTATTTTTAAGCATAAGCAGTGAAGCCTGGAGTCAATTTTGATCTTAAATAAGAAACAGTGATGAAGGTGCCATTTGTTCTCATTCTTGGTCTTCAGTAATTGTCTAGTTTGGTTTAGGTTAGATGTAATTACAGTTTAGTGAGGGCCATGATACTTTGAATTTCATGTAAATATATCAACATAGAATAATGTAGAAGAAATACTCTCTTTGGGACCTACAAGGACCTGGTTTTGTGTTATTTTCACTAATATTCATTAAAGTGGGAGTCCTCAATCATCCATCTCCAGTTTTTCACTTTTACTACTCAACAACCAAGACCTTGGGTACATTTCCCAACTGCTTAAATTCAGGATCCTTGTGAAGGAGGAAATGAAGGTTTTTATGGGAAGTGGGCGGGACCCAAAGATATGATTTGCCTGGTATTACTAAGTGGGCAAGTCATCTGTTCCCAAGTCATTTTAAGACAGGCATATCACTGAGTAAGGAACGGAATGAAACTGCAGTAAATGGTTCTTCATTGTGATATGTTGAAAAGTTTCCACTGGCTAGTTCAGTCCTTTTATTGCCTCTTGATAGAATCCTGAATAGCACATTCACAATTCCAAAATGGCATTTTTAACTAGCTCTAAAGTAGTATTTAATGCATTTGCCATATAAAGTAAAATTCAGATATCCTAAAAGTTAGGGTAAAGAAAGTAGTGAAACAACTTGATTGAGGTCACCTGGGATTTGAATTTTGGTTTTGCTGCTTTTAAAACCTTTCGGAAGTCATTTTACCTCTGCCTTTCAGGCTCTTCATAAGAAGTTTTGGCTTAGATAAATGAGTTCTCCATCTCAATTACCTATGACTCAAGCAGTGAAGTCAGTTGTACTTAAATTATCGATTCTCATTTATTTCCCCTCCATAAACTCTTGGTTGCTTTAATAAGTAGAATGATAGAGAAAAAGAGTGCCTTTGATTAAGGTATAAGGAATAAAATTAAGGTAGTTTAAGGGAATCATTAGGAGCTGAATTTCTAGGAATTTATCTAACGAATTATAAGATGGGAACTCCAATCCTTAAAAAGATTAAGTGGCTTGTCCAACCACGGTCACATAGATGACAAGTGACAAGATTTGGGCCAATATCTACCTCTTAGTCTCTTGATTGCACCATTCTAACTAAACTTGTATGAAGAGGAACTAGGGACTGACTGAGAGTCACTTTGAAAATTGTGACTAAGCTAATCCCTCATCTAGTGTTTATTTTTGGATATTTTCTCATTTTGATGTAATTCAAATATAGTTTCCTAGGTTAAATTCAATTGCCAAAGGAAGGCCAGAGAGGAAATTTTGTTTCTTGAAACCAAGGAACCAAGCCAGTTACTTAAAATGAGTTGGTTTATAGCATATTTTTATTGTGCTTGTTCTCGGAAAATTTGGTTTGTGTTTTTTCTTTGGGGAAAAAAAACTGGACCAACTTGGCATTTGTTTTTGTCTTTGGATCATTTCAGTCTACCCAGAGTTTGAAGGTTGATATTTTCTCAGAAATTTTTAGTTTTGCCCTCCTTCCTCTGCAAATAATCTTAGGCTTGTGCTTTAAACATAATCAAGACTGTTATTGAATAGGTTTTAATGCCTTGTTTTAAAATATTTTGTTACTGTATTGTGTGTGATGCATAAGAAAACTTGTAGTTAAACAAGCTTTTAAATTTTCCATTTATATTCAAACTTCACAAATTCCATAAAGTAAAATTTTTGAGTCACTGTTGGAGTTAAATGCATTAATGTAGAGTTGAAGGTATTATCAAATGTACTTTTTTCATTCAGATGTAAGACAGGTTTGTATTACTAGTCTAGATCTTCCCGGAGGTGACAAGAAATGGAAGTCTTTTTTAAAAGGCTCATTCTGTATGAAGTGTTTTTGGAGAAGTTTTTTTAATTCAAAAGCAGTTTGCAGTGTGCTGATATAATGTGAGCTATGACTATTTGTAAATGGTTGCTGTCTGAAAAATTAGCCCTGTGGCCAGTCTGGTAATAAGCATCTTTTTAAATATATCTAGACCACTTTTTGGCGACTAACATAATCAAATAGTTATCCTTAAGCATCAGACCCATATTTAAAGGCTTTTCTTTGTATTAAAGCACTTGGTTTTGACCTGCAATCTATTGAGCCACAGAGTGCCTCAAAAAAGACCCTCAGATAGGAATAAATGCATAGAATTACAAAATAGGTCACCAGGTATAGTGTTAACATGCACGCCTATTTAATTTTTGGTACAGTTTGAGGCTTGTTTCCTCTGACCCTGGAAGTAAATGCAGATTAATATTTTCAGCATTTAGAAACCTGAAAGGGATACATTGTATTATCGCTAGAAATAGGTTGGAGTTTATTGTGATTTCATGTGTGCTCATTGAGTGTAATTCATTAAAAACCATATAGAAGAAAATAGGGAAAACCAGTAATGAGAATTCATTTTAGAAAAGGATTGTTTAAAGATAGTAGATTCAGTATTAAAGACTTTAGGAATTCAGAGAAAAAAGCTTGCCAAATTGGAATATTAGTTACTGATATCAAAGCAGTTCCTTAAATTCAGTTTTATAAAAGTGTTTTATGAGTTTTAAAAGTACCACACATTTTACTAGAAACTGTTGCCTTGTTCATTTGTTTCACTTGTATTTGTCACTATCACTGATGTCATTTGGAGTTTTCACAAAGATAATTGTGAGTGGTTTGCCATTTCCTTTTTCAGCTCATTTTACGTATGAAGAAACTGAGGTAAGCAGGGTTTAATGACTTGCCCAGGGTGTCTCAGTTAAGATAGATGAATCTTTTCGAATCCAGGTCAGACCCAATCTATTGTACCACCTAGCTGCTATCTATCTATATTTTTGTTAAAAAAAAAATTCAGCATAGTTAGACCCTAGCCCATGTAGGGAAACAATGTCAAGGTTTCAGTTCACTTCAAGCTTAATTAGCAGCAGCTAATTTATACTTGCCTTTCCATAGAGGGAGAACAAGAGGAGCTTGGCCATCCATTTATCCAACTCTTCACTCAGCTCTTTCTGCCTCCATCACCACACAACAGCTCAAAGTGCTTTTCTCAGACAGTAAACAAGGCAGAACTAAAACTTGGCCTTATTTTGATTGAAGACTTCAGTGCTTTTTGCTGCCTTAAAGCAAACCAAAAAAGGCAATGAGCTTTTGGGCTGTGTTCCCAGAATTAGTGTCCCGGGCAAGGGACTGGATAGTAGTCTGTATTGTAGAAGCTCCATGGAGACTAGGAGTTGTGTTCGGTTCTAGACACTGACTTTTCAGAAGGATGATAGTAAAGTCTTTTAAGTTCAAATGGTTTTTTTGGGGGGG
Organism: Myrmecobius fasciatus; assembly: GCA_023553655.1. Lineage (NCBI taxonomy): Eukaryota > Metazoa > Chordata > Mammalia > Dasyuromorphia > Myrmecobiidae > Myrmecobius > Myrmecobius fasciatus. The sequence continues at coordinate 411,438 of JAJPUD010000103.1, read as the reverse complement.
AAAGATACATGAAGTGGAATCTTTAAATTTTTACAAGGTTTTCCTATTCTGTTAGAGGACATAAAAATTGACAACCTGGATATGGTGCCCTGGAAGCCATTTAATCCTTTGCCTTTGGGGACCCCTTTGCAGAAGTGAGAAACTATTATCTACTTCATGGTTGTATCAAATACAATGTGTATTTTGCTAACCTGAACGCACTACATAAGTGTCCACTGCTTTTTTTTTTCTTTTTAAAGGCAGTAAGTTTTTGCTTAGCCCCAGAAAGCAGAATAGGAAGCAATGAATAGTAAAAAGAGCGCTGCATGTGGGAACTTGAGAATTTGACTTTGCATCTGGTCCTGATTTACAGCCTATGAGAACTTGGACTAGTCACGAAATCTCTCAATCTCAGGGTCTCATAAAATGAGGTATCAAGCAAAGATATTTAAGGTCCCTTGTCTTTAAATCTTTAATCTTTTGATTCTGCATTAGAAAGAGGCCAATCAATCCCATTTAAAGAAATTTAATTAAAACTAGAGCTCCCAAGTAGATCAAGAAACCTAAGGAGGTACTTTGGCAATACTGTTCTGCCCGGGCAATTATTAGACTAACCTCTATAGTTCCTTCAAATTTGGAGGTTCTAGGAAATACATTACTCACCTATTATGTTCCAGATATTAAGTACTTTATATTTGACCCTTACAAAAATCTTGGAAGATAGGTGTAAGCAATTATTAGACTAACCTCTAAAGTTCCTTCAAATTTGGAGGTTCTAGGAAATACATTACTCACCTATTATGTACCAGATATTAAGTTCTTTATATTTGGCCCTCACAAAAAAAAAAAGAAAGGTGTTAATCCCATTTTGCAATGGAGGAAATAGGCAGACAGCTTAAAGTAATTTGTTCTCTACTGGATGCTTAAGGCCAGAAAGGAGCTTTTGTCATTATTACAAGCCTACCAGTCTTAACTGTGTTTAGCTATCACACTTGTAAGGCAAAAATAAAAACCCCTACCCCTACTCTGCCAATAACCATCCCAGTCACTTTCTGTCCTCCATTTTACCCAATTTAACCCTATTTTTAAAAATCCCTATATTAATATCAGTTTTGTTTTGTTTTGTTTTGCTGATGATCTTTGAGTCAATGGTTAAAATCAGTACTATTAAACTTGCAAAATCCTGGAACTCTGATTTGGGAGAAGGAAAAAAAAATGTGCCCCAGATACTTCTCAAGATTATAAAGGAGATAATTCATAGTATGGACATTAAGGATTCAGAGTAAAGGAACACTGAACTTGAATACTGTATCATAGGGAATAAGCCACTTATCAAATCCAGGGCTCTGCTTTCCCATCTGCTAAGTGAGGGGCCAGACTGAATGAGATCTCAGGTCCAATCTTAATTTCAGCTCCAGTACCATGACCTATGGTGTAAATTTTTTAAGAGTAGATAAGCACAGTACGTTCCATGAGTTAGGTGTTCAATAAATGTCTGATGGTAATATGACATTGAGGCTACCTGCCCTTTTATTTCCTCATACACTTTCAATTTAAGATGTCTCGTTCAGAACATGATAGGATTTAATGCTGGAAGGAACCATACACACTATATGAACAACACAATTGAAACGTATGTATATGTCAATCTGCATTCTGTAGGAAACAGGTCTGTAAAAGTCACAGTAAATTTAAGAACCAGGATTTAAAGCCAGGCTGTCGACTCCAAATTGAATTCTCTTTCCACTATAGTATATCATGGGAACAAGTTATAAATGTAACACTTTTGATCTGTTCCCACTTTTAAGATAATTTAGTACTTAAAAACATTTTTTTCATATTTTATTGGCATAGTAAGATCCTAGTATCATCCTTCAGCCCATATTGGAAGAGGAATTTTGGGAAACCTGTGAATTTCATAGCATCAGATCATGAGTTCATTAGTTGGATGACATTTTTAATCGTGAATCCTCTCCTCCCCCACCCCCCTATTCTAGCTGTAAGATTCAGTGTGCTAAAGCAACAGAGTCCTGCTTTCCTGGGAGTAGAGTTGGGGCCAGGGCTGAGGCTAGTGAAGCCTGTAATGGGATTGCATGCTAAGACTCCCACATTGTGCCACAGACCTTTTCTGCTGACTTAGGTCTTCCCTGGTGGCTCTGGGCTGAGAGGTCTGGAAACTGATTCAGAGATCCCTAGACTGGTTCCTGCTTTACTGACTTGAGGCAGGAGCCAGGGCTGGGGTCACAATGGCATGGCCTGCCCTGGGATTGCATGCTGGGCTCCCATACTGATTCCACAGACCTTTTCTGTTGACCTTCTAAGTCATCTTTTCATTCTTTTGATTTTTTCCCCCATGTTTTTTGATGTCTTTATCCCAGTTTTAATTTTTGAGGAATTATTTTCCTCAGTGAGTTTTTGTACTTTTTTTTTCCTTTTGTCGAGTTTTACTTTTTAAGGAATTCTTTTCTTCAGTGAATTTTTGTACTTCTTTTACCAAGCTGTTAATTCTCTTTTCAAAATTTTCTAACATCATTCTCATTTTTTCCTCTGCCACTCATTTAAAAACAAAACAAAAAATCTTCCAGGAATTCTTATGTAGGGTAGCATTTTTTCTTTGATGGTTTGATTATATCTTCATAACTATTTTTACATTGTTTTCTTTTACTTAGTTTGTGTCTTGATCTTTCCTGCCACCATTATAGCTTTTTGTGGTCATTATTTTTGTTTGCTCATTTCCCCAGTCTATTTCTTGACTTTGAACTTTATGTTAAAGTTGGGCTTTGTTCACTGTGAGGGTGGGGAGGAGCTGTCCCAAAAGTCAGGCTTTTTTATGCTGCTGTTTTCAGAGTTAGTTTTGAGGTCTGTAAGTTCTCAGTGCTTTCAAGGTTGTATGATTCAAGGAGAGGTATAGTCTCCACTCTAGTGGTCTGTGCTTTGGCCCCTGCTCCTCTGCAACCATTAGCACTTGCATCCCTCTTGGCCCTGTGACCAGATACTCTGCTTCCTACTGACTGAATAAAACTGTATTGGAGAGCAACAATTCTGGAGTCAATTAGGAGACTATGACTAGAGAGCAAAAGAGATGTCATGATGGCCTGAACTCGAGATAGTTGTGGTATGAGTTGAATGAGCTCAAAAGATGCCTAAAAATAGTATTGGCAGGATAGTGGCAAGTAACTAGTCAAAGATGGTCAGGGAAAGTTGAAAGTCAAAAGTGACTTCTTTGTTGTGAACCTGGATCCTGAAATGAATGAAACTTTGAACCCACCAGCACCTTTCTTCTGCCCTATAACTGCAGTCCAGCACTGTATGGGTAATAGAACTGCCAATTTCAACTGTATTCAGTGCCCCCAAAGGATCCCCATCACCTCTTTCTGACTGGTCCAACCCTGTTACCTTTTTTGGGCTGAGAACTCCCAAAGCTGCTGCTGTTGCCACCACTGCCCCCATCGCCACTGTTGCAGCTTCTTCCAGGACCTGTTGCTGGTGCTGTCGTGGATGTGTTCTGTGGGCTGGCTACCTACCTCAGTTTCATAGACTTCCGATGACCTCCTATGCGGTTTGGAGTTTAAAAAAAAAAAAGTCTCACCCTGATCTTTTCTTAGGTCTGCTGCTCCAAAACTCATCTTGAGGCATTATTTTAAAACTGTTGGGAGGGAAACCTTGCCTGGGTTGGTAAGTCTAAGCCACCATCCTGGCTTTGCTAGACTAGACTCCAGCTTGAATATTCTACATTGAGTCATGGCACAGGCCAAGAAACAGTTCTGCCTTCATCGTGTGAGCCCTTTCTAAGTTGAATGTTAAAAGCCAATCTCTTTATATCTGTCCATTAGGGCACCTAGAATTGTCAAAAATGTGAGTCAGAAAAGCAATGGCTCCAAATCAGTTTTATTTTCACTAAATGATTAATCTGACTGGCTCTTGAGCCTTTAGAGCTAGAAGGGATTTAGAACCTAGAATGTCACAGCTGGAAGAGTTCTGAGTCGTTATCAATGCTGACTCATTTCACTGAGGAGGAAAAGAGGTTCAAAGAAAGAAAATGAGTTATGAACAAGCATTATTAAGTGCTTACTATGTATCAGACACTATTAAGCACTAGAGATGCAAAGGCAGAAAGAGTCCCTGCTCTCAAGGATCTCAAATCTAATGAGAAAGAATGTGTAAATTATGTACAAGCAAACTACACAGAAGATAAATTGGAGATAATCTCAGAGGAAAGACATAAGGAGAACCAGGGAAAGCTTCTTGCATAAAGTGCTACTTTAGCTGAGACATGAAGGAAATTCAGAAGCCAAGAAGTACAGATGAGGAGGGAAAGAATTCTAGATGTGAGAAATAGTGAAGATGTATGCAGGTGAGAGTAAACTGTTTTAAGTTAAACTGAACTAGACCCTGGGTCACTCAACTCTATCCATATACCCTTTGCTCTATACCAGAGCTTCTTAAACATTTTCCACTTGCTATCCCTTTTCACCCAAGAAATTTTTACATGACTCCAGGTATATAGAAATAGAAATCAAACATTTACTGATGATAAATCATAATTTCTTTCATTTATAAGATCCCACAGTTAAAGAAGTGCTCCATACTATGCTGTCCTGCATCTGAATAGCTAGACTCCCCATTTTTATACCCTTCATTCTAAACTTTGCTACCCATGGAGTGTGTGGGATACACTATGCCTCATCAGAAAGCCTTCTGTCATTGCCCACCCTACTTAGGCATCAGGTAGTGTGTTCAGCATATGAACATCGTCCAAACAGCCCCTTGTTGCTAGGAAATAGGTCAACACAGTAAGAAATATCTGCCATGGGGCTTGCATTGTGACATTGATATAAGAAGCCAACAGTTATTTGACCTTTGCAAGATGAGTGCTGATCTATGTGGGAGGCTGAGGGGGAGGGGGAGGAGGAGGAGGAGAGGAGAGGAGGAGAACAACTGGAATTTAAAAGATGTACTCATCTTGTGCAAAATCAGACTTTAAAATCCAGTGATCCTTTACTGAAGAAAGCCTCAGGTAACAAATCTTGGTAGCACAGAGAGGAGGTACTATCTCCTTAGTATTGGAAAGGGGGTAGCTGAAGAAACCTAGAAACAGACAGGTATGGAGGTGTTTAAGAAACCTCAGCACTCAAGTGCAAGGTCCAAAGCCTGAGCCTCTGGGTCTAGCTGAAGGGAAGTTGCATTTCTGGGGCTTATATAAATCCCTAGAAAGAAAACTAACCTGGGTCTTGGTTTTTGTAACTTCCTGAAGATACCAGTTCTTCCCTCAGAGTGAATCCAGGGTATTTTTGTTTTCTCCTTTAATGACTTCTATTCCTTGTTGAGACACTAAGTCTTCTGACCTCTTTGGTGTCTACCCACTTGCTTCAAGAGTGCCATAGTTAATATTTCAGTGGATTAGAGATTAGGGTTTCATATAGAATCCTTTTGTGTTCAACTGTGTGAATAGAAACGCTTTTATTTTTTTTAAATTTGAGAGTGTGTCGGGAATAACAAGTTTATGGCTGTGTACTCTTCCTCTCATTTTTGGTTATGCAATGATTAGCAGCTGGTGCTTTTTAGCTATTTGAATGGGGAGGGGCAATAACATAACTAGTTTTTCCCTTACTTTGCTGATGACAGGACAGGAATGATCCCCAGTTGCTCACAGGATTGAAGGAAAAACTTTTTATCAAAAACATAGAGCAGTACAGTGAATCGTGAGATGAAAAGTAAGCTTTTGTTCACCACGTGGGAGTCAGATTCCTCACCTTAAACGTTAAAAGTTTAGAAGCAAAGATTTCATTGTGGTTGGACTTGGCTTCTCCTAATGAAAAGGAGCTTTTAAACAGAAGTGTCCTGAGACTGGATCTGAACTAGGGTCTGCTTGAGCCTAAGACCAATATTCTATCCATCTAGCTGCCTATTATTGAGTTCTTCAGTGGGTTTTTTTTTTCCTTTTTATCTCTTCATCACCTGCAGTAGCTTTTAGCACTTAAGCTTCAATTCTTTTCCTTTTTAATTTAATTTTCTCAATAAACAAAAGTCTAATTTTTGTCCCCTGCCACCTCTCCCCAATATTGGAAAAAGAGAAAAAAACAAAACTCATAACAAATAGGATAGCTAAGCAAAATAAATGTCCATATTGACCATGTCCCCCAAAATATATATCTGTTTCTGTTCTGAATCCATCACACCTCTGTCAGGAGGTAGGTGCCCTATTTCATCTGCAATTATTTTCTCAGTGGTCTATGCTGATCATGATCCCAGCAGTACAAGATGACTGCATGGCCCATGACATTATGTTTTTGATTGCTTCTGGACACATAATAAAATCAAGTCTACTTACCCTTCATTTGCTTCTCTAAGGAGTGACTGAGTCATCCTTCCATTTAGACACAATTTCTTTCTGTCTTTGAGTTACATTTATAGCAAGAGGGTGAAGATTGATGGAATTTAGCTCTCCAAGTAGTATATCTATTTGTTGGTACAAAGATTTTACATATAGTGGCACAACAGAGCTAGGTTAACGTTTATAAATGGCCTGAAAATGATGATTCTTATCCCTCTTTGCCTCACCCCTTTGCCACTGTCAGGACAAAAGTAGAAGGGAGCCAATAGTGGGCTGAGAAATGGTTTGTATTTTTCTTTGTTTAATAGGTTGCTATGGCTAAAAAATTCATCAAAGTGGCCAGCCTGCTGGTGATGAGCCTCTCAGGGTTTAGCTAGATTTGTGCTCCAAAAACAGATCCAGTCTGTTGCCAGTGTTGCACTCAAAGCCTCTCAAGCATAGGAGAATATGCCAGAGCTTGTCCTAGGCTATATTGCTTTAGAACCCTGGGTAACCTCTATAACAGGATCAAACCTTGGAAAGGGACTTTGAAGATATTTAGAAGTTCCTGTGCTACAGCAGGCCCTATGTGTAGATGAAAAGAACAGCATGGCAGATCACCTGGGGAATAACTAAACAAGTCATGCATGGTATGTGAATATAATGGAATTACTCTAGTATAATAAGCAGTAGGTTATGCTGAATACAGAAAAAAATGCAAAGACTTAGATGAACTGATACAAAGTGAATTAAGTGAAACGAGGAAAATGATATGTATAATGAAGATAATGAAAATGGAAAATGCAATACAATCAAAACTGAATGCACTGAAATGATAATGACCAAGAGTCCAAAGGAGGGAGAAGGTGCCTTCCTCACTTATTTTTGATGAAGTTAGGGACCGTGTGGGTTTAACACTGCATATAATTCCAGCCTTTTTTGGTGTATTTATAAGTATTGTTGAACTTTTTTTTTCCTTCTTCCTGATTCTTATTCTTTGTTATTGGGAGGAGGCTGAGAGCTATACATTGAGAAAGGTTAGTGATATAAAAACAAAAGATGTAAACAAAAATGCACTTTAAAAAATACATCTTTAATTTCCAGAAGAAGTTGAGTTAACCATAGAGCAAGTCTTCTTCACTAACAATTAGATAAACGTAGAAGTTTAGATTTGTTCACTTTTTGAGTTTCTGCTTATTTCCTTTGGTATAATAATGATTAATACACCTGAATAGTACCTAGACTTTAAAGGTAAATTTGTTTTTGGGTTCAAAAAATCAAATGCACAAATCCAGAATAGGATGTGATATAATTAGATTGTAACTTACTTAGGAAAAGAATTTGGTGTCTGAGTTGATCATAATTTTGTTATAAAGCAACATGACATAATACCTAAAAGTAATGAAATCCAGAAATGATTTTTCTTTAAAAATGATCTGCCTTGGTGGAGGGAATTTCTATCCTGATGTTCCCCATGACAGTGAAATCATAAATCTGGTTAAAACAAAACAAACTGAACTTTTGCTGCATTGTGACTCCAAAACAAAGGTAGAATGGTAAGGATAGTAAGAAATATTTGGAAAATATGGTTCAGGACTAAAATGCTAGACTAAAATGACTTCCCTACTACAGAAGCTTCTTGCCTACATGTCATGATTGTTTTCTTTGAGAAAGATATCAAGTGGTGCTGGATAGTAAATACCATAACAAATTAAACCAATTGCTTGCCTACAAATAGGAAATGATTCATTGCTGATGGCAGAATCATTCTTGAATCATTTGGCTATGTACTATGGACTTTTTAGAACAAAGAACATAATTAGAGAGCTGAAAGAAAGAGAAAATGAGAAAAAAAGATATGGCACGAGATGGAAACAGTAGCAACCTGACTTATTTAAACAAGTTATTGATATTTTTTAAAAAGTAGAAAATGGATAGAAAAAAAGCACAGGCACTGATTTTTTTTAGCAATTTCATGTAGATATTTAATTTAAATCAATTGTTGTAACAAGGAAGTAGAGTCTTAAAACTCACCTACTCAGCCAATTCTTGACTTTGCCAAGAAGAGATATAGAAATCAGTGGCAAGACTAATTTAGGATATAATCTTGTTCATACAATTGATTACTTGGAAAATATGTTGGAAGATTATGAGCAGTTTTGCTTCATAAAACAAGTTGTACAGGGAAAAAGTTTTTTAAAGAAAGTTTCATATAAGACCTAAGCAAATATCATCCATCCATCCTATGGTATTTAGGAAAGGGTATTTAGGATCAAATTAGATGGAAGGTAGCAAACAGATGGAAAATGGGGAAAGATCTGCAGTTTTTTATTTTTTGTTTTTTACTTTTTCACTTAATAGTATTTTGTTTTTTCCAGTTGCATATAATGATAGTTTTCAACATTCACTTTTGTTAAGATTTGAGTTTTATTGTTTTTTCCTTCACTCCATTCCCTCCTCCCCCAAGACAGCAAGCAATCTGATATAGGTTTTATATACATATATGCACAGTTACATACACACGAAATAGGATATAGGTATATTAATTTAAAACATATTTCTATATTAGTCATGTTGTGAAAGAAAAATCAGACCAAAATGGGAAAAAGGAAAAACAACAACAAAAAAGATAAAAATAGTATGCTTCAAGCTGCATTCAATCTCCATAGTTCTTTCTCTGGATATGGGTAGCATATTCTATCTCATTGGAATTGTCTTGGATCACTATATTGCTGAGAAGAGGTAAATCTATCATAGTTTATCATCACATAATCTTGCTGTTACACAGGTACAATATTCTCCTGATCCTGAGATCATCATTCAACATCAGTTCATGTAAGTCTTTCCAGGCTTTTCTGAAATCAGCCTGTTTATCATTTCTTATACTAGAATAGTATTCCATTATATTCATATACCACAACTTATTCAGCCATTTCCTAACTGATGGGCATCCCCTCAATTTCCAATTCCTTGCCACCATAAAAAGGATTGCTACAAACAGTTTTGCACATGTAAGTCCTTAACCCCTTTTTTAATGATTTCTTTGAGATACAGATCTAATAGTGGTATTGCTGGATCAAAGGGTATGCACAGTTACCCCTTTGGGCATAGTTCCAAATTGTTCTCCAGAATAGCTAAATCAGTTCACAACTCTACCAATAATGTATTAGTGTCCCCATTTTCTCATATCCCCTCCAACATTTATCGTTATCTTTTCCTGTCATCTTAGACAATCTGATAGATATGAAGTAGTACCTCAGAGTCTTAATTTGCATTTCTCTAATTCTCTAATAGAGATGTAGAGCACTTTTTTTATATGATTGTAGATGGCTTTAATTTCTTCATTTGAATATTGTCTGTTCATATTCTTTGGCCATTTATCAATTGGAGAATGATTTGTATTCTTATAAATTTGACTCAGTTCTCTATATTTTAGAAATGAGGCTTTTATCAGAAACACTGGCTATAAAAATTGTTTCCCAGCTTTTTGCTTTCCTTCTATATTAGCTGCATTGGTTTTGTTTGTACAAAACCCTTTTAATTTAATCAAAATTGTCCATTTTGCATTCCATAATGTTCTCTATTTCTTGATTGGTCATAAATTCCTCTCTTCTCCAAAGATCTGATACTATCCTTTGATCTCCTAATTTGCTTATAGCATCACCCTTTATTTTAAATCATGAACCCAATTTGACCTTATTTTGGTATAGGGTGTGAGATGTTGGTGTATGCCTAGTTTCTGCCATATCATTTTCCAGGTTTTCCCAGCATTTTTTTTTCTTTATCAAGTAGTGAATTCTTATTCCAGAAGCTGGAGTATTTGGGTTAATCAAATACTTTGTGCCCTTAACCTATTCCACTCATCTACCACTCTAATTTTTAGGCAATACAAATTGGTTTTGATGACTGCTGCTTTATAATACAGTTTTAGATCTGGTACTGATCTAGGCTACCTTCCTCTCCACCCCCACCCCCCCTTCTATCTCTCTGTTTCTTCTCTCTGTATGCATTTTTCCATTAATTCCCTTGCTATTGTTGACCTTTTATTTTTCCAGATGAATTGTGTTATTTTTTCCTAGCTCTATAAAATAATTTTTTGATAGTTTGATTGGCATGACACTGAATAAGTAAGCTAATTTAGATAGATTTGCCTTTTTTATTATATTAGCTCAGTCGACCCATAAACAATCGACATTTTTACAATTATTTAGATCTGACTATTTGTGTGAAGAATATTTTGTAATTGTGTTCATATAATTCTTTTGTTTGTCTTGGCTATTAGACTCCCAAATATTTTATGTTGTCTACCATTATTATTATTTTTTTTGTCTACCATTATTTTAAATGGATTTTCTCCTTCTATCTGTTGCTGTTAAACTTTATCGGTAATATATATATATATATATATATATATATATACACATATATATGTATAAATGTTGATGATTTTTGTAGGTTTATTTTATATCCTTCAACTTTATTAAAATTGTTAATTAGTTCAAATAGTGTTTTTTAGTTAATTTTCTAGGATTCTCTAAGTATAGCATCATGCCATCTGGAAAAATTGATAATTTTCTTTCTTCATTGCCTATTCTAACTCCTTCAATTTTTTTTCTTCTCTTATTGCTAAAATTAACATTTCTAGTATTATATTGAATAATAGTGAGTGTCTTTGTTTCACCCTTGATCTTATTGGGAAGGCTTCTAGTTGATCTCCATTATATACAATACTTGCTGGGTGGTTTTAGATAGGAAGGAAATCTGCATTTATTCCTATGTTCTCTAGTGTTTGTTTGTTGTTGTTTTAAATAGGAATAGATGCTGTATTTTGTCAAGGACTTTTTCTGCATCCATTGAGATAATCATATGATTTTTGTTGGTTTTGTTATTGATAAGGTCAATTATGCTGCTAGTTTTCCTAAGTTTGAACTAGCCCTGCATTCCTGGTGTGAATCCCACCTGGTCACAGTGTATTATATTGGTGATAAATTGCTGTAATCTTTTTGCTAATATTTTATTTAAAATTTTTGCATAAATATTCATTAGGGAGATTGGCCTATAATTTTCTTTCTCTGTTTTGGCCCTTCCTGGTTTAGGTATTGGCCACATATTTGTATCTCAAAAAGAATTTGGTAGGATTCCTTTTTCACATTTTTTTCCAAATAATTTATCTAATGTTGGAATGAAATGCTCTTTAAATATTTGGTAGAATTCACTTGTGAATCTATCTGGCTCAGAGATTTTTTTCTTAGAGAATTCATTGATGGCTTATTCAATTTCTTTTTTTTTTTAAATGGAGTTAACTAAGTATTTTTTCCTCTTCTGTTAATTTGGACAATTTATATTTTTGTAAATATCCATCCATTTTACTTAAATTGTTAGTTTTATTGACAGTTGGGCAAGATAACTCCTATTGTTTTAATTTTCATTGGTGGTGAATTCACCTTTTTAATTTTTGATACTGGTAATTTGGTTTTCTTTTTTTAAAAAAAAATAAATTAGCCAATGGCTTATTTAGCTTATTGATTTTTTTCATAAAACCAGGTTTTAGTTTTCTGTATTAGCTCAATAGTTTTCTTATTTTCAGTTTTATTTATTTCTCCTTTAAATTTCAGAATTTCTAATGTGGTATTTAATTGAAATTTTAAAGTTTGTTCTTTTTCTAGCTTTTTTTAGTTACATGCCCCTTTCATTGATTTTGTCTTTCTCTGTTTTATTCATGAAAGTATTTAGAGATATACATTTCCCCTAAGAACTACTTTGGCTGCATTCTATAAGTTTTGGTTTATTGTATCATTGTCATTCTCTGGATTATTTATTGTTTCTATAATTTGTTTGACCCACTCATTCTTTAGGATAAGATTATGTAATTTCCAATTAGTTTTTAGTCTATCTTTCCATGGCCCTTTATTGCATAATGATCTGAAAGAGATTCATTTACTATTTCTGCATTTGATTGAGAGGCTTTTATGTCCTAAAACATAATCAATTTTTGTGTAGGTACCATTTACTATTTTTTTTATTTTTATTAAAAGCTTTTTATTTACAAAACATATGAGTGATTTTTCTACATTGACCTTTGCAAAACTTTTTTTTTTGGTTCCAAGCTTTTCCCCTCCTTTCCCCCCACCCCTCATCCCTAGATGACAGGTAATCTAAAACATGCTAAATATGTTAAATTATATGACAAATCCAATATATGTATACATATCTATACAGTTATCTTACTGCACAAGAAACATCAGATCTAGAAAGAGAGAGAAAAAAAAAACAACCTAAGAAGGAAAACAAAATGCATGGAAATATTCACAGAAAGCATTAAAATGCTGTGTTGTGGTTCACACTCAGTTCCCTCAGGCCTCTCTCTGGATGTATATGACTATTTTCATCACTGAACAATAGGAACTGGTTTGAATCACATCATTGTTGAAGAGAACCATGTCCATCAGAATTGATCATCATATATTCTTGCTGCCATGTATAATGATCTCCTGGTTCTGCTGATTTCACTCAGCATCAGTTCATGCAAGTCTCTCCAGGTTTCTCTGAAATCATCCTGCTGGTCATTTCTTACCGAACAATAATATTCCATGACATTCATATACCATAATTTATTCAGCCATTCTCCAATTGATGGGCATCCTTTCAGTTTCCAGTTTTTTGCCACTACAAAAAGGGCTGCCACAAACATTTTTGCACATGTGGGTCCCTTTCCCTCCTTTAAGATCTCTTTGGGATATAGGCCCAGTAGAAACTGCTGGGTCAAATGGTATGCAGTTTGATAACTTTTTGATCATAATTCCAGATTGCTCTCCAGAATGGTTGGATCTGTTCACAGTTCCACCAACAATGTATCAGTGTCCCAGTTTTCCCACATCCCCTCCAACATTCATCATTATCTTTTCCTGTCATCTTAGCCAATCTGACAGGTGTGTAGTGATATCTCAGAGTTGTCTTAATTTGCATTTCTCTGATCAATAGTGATTTGGAGCACCTTTTCATGTGACTAGAAATAGTTTCAATTTCTTCATCTGAAAATTGTCTGTTCATATCTTTTGACCATTTATCAACTGGAGAATGGCTTGAATTCTTATATATTTGAGTCATTTCTCTATATATTTTAGAAATGAGGCCTTTATCAGAACCTTTAAATGTAAAAATATTTTCCCAGTTTATTACTTCCCTTCTAATCTTGTCTGCATTCATTTTGTTTGTACAAAAACTTTTTAACTTGATATAATCAAAATTATGTATTTTGTGATTAATGATGAGCTCTAGTTCTTCTTTGGTCACAAATTCCTTCCCCCTCCACCGGTCTGAGAGGTAAACCATCCTACATAGTTCTAATTTGTTTATAATATCATTCTTTATATCTATATCATGAATCAATTTCAACCTTATCTTGATGTATATGGTGTTTGATATGGGTCAATGCCTAGTTTCTTTTATACTAGTTTCCAATTTTTTTGTCAAATAGTGAGTTTTTATCCCAAAAACTGGGGTCTTCGGGTTTATCAAACACTAGATTACTATTGTCATCTAGTATTTTGTCCTGTGAACCTAACCTATTCCACTGATCCACTAGTCTATTTCTTAGCCAGTACCAAATGGTTTTGATGACCACTGCTTTATAATATAGTTTTAGATCTGGTACAGCAAGGCCACCTTCATCTGTCTTTTTTTTCATTAATTCCCTTGAAATCCTTGACCTTTTGTTCTTCCAAATGAACTTTGCTACTATTTTTTCTAGATCTGTAAAATAATTTCTTGGGAGTTTGATTGGTATGGCACTAAATAAGTAAATTAGTTTGGGTAGTATTGTCATTTTTATTATATTCGCTCAGCCTACCCATGAGCATTTAATGTTTTTCCAATTGACTAGGTCTGATTTTATTTGTGTGGAAAGTGTTTTGTAGTTTAGTTCATACAGTTTCTGACATTTTCTTGGCAGATAGATTCCCAAATATTTTATGCTATCATCTGTTATTCTGAATGGAATTTCTTTTTCTATCTCTTGCTGCTGAACTTTGTTGGTATTTGATGATTTATGTGGATTTATTTTGAATCCTGCTGCTTTGCTAAAGTTGTGAATTGTTTCTAGTAGTTTTTTAGTTGAGTCGCTAGGGTTCTCTAAGTATACCATCATGTCATCTGCAAAGAGTGATAATTTGGTTTCTTCATTACCTACTCTTAATTCCTTTTATCTCTTTTTCTTCTCTTATTGCCAAAGCTAACATTTCTAATACAATATTAAATAGTAATGGTGACAGTGGGCAGCCTTGTTTCACTCCTGATCTTATTGGGAATGGTTCTATTACATATGATGCTTGCTGATGGTTTTAAGTAGATGCTACTAATCATTTTCATTCTCCTGGATGAAATTATTGATTGTGTCTATGATTTTCTCTTTCACCCATTCATTCTTCAGGATTAGATTATTTAATTTCCAATTAACTTTTGGTTTATTTTCTCCTGGTCTTATATTGCATGTGATTTTTATTGCATCATGATCTGAAAAAGATGCATTTACTATTTTTGCCTTTCTGCATTTGATTTTGAGGTTTTTATGCCCTAACACATGGTCAATTTTTGTATAGGTTCCATGGACTGCTGAGAAAAAAGTAAACTCCCTACTGTCTCCATTCAACTTTCTCCATAGATCTATCACACCTAACTTTTCTAACAATTGGTTTATCTCCCTACTTTCTTTCTTGTTTATTTTGTGGTTTGATTTATCTAATTCTGAGAGAGCAAGGTTGAGATCCCCCACTAGTATAGTTTGGCTGTCTATTTCTTCTTGTATCTCTCTTAATTTCTCCCCTAGGAATTTGGATGCTATTGCATTTGGTGTGTATATATTTAGTATTGATATTACTACATTATCTATGGTACCCTTTAATAAAATATAGTTTCCTTCCTTATCTCTTTTGATTAGATCTATCTTGGCTTTTACTTGATCTGAGATAAGGATTGCTACCCCTGCTTTTTTTTTTTTTTGTTCACCTGAAGCATAATAGGTTCTGCTCCAGCCTTTTACCTTCATCCTATATGTGTCACTATGTTTTAGATGTGTTTCTTGTATACAACATATTGTTGGATTCTGGTTTTTAATCCAGTCTGCTATCAGCTTCTGCTTTATGGGAGAGTTCATTCCATTCACATTCACAGTTAAAATAACTAGTTCTGTATTTCCTGTCATCTTATTTACCCTAGCTTATGTTTTTCTCTTTCCTATCCCCTTTCCCTCCTCCCTAGTATTTTGCTTTTGATAACCACTTCCCTCAAACAATCTTTCCTCTTTAGAGCCCCACCCCCTTTTTACACCTTTCCCTTAATTCTTCTGTTTTCCCTTCTATTAGTTTATTCCCTTTCTTTTCTCCCTTTCCCTCCTGTTTCCTTATAAAATAGGACAAGTTTCTTTTTGATACCCAATATGTCTATTATTCCCTCAGAGCCAAATCTGATGAGATGGAGATTAAAACAATTCTCATTCCCCTCCCTTTTTTCCCCCCAATCATTATAGGTTTTCTTTGCCTCTACATGTGGTATAATTTCCCTTATTTTACCTCCTTTTCCTCTTCATCCAGTGTTATCCCTTTTCTACCTCTAATTTCTTTTTCAGATTATCATATCATAATAATCATAAAATCACAATATTCATATCATAATAATCATAAAATCACAATAACCATATCATAATAATCATAATGTAATAATAAAATTATAAAATCAACCCTCATTCTATAAGTATCCATAACATAAATATAGTTCTCAAGAGTTTTTTTTTTTCTTGTTACCTTTTTATGTTTTTCTTGTGTTCTGTGTTTGTAGATCAAATTTTTTGTCCAGTTCTGGTCTTTTCATTAGAAATATGTGAAATTCTCCTATATCATTGAATGACCATCTTCTTCCCTGGAAGATAATGTTCATTCTAGCTGCATAAATTATTCTTGGCTGTAATCCAAGTTCCTTTGCCCTTTGGAATATCTGATTCCAGGCCCTTCAATCCTTTAAAGTAGAAGCTGCTAGGTCCTGTGTGATCCTAATTGTGGCTCCTAGATATTTAAATTGTTTCTTTCTGGCTTCTCGTAATATCTTTTCCTTGGTATGATAGTTCTGGAATTTAGCCACGATATTCCTGAGGCATTTAATTTTTGGGTTTCTTTCAGGAGGTGATTGGTGGATTGTTTCAATAAGTATTTTGCCTTCTGAGTCTAAAATATCAGGGCAGTTTTCTTTTATGATTTCCTGGAAGATAGTGTCTAGGTTCTTTTTTTCATCATGGCTTTCAGGAAGCCCTATAATCCTTAGATTGTCTCTCCTAGATCTATTTTCCAGGTCAGTTGTTTTTCCTAGGAGATATTTCATATTTTTTTCTATCTTTTCATTTTTTTTGTTTTTGTTTGACTGATTCTTGAAGTCTTGATGAGTCATTCACTTCCATTTGTTCAATTCTAATTTTTAATATCTTATTTTCTTCAGTTATTGTTTTTAGCTCCTTTTGTAATTGGCCAATTTGTTCATTGTAGTCTTTTTCCATTTTTTCCATTTTATTTTGCAGTAATCTCATTTTGTTTCCCCATGTTTCTTCTAACTCTCTTTTAAGATTCTTTATGCAATCTTCAAAGAAAGCCTTGTGACATGGAGACCAGTTTATGTCTCTCTTTGGGGTTTTTTCTGGAGTTGCTTTACCTTTAGGGGCCTCAGGATTTGAGGTCTGTTCTTCCTTCTCTCCATAAAAGCTGTCTATGGTGAGAGCTCTTTTTGGTTTTTGATTCATTTTTTTTTAAAGGTATGAGGTCTGTTCAATGCAAAGAAGGGACAGCTGCTTTAATTTGCCCTGCGGAAATTCTGCTGATTGAGTTATTTCAGGTGCTGGGCAGTTCTGCTGAATGAGTTATTTCAGATGCTGAGAAGTTCTGCTGATTGAGTTATTTCAGGAGCTGGGCAATTCTGCTGATTGATTGATTGCTTTAGGGTGCTGTGTAATGGCAGCTAGGTCCGGCGCTCATCAGGGGTTCAGTGGTTCACAATCTACCCCCCACAAAAGGCAGATTTTCCAAACCACCTGCTTACAATCAGGACAGATTGGCCCAAGAGGCCCACAGAAGACTCCTTCTCCCACTCCTGTTCCAGCTCTCTGCTCTAGCTCCCTACCCTGGTCTCCCTGTGCTACAGTCTGGGTTCAGCAGATCACCCCCCTGCCCAATTAAAACAGACCTGTTTTGAAGTTCTTCCAGAGTATCTTCTTCTAGAAATATGTTGTCCTCCAGATATTGTGGACTTTTTTACTTCAAAATCAGTCCAGAGACTTCATATGTTGTTGGTTTGAGGGAAGATTAGAGGAGGTTACAGAGACTCCTGTCTGATCTCTGCCATCTTGGCTCCACCCCCGGAACCAGTGCCATTTACTATTAAGAAAAAGATATATTCCTTTCTATCTCCCATTTAATTTTTTTCATAGGTCTATGATATCTAAATTTTCCAAAATTCTATTCATGCCCTTAACTTCTTTCTGGTTTATTTTGTGGTTAAGATTTATTAAATTGAAGTCCTCCACTAGTATAGTTGTCTATTTCTTCCTGTAATTGACTAACTTCTCTTCCAAGAATTTGATCACTATACCATGTGTTGCATGTATGTTTTGTATTGACATTACTTCATTGTCTATGGTACCTTTTAGCAAGATATAGTTTCCTTTCTTATCTATTTATTTTTAAGTTTTCAACATTTATTTTTGTAAAACTTTGTGTTCTAATTTTTCCTCCTTTCCTCCCTTACCTCCCTTCTCCCCAACAAGCAGTATGATATAGGTTACATATGTGCAATTTTTTTAAACATATTTCCATATTTGTTATGTTGTGCAAGAACAATTATATCAAAAGGGAAAAAAAAAACAGGAGAAAGAAAAACAAGCAAGCAAACCACCACAACAAAAAAGGGTGAAAATACTATGTTTTGATCCACATTCAGTCTCCATATTTTTCTCTCTGCTTGTGGATGGCATTTTCCATCCTAAGTCTATTGGAATTATCTTGAATCACCACATGGTTGAGAAGAGCCAAGTCAATCACAGTTGATCATCACATAATCTTGTTGTTACTGTGTACAGTGTTCTCTTGGTTTTACTCACTTTCCCTTACCTTTTTAAATTAGATTTATTTTTGCTTTTGCTTGGTCTGAGATTAGAATTGCTACCCCTCCTTTTTTTTTTTAACTTCATTTGAAGCATAATATATTTTGCTTCAACTTTTTACCTTTACTCTGTGGGTATCTCTCTATTTCAAATGTGTTTTTTGTAAATAACATATTGTAGGATTCTGATATTCAATCCATTCTTCCATCCTCTTCTATTTTATGGGTGAGTTCACTCCATTCACATTCCAGTTATGATTACCAGCTGTGTATTTCCCACCATTCTATTTTCTCCCTTGTTTATACTTTTTAATCTCTCCTTTCACTTTGTCTCTTCTCACCATTGTTTTGCTTCTGATCTCTCCCTCTTCAATATGCCCTCCATTCTATCACCCTTCCTCCCTTCTTTTATCCCTTTTCTATCCTGTTTCTGCCTTTTTTTTCTATCCAGCTTTTCCTTTTTCTTTCCCCTTTCTCCTCCTCCTTCCCTATTGAGTAAGATAAATTTCTATACCCAAATGAGTGTGTATGTTATTCCCAATTTGAATCAATCCGATATTAAGCTTCAAAAATCCTCATTTTGACCCCTTCTTTTCCTCTACTTTAATAGGTCTTCTGTGCCTCTTCATGTGATGTTATCCCATTTTTACCTCCCTTTCCTCTTCTCCCAGTATAATCCCTGTCTTTTTTTTTTTTTAAATATATTACAACAAAGTCAACTTATACCCACACCCTCTGTCTACCCCTTCTAACTGCCTTAATAAAGATACAGTTCTCAAGAGTTACAAGTATCATCCTTCCCATGTAGGGGTGTAAAACAGTTTAACTTTTAAATAACATCATTGTTTTTTTCTTTCCTGTTTACATTCTGTACTTGAGTCTTGTATTTGTAGCCACTTCTCTCTGGATATGGATGACACTTTCCCTCACAATTCTATTGGAATTGCCTTGAATCCACCTGATTGTTGAAAAGAGCCAAGTCCATCTCGGTTGATCATCATATAATCTTCGTATTATTGTGAACAGTGATCTCTTGGTTCTGCTCTCTTCATTCAGCATCAGTTTATGTAAGTCTCTCCAGACTTCTCTGAAAGCATCCTGCAGATTATTTTTTATAGAACAATAATATTCCATAGCATTCATACACTATAACTTATTCAGCCATTCCCCAACTGATGGGCATCCATTCAGTTTCATTTTCTAGCCACTACAAAAAGGGCTGCCACAAACATTTTTGCACATGTGGGTCCACTTCCCTCTACTATGATCTCTATGATACAGAACTAATAGAGACACTGCTTGATCAAAGGTACGCACAGTTTTATAGTCCTTTTGGCATAATTCCAAATTGGAAAGCCAAATTATTGATTGAAAGTTTCAGGACATCCTTGAGATAAGGAAACTACAATCCCCTTCCATAGTCAGTATTTGGCTAATTAAAAGTCTTAGTTTATACCAAAGACCTTTTAAAGAGCCTGATTTGTTATAGATTTTCAGTCAGCTTCTTTAGTTAATCGCATTGACTTCTTATTAAAAGATCAGTTGCCTTAATCGCATATACAATTGCAAGGATACAATTGCATAGATAATGATCTATGATGACTTCAAAGGACATAATGAAAATAAAGTATACTTCCTGTTTCTCAGCAGAAAGGTGATAGAATGAAGGATATTTCAGAAAATTGTCAAGTGAATAGCCATTTATTAGGCACCTACTATGTACCATATAATTTGCTACACCCTGATAATACAAAGAAAGGCCAAAAAATTAAAAAAATCCAACACCTGCTTTTTCTCTCAGAATTTACAGTCTAATGGGAGACAGCATGCAAACAACTGAGTATTAATGATATAGATAGTATAAACTGGAAGTAATCAGATGGGGAAGGAACTAGCATTAAAGAGGGCTAGAGTGAATTTCTTATAGAAGATAGAACTTTAGCTGAGACTTTAAAAGAGTCAAGGAAGTTGGGGAGAAAGGTAGGGAAAAGAGGCTTGGAAGATAGCCAGTGAAAATGCTCAGTGCCTGGACAATGGAGTATCTTGTGTGCAGAAGAGCCCAGAGAATGCATCAGAGTAGAAGGAGGGGAAGAAGTGTAAGAAGACTGGAAAGGTAGAAAACAAGAATTTCTTATTTGATCATGGAGATAATAGGGAACCCCTGGAATTTATTGAAGAATGGGGTGTTGTAGTCACATCTGTATTTAAGGAAGATCAGTGTGATGATTGAGGGGAGCATAGTTTGGTGTGAAAAGAGATTTGAGGCAGGAAGACCAACCAATAGGCTTTTTATTACAATGGTCCAGGCATGAATGAGATAATAAAGGCTAGTGCTAAAGGAGAGGAGAAAAGGACTAAGAAGAGAGATGTTATAAAGGCAGAAATAAGAAGACCTTGTAATTGGTTGAATATGGTAGGAGAAGGAGGTTGAAAGAGAGTGGGGAATTGAGGATGACCCCTAGATTGATTAGGAATTGTGGTATCCTGATTGCCAGAGGGAAGTTAGGAGGAGGGGAAGGCTTGGAGGGAAAGATAATTAGCTCCCTTTTGGGTATCTTGAATTCAAGATATCTACAAGACATCAGATTTTCAATATCTAATAGTTGGAGATTTAAGACTGGAGATTAGGAGAGAGATTAAGATGAACAAATAAGATTCCAGACTCATCCAATTAGAGATGATAATTGAACCCATAGGAATTGATGAAATAATACAGAGCAAAACAGTTTAGAGAGAGAAGAGATTAGGACCTGGATAGAATCTTGGACAACATTATATAGATGAAGCTCCAGCAAAGTAGACTGAGGCAGTACAGTCATGTCCAATGTGATGATTTGTTTCCCTTGACTGTACTTACTAAAGGGAGAATTCTTTTGGAGACGCTGGACATATAAAGCTGTTTTCATGTTGTCTTTAGACATTCTCTGAGAGCAGGGACTGTTTTTGCTTTTCCTAGTACATGTTTTATACCTAAATGCTTATTGATTGATTTATTAATTGATGTACAATGAGATTTACGCGAAGAAAATATCATCAATAAAACACTTTTAAAAGAAGAAAAGAAAATTCCACAAATTACTGTCTCTCAATTTCCTTGAATATTTAGCTCAGAACCACTGCTCTGCTCTTGGTTCTGGGTCTGGTAAATTCTCTTACTCTTGCAGGATACAGTGGCTGGCTGGTGATCATGCTTCCTTTTAGCTCTGGCTTGATACGTGGAAGTAAAGTAACCACAGAAATATTGGATGAGATGGTTGATTAACTCCTAGTTTTGACCTTTTAGCAAATACTATAGATCTAGGGAAAGAATTCTAGTCTAAGAGTCAAAGGACTGTGTCTTAGGTCTGCTGGATCCTTCCAAGACCCAACTGTGAGTCTCCAAACAATTCATTTCTTTTTTGTTGAGCCTCAGTATTCATTTGTCAAGGAAGGGAGCCAAGAAACAATTCACGAGTGGAAAAAACATTAGATTTGGAATCAAAAGGACTGGGTTTGTTTGAAGCTCAGTCCTGCTGATGGTTACTGTATGTTCCCACTCTGGGCTTCAGTTTCTTTACCTGTAACAGTCTAACTAGATAAATCATCAGGTCTCCTCGGGCTCAGAATCTGATTTCATGAAACCTCATTTCTCAGGTCCTTTCAGCTTTGACAATTGATGTGTATATGATACTCTGGGGGGTCTGAGCAGCAAGATTGGAGCTTGGCATGTGGTGGAAGGGCTTTTTGCTGCACCAAGAAGCCTCTGAAGGTGCTAGATAGGATTTGGAAATGATCTAAATCCATTCTCTAGATGAGAGAAGCTCTGTCCCTCTCTTGTGTAACCTTAGATTTCTCCCTCTAGGTCTTAACTTTCCTTGCTTTTGGACTCGAAATTTTCCCATTCTCTAAAGATAACTAAACAATATTCTCAGGCCCCAGACCTGGGTTAGGAAAAGCTGAGGGGCCTGAAGCTCTGTCCCATCCTCCCCTCTCCCCATCCACAACCATCTGTAGCAGCTTAGGTGGGAGCCAGGGAGCTGACTCATGGACTAGATAGAAGTTACCAGTTTGGGCAGTTCTCCCTGGAAGCTCTTGCTTTCACCAAAGTCTTTTCCAACAGGAAATGCTGCTGGTGTCTCTGGCTTCCTTCCTTTTAAGGGAAAAAAAACCCCTCAAACCTCAAACCTAATAATTCTTTCTCCTGGAGGACCAGCCCAGAGATGGTTAGAAGGTGGGGGAAGGGAGCCTCAGAAAAGCAATTACAAATAACACTCGCCTCCCTTCCCCCTCCAGCTTCTATGTCTTAACTGTGGGAAACGTGTTTGTTGAAATGAAAGGATTATAGGATCTCATCTGACCCCAAAAGCCACCTCCTCAACTCCCCCTCATTTTACAAAGGAGGTCAGGAAATTCTCCCCAAGTCTCTATGCTGTAGGATAGGCCCAAAGGGATAAGACCTGGATCCTTCTTTTAGGTTGCTCTCAGCCAAATAAGACCCCCAAATAATTGTAATATAAGGCAATGTGATCAGGGCCATAAGAGAAGGAATAACAAAATGGTTTTTTGAGAAGGGTATAAGGGAGGTTTCCTAAGAAGGAAGGACTCTCTTAAGGAAGATTTCTTGAAAAAGATGGGAAAGATAGAGTAGGATTTCAAAAGCATTTATGGGGGTGGTAGAGAAGAAACAGCTTAATGACTATGGGAAAATGCTGAGTATGTTTAGGGAATGGGGAGTATTCTAGTCTGACTGGAAGTTAGAGATTAAACAGAGTAGTAGAGAGAGGCAAGACTCGTAAAAGATGTGACAGCCAAATTGTGGAGGATCTTTAATGACAAATTAAGGATTTTATATTTTATTTGGTAGAAAATGGGAGCCAATGAATGGGTCCAACATCGAGGGGAATTACCATTTATATAGTACTTAGTATGTAAGTACTCTTCTCTGCCAGCACTACCATCCCCTTTAAAAAAAAAAAGTATCTTCTCATTTGATCCTCACAATAACTCCATGGCTTTGACACAATTATCTCCATTTATCAGTTGAAGCTGAGGCAAAGTGAGATTAAATGACTTGCTTAGGTTATTGCTGTTTGTTGAGTTATTTCCATTGTGTCCAATTTTTTGTGACCCCATTTTGGGTTTTCTTGGCAGAGGTACTGGAGTGGTTTGCCATTTTCTTCTGCAGCTCACTTTCCAGACAAGGAAACTGAGGCAAATAGGACTGAATGACTTGCTCAGGTTCACACAGCTAATAAGTATGAGACAAGATTTGAATTCAAGTCTTCCTGAATTTAAGTCCAGTGCTCTATCCACTTCCTTAACAAATGCCTCTGAGAAAAGGTAGGAACAGAAGAGTATTTTGAGTTAGGGAAGGGGCAGATAAAATGAAAGGTAGACCTTGGTTCTTTTTTCTAAAAGAAGACATGTCCATGAGACTGAGACTTATCACTGAAATGGGTTGCACTTGGGGCCTCTGGCTTCCCTTATAGAACTTGGAGTAATTCTAAAACCTTGAATGAAGACTATTGGACAATGGCTTTGGCCTCCTAGCTTAGCTCTTCTTTGACCTTGGAAAGGACTCTAAAACACAAATTCATAAAATGTCAGAACTGAAAGGGATCCAAGTCCAATTTCTTTATTTTTTAATATTTTTTGTTATAATATTTTATTTTCCAAATACATACAAAGATAGTTTTTAATATTCAACCTTGCAAAACCTTTGTTCCAATTTTTCTCCTCCCCCCTGCCTTAAGATAGCAATCAATTCAATATAGGTTAGACAAGTGCAATTCTTCTAAACTTATTTCCATATTCGTCATGCTGCATAAGAAAAATTAGATCAAAAGGGAAAAAAAAACTAAAAAGAAAAAAAACCAAGCAAACAAACAACAATTATAAAAGATGAAAATGTTTTGCTTTGATTCACATTCAGTCTCCATAATTCTCTCTCTGGATGTGGATGGCACTTTCCATCACAAGTCTGTTGGAATTTTCTTGTATCACCTCATTGTTGAAAAGAGCCAAGTCTGTCATAATTATTACATAATCTTATTACTGCATATAATGTTCTCCTGCTTCTGCTTACTTCACTCAGGCTTTTGTGAAATCATCCTGCTCATCATTTCTTATAGAACAATAATATT
This sequence comes from Myrmecobius fasciatus, assembly GCA_023553655.1. Lineage (NCBI taxonomy): Eukaryota > Metazoa > Chordata > Mammalia > Dasyuromorphia > Myrmecobiidae > Myrmecobius > Myrmecobius fasciatus. The sequence goes on along the minus strand of JAJPUD010000103.1, from coordinate 386,889 downwards.
CCATTACATTCATATACCATATTTTTTTTTAGCCATTCCCCAATTGAAGGGCATCCATTCAGTTTCCAATTCCTTGCCACTTAAAAAAAAAAAAAAAGGCTGCTACAAACATTTTTGTACATGTGGGTCCTTTTCTTTCTTTTATGATCTTTCAGGGACATAGACCCAGTAGTGATACTGCTGGATCAAAGGATATTGCACAGCTTTATAGCCCTTTGGGCATCGTTCCAAATTGTTCTCCAGAATGGTTACCTTATTTCACAACTCTACCAATAAGGCATTAGTCTCCCAGTGTTCCCACATCCCCTCCAACATTTATCATTATCTTTTCCCATCATCTTAGCCAATTTGAGATGTGTGAAGTGGTACCTCAGCAACTCTCTTATTTTATGCTTTGGGAAATTGCATAAATTTAGACAGAGAATGGAATGGGATCTTGGGAGGTGGAAAGACTTCTGGAACATTGTGGTATAATGGAATAAATCCTTTGTTGATAGTCAGGAAATTGGGATTCAAATCCTGTTTCTGACATTTAAATGTGACTTTGGGCAATGCAATTCAACATGTTTTATTAAACATCTACAATTTTTAAGGCTCTATGCTTTGTACTTGGGGTACAAAAACAAAATCAAAAATAGCCTTTGCCCTCAAGTAGATTATATTTTGCTAAAGGAAAACAAGGACAAAGACAAATCAATACAGGATAGTTTCAGGTAGTGGAGTGGGAGGGACATTTTTTTTTATTTTATTTTATTTTATTTTATTATTAAAGCTTTTTATTTGTATAACATATGTATGGGTAGTTCCCCAACATTGATCTTTACAAAGCTTTCCATTACAAATTTTACCCCCAGTCCCCTCCCCTCCCCTAGATGGCAGGAAGTCCACTACATGTTAATAATGTTGAAATGCTTGAGAAGTTATGCAAGAAAAATCCTATCTACAAGAAAAAAAAAAGAATCAGAGAAAGGCAACACAATGCAAGCAAATGTCAATAGAGATCATGAAAATGTTACGTTGTGGTCCATATTTCATTTCCCTGTCTCTGGGTGTATATGGTTTTCTTCAGTGAACAATTGGAACTGGTTTGAGACAATTCTTTGTTGCAGAGAGCCATGTCCATCAGAATTGATCATCATGTAATACTGTTGTTGGTGTGTATGATGATCTCCTGATTCTGCTCGTTTCACTCAGCATCAGTTCATGCAAGTCTCTCCAGGCCTCTCTGAAATCGTCCTGCTGGTCGTTTCTTACAGAGCAATAATATTCCATAACATTCATATACCATAATTTATTCAGCCACTCTCCAATTGATGGGCATCCCTTCAGTTTCCAGTTTCTAGCCACTACAAAAAGGGCTGCCACAAACATTCTTGCACATGTGGGTCCCTTTCCCTCCTCTAAGATCTCTTTGGGATATAGGCCCAGTAGAAACACTGCTGGGTCAAAGGGTATGCACAGTTTGACAACTTTTTGAGCATAGCTCCAAATTGCTCTCCAGAATGGTTGGATCCGTTCACAGTTCCACCAACAATGTATTAGTGTCCCAGTTTTCCCACATCCCCTCCAACATTCATTGTTATCTTTTCCTGTCATTTTAGCCAATCTGACAGGTGTGTAGTGGTATCTCAGAGTTGTCTTAATTTGCATTTCTCTGATCAATAGTGATTTGGAGCAACTTTTCATATGACTAGAGATGGTTTTAATTTCATCATCTGAAAATTGTCTGTTCATATCCCTTGACCACTTATCTATTGAAGAGTGGCTTGAATTCTTATATATATGAGACAATTCTCTATAAATTTTAGAAATGAGGCCTTTATCAGAACCATTAAATGTAAAGATGATTTCCCAATTTGATGCTTCCCTCCTAATCTTGTCTGCATTAGTTTTGTTTGTACAGAAACTTTTTAACTTAAGATAATCAAAATTATCCATCTGGTGTTCAATTAGGAGTTCCAGGTCTTCTTTGGACATAAATTTATTCCATCTCCACAGGTCTGAGAGATAAACTATATTACGTTCCTCTAACTTGCTTACAAAGTCCTGGGAGGGACATTTTTGAAAGATATCAGGAAAAGCTGAGTATAGAAAGTAGCACTCACTTTACTGGAACTTTGAAGGGAGCTAGGAATTCCAATAGTTGGAGATAAGCAGGGTAGCATTCTATGCACTGGAGACAGCCTAAGAAAAGACACTGAAGCAGGAAATAGGGGTGGGGATGGGGAGTAATCTAAAGTAAACATGAAAAGGTAGGACAGAGTCAGAAGGTGAAAGATTTTCATTCAATACTAGAGGGATTTGTACTTTAATCATAGAGGTAGTAGCACCCCAGGGAGTCCTTCAGGTGACAGATTGGTGCTTTAGATTAATTTGGTGGTTGTGTAGGGGGTGTAGTAGAGAGAAAAGGGGTTGGTGACAGGGAGACCAATCAGGAGAATATTGACACAATCCTGAATTAGGATGTCAGTAGAAAGAAGATAAATGCAAGAAGTATCACAGAGGCAGAGAGTCAATTTTTAATTGACTGCTGGTATGAGCAGGTTAAAGAGGTGTTGAGGATCTCAGGATCTTCTGGTGGCTGCTCTCCCCCAGCTGGCTCCCTGGCAGTCCTGGTGGGATCCACTCTCATGATGCAAGCTGCTGATCATGGCCCTCTTCCCCAGACTATCAGTATTTCAGACCCATTCTCCAAATCATTGCCCTGATCCATCCGTGGTGGGATTGCAGAGACTTAGCAGAGGAAGAGTGAGGAAAAAGGCCAACGTTCCAGCAGCACTGCTGTTCTAACAGAACAGTTCATGCTATTTAATGAATAGCACCCTGAAAGGTTGGAGAGACAGACAGAATGGTACAGAATGAAGAGCATTGGTTCTGGAACCAGAGGTCACAGGTTTAAATCCTGCATTTGACACTCACTTACCTATGTGTGACCTGGGTAAATCATTCACTGACTTTAAAATTTCAGTTTCCTTAATAAGGTGTGTTGACCTAGATGAGCTCGGAGGAGCCATCTAGTTCTGCATTATATGAGCCTAGTTAGATAGAATACCTATATTTTCTAACCCCTTGTCCTTGGCCCAGCCCTTTCAAAAACTAAACCTCATTGCAGGGCTGCAGGGCCAGAGCACTTAGTCCTAGAAAAAGCTAGAGTTTCAGGTTTGACAAGAGCAGCATAGCTACAGGCATTGGGGTGGTTCTGAATCACTAAGTAGGATCTTTGTCATGTAGGCTTTCTACTAGAAAAACTTTTCCAGAGTCAGCATTCTTGCTATTCTTTTCCTTTAAATATATATATATATATATATATTATATGAAAAAAGTGTATTTTTGTTTTTTATCACGAGGCTTTTCTGATTTTAGGTTTGCTCCACAGTTTAAGGTAGCATCACTCAAGTCTCCAGGGACTTCCAGCCCAGCCCATGAAATTATGGCCTTTGTGTACCATACAATCAAGCCCAACTGGGCTGGGCTGTTTGCTCTCTTTGCTGGGGAAGGTTCCCCACCATTTCTACTTGATAAGATTCTACTTAGTTCCAAGCCCTAGTTCAAAGGTTACCTCATTCATGAAACTTTTTCCTTTCCATTTTCATGCCTAAAAGAAGAGGTGACTTTTTCTGGAAGAAAGTACTAGGCAAAACTTAACCTTGATTAGAGAGGACCCTCATGCTGTTCCTCCCCCTTTCTAATCCTGTCCCCTCTTCTTGTGCAAAGAAGTCCTAATTATGGATGTGGGTGTTTCAGGGGGGAGGGGAGCGGACCTGTAGGTTTAGGTAGAGGTGTGAGAAAAGTATGGGGGTGTGAGAGTGTTGTTAGCCAATATAGAGGAAGGGGTATACAGGTACAGGAATAGAGATGTGGGATAGGAGGGTGTGGTATGGGGCCATGTGTTGGGCAATATTAAATATGGGGAGTGTCAGTGTAGATAATAGGTGTGGATATCAGTCCTGGTGGGAAGGATAAGTGAGTTTGGGTGTAGGGGGGGTACAGATGTGGGGATATGTGGGAGTGTACATGGGTACAGACAGGAGCTCTATTACAGAAAGCCCTGCTCAGCCTGGAGCTAAGAGACTAAGTGAACTTCAGAATCTGCTGAGTGGGGAAATAGCTTGAGTTCAAAGTCAATGCTAATAACATGGCAATTACTCTGAAGTGTTCCTCCTAAAGCTTCAATTATCATGAGTTAGCCACAGTCCTTATTGCCTTGGACTTCTTTGTTTTTCTTTTGGGATCCATTTATAGGGAAGATGGCATTGGAAAGGTTGTCTAAGAAATATTGTGAGGAATGGAAGGAACACTGAAGTTGGATTTAAGGCACTGGATATGTGTCCCAGTTCTGAGACTTAAGGCTTTGTGATCTTAAATGAGATATTTACTCTCCGTTTGTGTCAGTGTCAGTGTCCTCATCTCTAAAGTGGGAATAAAAGTACTTTCTCATGGTTGATGGGAGGAAGATAACTTTGTAAACCATTAAATACAACGTGAGCTATTTGTCATGATTGGGAGCTGGGTCAGAGAATCTAGAAATGATGCTCCTGGTAGCACTACAAGATGGGTGTGCCCATTCACAGACAGGATCACAGAATCAGGGCTGAAAGGGTCCTTGTGACTTCATTTTACCAATGAGGAACCGAGACCCAGAGATGTAAAGTGAAATGCGCGAGATCCCCATACTCAGATAGTTCAGAACAAATCCAATGCTTTTATCACTATTCTGTGCTCCCTCTTGTGCTGTCTTCTTATTGTCATCCCTCTGTATATATCTCTGTATTTGTTGAAGGTAATTCCTACTAAATTGTACTTCTGGTGGTATTTCTGGTAGGGTTACCCAAAGTTAGCAACAGCCACAGCAAGAGGAACAACCCTCCAAAACCCAAGCCATCATTTGTCATATAGGTGTCAGGAAGATAATGGAAAAATAAGGGGGTTCAGCCAGGGTGAAATAGTGGGGTCTATATCCCTGGAGACTTTTATGGCAGCTGTGAAGACATGGCAGGATCCCAGAAATACTGACCATTTGAGCTGTGCTCCTAATTAGCTGTGTGACAAAACTACTCCCATGGATCTCAGAAAGAGATGGACTATAGCACAGAGCTCAGGTGGGCCATACATAAAGTAAGATCACCTCGGTGTGGTAAATAGCAGAGTAAGTGGTGTTCCTCCATATTCTGGTACCCCAAGAAGTTATATTGAAAAATATTGGAAATACCAATGTGCCATATGCTAGAAATGCTTCAGTGCAGAGGGAGTTGACTTCTAAAGTCAACAAAATATGAGTACATATGAAATGGAATAAAAACAAATATACTTTCATTATGCACTAATACTATGCTATATATTATGCTAATGTATATTCACATACACCAAGACACATATATGTGGTTATATATATATGTATGTGTGTATATATTTCCACTGGAAATGATCTGATGCAATAGCCTCTGAAAGAATTGCAGATGGTGAGCAAAGGTGTGCCATTAGTATAAGGAATGACAATGACAAAACAATTATATGAAGTGGTATGACTAAAACTCTAGCTACTCTCCAAACTAGAAAGTGGTAAGGTCAAATAAGATCCATAATGATTGGCTTACATGCTTTTCAGAAGCACAAGAACCAGTAAAGCGCTTTACCAGCTTCCTCTCATACAAAAAAAAAAAAAAAAAAAAAAATCAAATTCCTCCTTTCTTGATAGAGCCATTACACATTTATTACTAAAAGACAAAAATGTCATTTACCTCTTCCAAATATAGTCCAGTTTTGAGTTTCTATATTTTATATAAAACATTCATAAGCTTGTTTTACTTAAAAAAACTATAGACACAAAATAAAATAATAAATTGGAGCAAAAAAGATGAGATATAATGAACAACTGATTATTGATTGATAATTATTGAATAAGCTGCCTTTAAAACTCCATAACATTTATATTACCTATATTACAAAGCTCTGGCTTAGTTCCATTCAAAAGTTTATTCATATAATGTAAATGTATGAAAATAAAATGAGAATACAAAAATTTATTCATATACTGGAAATATATAAAAGTAAAGCAAGAATACTGTAAATATATAAAAGTGAAGTGAGAATGCAAAAGTATTTGATGTTCACATAGAAAACTTTTCTTTATTTAAAATTTACTATCACAAAGAATTAGAAACTGAGAGGATGCTCATCAGGTAGAAAATGGCTGAACAAGTTTTGGTATGTGAGTACAATGGAATACTGTTGTGCTATTGGAAATGATGTGCAGGATGGTTTCAGAAAAACCTGGGAAGACTTATATAAACTGATGAAAGTGAAATGAACAGAGAATATTGTACCTGTGAATAGCAATATTGTAACAATGATCAACTGTGAAAGACTTAGCTGCTCTGATCGATACAATGGCCCTAACACTTCCATGGGACTTATGATGAAAAATGCTTTCCATCTCCACAGGAGAACTGAAGAATTCTGAGTGAAAGCCGAAGCATGTTTTTTCATTTCCTTTATTTTTCTTGCTTTTTTTTTTTTTTTTTTTTTGCAAATCATAGCAAATGTAGAAATTTGTATTGAACGACTTCATATGTATAATGACTATCATATTTCTTGCCTTTTCCATGGGTGAGGGAGAGTGTGGGAAGGAAAAAAATTTGGAACTAAAACAAAATACTATTAAAAATCGATAAATTAAAAAATATATGCTAAAATAATTAAACATGCCACCATCACAAGAATGGTAAGGACAATTGTTATAAAATCTGGTGTTTTTCAGAAGTACAACTTACACCTATTATGGTTCTGCTGAGCCTTAAATCTATCATCATCTGTCTTAAATAGAACTAAGTATGACTTTCCAAATAAAGAGACATAACATTAATCATGACATAATTATTAATCATTTGATGTCTATGTATGATATCAAGTTAGAGAACTCCACTGACACTTTAAATAGCCCTTTTATTTTATAGGAGATTGCCCCAGTGATGATATAAAAAAGTCATTTGAACTCTTATCATATTCCAAAGAAAGACAAATATAAGCTTGAATAATATAATATTGACAAATATAAGTTTGAATCAAGAGGTGATACTGAACCAATGCATAAAGGCAATGTCTGTGCCTCAATTCTCCTAAGGTAAAACATTGAATATAAAAATATCATAAAAGTCTCTAGTAAGCTATATTAAGAGGCTTACTGCCATCCTGACTTCAAAACTAGAAGGGAAGAAGACTTTAAAGCAATTAGCACCAGTCTTAAGGTACAATTTCAGAAATGTAAAATAGGTCACAACAAATTTGGAACATTATCCAACAAAAACCCATTTAATTTTTTCCCCCTGAGGCAATTGGGGTTAAGTGACTTGCCCCAAGTCACACAGCTAGGCAGTGGTAAGTGTCTGAGACCATATTTGAAATTAGGTCCTCCTGACTTCAGGGTTGATGCTCTACCCACTGCATCACTTAGCTGCCCCTGAAAACTCATTTAATATTAATGAAATGGAAAGCCTATCAGGTCTAAGATGGCTAGAGAAAGTTGACAAAACTTTCCTTGACAAAAAAGAGGAAAAAGATTGATAGATATTCATAAATCATGTGATAAACAGGTAAAAATTAATAGAAATATTTTTTAAACAAGGAGATACAACTTTAGTGAGCAATAATAAAGGCTGATGTTATTTAATATTTGTAGCTGAAAGTATTTTATTGTTGTTATTTCTCCTTCATTTTCAAAGAAGGCCAGTGATATCATGGATTGATGTCTTGACTCATGTGCATTGGATTTATGTGAGGTAGAGTTGTGCAAAGCCGGCAGTCCAGTTTTTCTTTCAGAAGTCCATTGGCAAAACAAAAACCAAGGTGACTGACAATGGCCTGTGAGGCAGGGGATGACCTTGGCATTTTTGTTGTCTGATCAAGCTCTAAGCACTCCACAGCTCCTATGCCTTCATGGCCACTGGAACAAATTGTTCTCATCTTCTCATTCTGCCAAGGAAAGTCTTTTCATCTTGGGGACAGACTTAACTCAATGACAGGTTTGAGGCTTTGTCAGTTCTCTCAACCTGTTTATCCTGTCTGCTAAGATGATTTTACCAGGGAGTGTTTGCTACACATGCTACAGCTTCTTGGAGCCACAGTGAGAATTTGGTGACAGATGGACACCAAAGGTTGTTGGGCAACCTTGAAAAGGGCTTAGCAAACCCTCCCACCAGAGGTACTAATCCTCTCAAAGACTCCAGAGACCTCTGAAAGTGTTTCACTACTCAACAGAACCTATAAAATTGTTTAAATCTAATAAGATTGTAATCAAAAGTCCATCCATGGGCAACAGCCATCAAATTAGGGAATGTCAGTAAAGAAACATCGAACAAATGGCTGTCATGAGGATTTGTTTGTGAGTTCAGGGATTTATGATGGCATTTCAGGATCAGGTCATTGGCCCCAGATATTATCAAAGCATTATCAAGGAGCCCAGACTTTTTAATGAATGTAGACTATACAAGGAAATGGCAAAATTGTATATGATGTGTGTATAACATACCTTAAAGCAGGCTGTAAAAAAAAAAAGTAGTTCTTACTATATTCCTGGTAAGACAAAATGTGGTGATTCCAATTACATATCAGGATCTCTCTCTTTTTTCATGGATTTACAAATGACAAATCTCTGTATGATAGAGAAATGAAGACCTGAAAATATTCTGGAGAGCTTATAGGCTGTTCTGGAATCATGCTATTATCATAGCTCTAACTGTGGCCCATAATTGCTCAACAGAATATTATTTCTCAAAAACAATATTTTAAATTAACGTCAATCAAATATTCAGTCTCTAAGCCACCTGGAACAAAAGACTTTCAAGATAGAGACCTAGGTAAGGGGTTTAAAACACCAGGAAGCAGAATGACGTTCCCATCATCCCCATAATTCCTGTCTGCTACTGAAACTGTGGGTACTTGCAGAGAATTGTCAAATGAGCTTATATTTTTATTCTTATTTTTGTCAGAAGTAGCTAGGTGGTGGAGTAGATGAAGGATTGGACTTGGGAGTTAGGAAAATATGAGTTCAAACTCACCTATTTTAGATAATTTCTAGATGTTTGACTCCAAGAAAGTCATTTAACCTCTGTCTTACTTTCCTTTTCTCTGAAATGGGAATAATAAACCTACCTGCCAGTGTTGTGAGGATTGAAAGAAGATATAATATTTTTAAAGAGCTTTAAAATTTTAAAGCACTATACAAATGTTAGCTATTATTTTTGTTGTTGAGTTGTTTTTCAACTTTTCATGACTCCAGTTGGAATTTTCTTGGCAAAGATACTGAAGTTATTTGTTATTTTCCTTTTCAAATGAGGAACTGATTTTTATGAACTTCTCCAGAGTTACATGGCTAGTAAATGTCT